>CM039679.1:235741617-236334117 GCA_022537955.1 Schmidtea mediterranea
CCTAAAAAACAATTCAGACACTTAGAAGTGTCTTTTAAATTTTAGAAATTATTTTTGAGATATTTTGGTATTATTTAAAAATTAATTGTTTATATTGGGATTAATTTTTTTTTTGAATGTAAAATTATATAATGTCACATGTTCCATCTGATTCACATATATTTTTTATTCTTATTCCCATGATATGTAAGATTATTAAAAGAAATATATACATCAAAAATAAAACATTAAAATTACCATCAATATTTGGTCAACTACCGTCAAAATAAAATAAAATGAGCACAAATAACATTGTCAACATTGGAAATTGATAGATTGTTAAAAATTGCAATTGGAGTTATTATTTGATCGTCAGGATGACAGATTGTTAATTTTTATAGATTTAAATAATTTAAATTATTATTAAACATAATATAATTACACCAAAATAAAGTAGTATAATAATATCAATAAACGTCATATCAAATTGACATTATCATTGTCTGTCCGCATCAATTAATTGATTCTGCAGTTGTTCCTGGTTTTTCTGGATAGAATTGCCATATTCTGTTCATGGTTTGTAATTTTTCATTTTCATAGTTTAATGTAATTTCGGTTTTCATTGCATGTATAACAATTCGATGGGGGATTTTTTCACCAGTTTTAACAGCTTCATCGACATTTATTTGTTCTATGAAGAAACCTATAATATCATGCAGTTTCATTCTCTTTGCGGAGTTAAATCTCATAATGATCATTTCATGTTCTTCGGTATCAATCTTCAACTGATTTGGGATTAAGACTTGATTGGAAAATTTCTTTATCTCTATTTCTTTATCATTGACATGTACACTGTTTTGCAAATTTTTATAAAAAGATATAGAATGTTTATAAGCAAATATGCGTATGGGCATTTATTCATTGGATTGTTGGATAATGGGACATTGGATTGATTTGAATCTGAATTGTCGAGAAGTATTTCCTAAAAAACGAGATAACTAATTTTTTAATGCAATTAGGCTTTTGGCCAGTTGTTATATATACTAATATATTATTATTTATTATTAATCGACATATCATAAAAATTGCTGTTTTTGTTGTTGAGTTACTTTTAAAAAGTTATTTTTATAAATGGTGTTATTGAAGGTGCTAACCATTTATTTTTATTAATTATTTTACTTACTGCAATTTTAGATTTATTTATTGTTTTCAGTGTATTATCCGATAATTTATCCATTTTTAACTTAATAAAGTGTGGGTAATGTAGATTTTCCGGGGGTATATCAAACCAAATGACTCCGATAACTATGTCTCTTCCATTTATACTTCCTATAAACTTGAATACCCTTCCATGCTATTATTATTATTATTAGTAGTAGTATTATACCACCTATTGTTCCATAAAATGGACATCTGTCAATACATCCAAACAACCATTTTTGGTCTCTTGATGATCTCCCTACATTATACTTTCGTCTTTCAACAACAGATTCATCAATTTCAACCACTCTGCCCACTCCTCCGAGTAGTTGAAAATTGTTTTCAAGATTCATAGTGATACAGGCACGGAATATTGAATACCACTTTACAAGACATCTTTCTGATAAGTGGAGAGTTTTCGCAATTTTTTTAATAGATTCATTCCTTACAAATCCTATGAAAGCCGCTCAAATCTCTTGAATTGAAAGTTTGGTGTTATAAAATGACTAACCTTTACGAATTGAATGTCTTGACTTACAATCAGAACATTGGAATGCAAATTTATCAACTAGTCAATTAACAGATATAAATGACATTTGCTTATTGAATAGATCACAGATCACAGTTTTTTGAAACACATTTGGCTCTTGAAGAAATCTTATAATTTCTTCGCGTTGAATTGCCAAATTTAGCTTAATCCTTTCAAAAAGTAGATGAAACATGGGCAAATGATTTTTATATTATAACACTTTTAAAGATTATTCAAATTCAAATTAATATTAAAAATTTATAATTTTTTTACATTCTAAAATATATTAAATTATTGTATAATCTAAGTTTATATTTTTATAAATTTGTAGTCCTTATAGGAGCTTAAAATTCTATTATTATTATAATTTTTAAATTTAATATTTGACTTACATATTTTTCCATTACTTACATATAAATCAATCGTTCCTGGACTTGATGTTCTTGTGCGATTTCCTTTATGTTTGGCCTAAAATTACTAAGTTTTATTCTTAAATCTCCCCTTTCAATAATATTGAGTTTGTTCCTTGTTTTCTTAATAAATTATTGATTGCACTGAAACCAGCTTCTACAAAATAAAATGACTGAAAACTTAAAAAGATTGGTTCGCTATTCATTTGCAAATGCGGGTACTTTTCACAAATCACTTTGATGGTCCAAAATTTTACATAACAATGTGTGTTAAATAATACTTGAGCTTGGACATTCTCAGTCAACGTATTAGTTCTTCCTGTACTCAAATATCAAACCTAGTTAAATCACAGAGAAATGGCTCAATGATCCAAGCTGGGACACATAAATTTTCCATATCGCGAAAACGGACATTAAAATCTTCTATTAGATTTTTCAAATGGGTTGTATATAATATTATATCTTGAGAAGAATTGCAATCTTTTTCAATTACAGATAACTGCATTAAGTTTTCGAAATAACGAAATTCTTTTCGATTTAGAGTAGATATGAACAAGTTGATATTAGATCGAAAACTGAAGATAATCGTTTTTGCATCTACGAGATTAATGTTTCTCCTTTGTAATTTGTTTTGTGTAGCATTGAATAATCCATAAATATCAGCCAAATAAAAAATGTGAGTTTTGAAATTTAATAGTTGCATAGCCATAGTATTGTCATTTTCAAGGAAAAACTCAACAACTAAACTAAAAATATCAATAAATCGCTGCAAACAGTTGCCTTTAGAGAGCCAGAGTACTTCCGTATGAAGAAGCAAATTGTTGTACACTTCATCATTTTGGTCACACAATTGGGCAAAAAGGCGGGAATTCAGTGCTTTTGCTTTTATACTATTGATTGCTTTAATTAACAGATTTAAAACATTATGTAGTTCTTCGTGAATATTCTTAGCTACTAAGTGCTGTCTATGCAAGAAACAATGAACTGTCCAGATCTCGGGCACTTCGTTTTTGAGGTATGCTAGGAATCCTCGATATTTTCCCACCATTGAAGGAGCTCCATCAGAAGAAGGGGGAATTTTTTTTATAGGAATATCATATTGTTTTAAAATATTTTCAAAACAAAAAAATATATTTTCTCCTTTAGTGTACGTTTCAAGAGACTTGACACAAAAAAACTCCTCGATTATTTCTTCCTTTGAACAACTATAATAGCGTACGTATAACATTAAAATACTATTCTTGCCGAAAGTTGACTCCCCCAGCTGTATGACAAATTTACTTGTTCTTAATTCTGTTATTAATTGCAGTTCTATATTTTCTGCAATTTCATCTATTCGTCGTTGACTGTGCTATTTGACAGCGTCAACTTTGGAAGACAGGTTTGTCATTTTGATTCAAAACAGTTATTATTACTTCGCTAATAACTGGTAATAATAAATTCTATCCTATCGTGTGCGGATATCCATCTTTGGCAATTAAGTAAGCAATTTTGTAGGAAGCTTCGAGGCCTCCTTCGACATTTTTTGATGTTGAAGGTTTCATAAAAGATGTGACTACTTTATTTGAGCGTGTTAAAAAGTTGCATTTTAGATTTTTGAAGTATTGTAAATTGCTGTCTTTTTTATCAGCATGCATCCTATTCAAACGATCTTTTAGTTTGGAAAGTTTTTATATAGTCATTGCTGAAATTTTTTTCACAAATGAGGCATAAGGGCATTGATGAATTACCCGGAGCTATCACAAACCCAAACTTTATATATTACTCGGAATATTGACGGATTTTTTTCTTTTCTGTTGATATGCTGTAAAAAAATTAATTTAGCGGCAAAAATAAATTAACTAGATTGCAAAAATAAATTAATTAAAGGGCAAAACAAATTAATTAAATGACAAAAGCAAATTAAAGCTAAAATGTAGAAAAAAACACTTACTTTTCTTTTAGAAGTCTACTTCAAAAACTAATCACAAAACTGATCATACACAAAATAAAAAAAACTAACTTAACTAATCAAATTTAACATAAGTTACTGTTCAATAATAAAAATTGTATAGTGAATAACACTCAGATTACATTTATAAACATGCTAGTAACATGTTTTTGCTGGTTGAATCGGTTTGTGGTATGTCGGGGGTTATAATTTCGTTTTTAAACTCTCATATCAAAACATTGAACATATTTTATAAGTTATCAAAACATACTTTTTCATTACTCATGCTCACTTCCTCCCCAAATCTAGTTTATATTTACTTATTATTTTTATTACAATACGAATACCTTACTATTCATTTATTAATATTATTTTATTTATTATTAATAATATTATTATGTTCATTTTATTTATTTATTTATTCATTTATTTTTATTATTTTTTTTTGTATTTATAAATTTATTTTTTACTAATGTTGGGCCAGTACAAGATTTTGTTTAAATGGATTGGAAACAGCACGCAAACATAACATGCGAAATTTAAAATCGGACCCATGAACATCAATTAACCACCTAAAAATGCGAGAAAAACACATTATTTAACATATAAAATGGAAAACATAAAATTAAATTAAAATATTAACAAACGCACCAAGATATGCACGAATTGACATAGAAATAACACAATAACAAAAGATTTGACCGAAAAAGTGGCAATTTACGAAAAATTAAAAAAGTTAATGAATAAATCGAACAAAAATAAAATAATTTTAATCAGAAATGATTGAAATTAAAAATAAATGATTAAATTGTCAAATAAATCGAAAAAATAATAAAAAATTAGAAATAAATTAGACACATAATATCAAGGTCAAATTTTGTTTTAACGCATAAAAATTAACACGCAAGGTTAGGGTCACAGAACAGGTATAAATACCAATCCATTTTCACAAAGTTTTAATGCTTTTCACTCAGTGAATAATTGCTATTCAGAAGAACTTTTTCAATTAGAGGAACAACTCTCGGTAACTATTTCCACATCGCGAACCCAGTATCTTACAGGTAAGCTCTACTGACTCGTGTATGTGGGAATTATTTGCCACCTGATTGTGTATGAATGAGATGAATCAATGGTCAACTATGCTTTTACTGAAATGCACTAATATATGTATTCGAAAATGAAATCTTTTTAATGAGTCGAAATTTTTCTGGCCCACAGCCACACATCACACAAGAAAGTAAAATCAAAACACAACTAGTGTTGGGCCAGAACATAAACGGCCTTGAAGAATGTTTTAATGGATCAGTAACACACACGCAAACATAACATGCAGATTTAAATAAACCTATTAAACATCAATTAAACCATATAAAATATGAGAAAAAAGGAGAATTAAATATAAAATAATAAACATAAAAATAAATCAAAATAATAACAAAATGCACCAAGATCCGCACGATACCAACACAAATATAACAAGAAAACACAACAAATTCGACCAAATTGAAAAACTAATAAAAGTTCATTAAAGTGAAATTTAAATCGGAAAATTTGAATTAGTAATAATTCAATAAAAATTCTAAATAAAAAATTATAAAAATAAATCAAAAAAATAATAAAATTAAAGAATAGAATTTACTAGAAAATAACAAGGGCGAATTTTGTTTTACTGCATCAAATTTCACATGCAAGAAAAATAGGTATAAATACTGATCCATTTTCACATTTAAAAAAACCATTTTTGAAAAAACCAAAACCGTTTTTCGAAACCAAAACCAATTTTTTGAAAATTGTTTAAACCATTTTTCGAAAATTATTTAAACCAGTTTAAAACCATTTTGAAATCGTTTAATTTTGTTCAAGAATTTTACTTTCAGGATTTTTAGGTGAGAAATATTTATGTTAGAACCCTCTTTCCACGTCGCGTCCATTGCATCTCGGTAGAGCTCTGCTTGGCGTCGACGTGGGGAGAGAGGCATTTATGCTATTTTATGCTATTGTATGCAATTTTGGAATGGTTATGAGGGGTAATTATGTTATTTTTTTTATACTTAATAAAATATTATTGAAATACATAATTATTTTATATATGTTTTCATAAATTAAATTAAACTGTCGAAATTTTTCCGGCCCACAGCCAACACATAACGCAAGTAAATAAAATCTACATACAAGTCAGATTCGTGTAAGTGCGTGGAATATCGCCAATGATCTGTGCCCGTGAAGACCCGGCGTGCGGAACGCAGGGTTGGAACGTCAATATTTATCCCTATAGCTGAAACGAGAAATAAGGAAGAAGTCTCTTGCTGCTTCCTCGTTTCTCATTTCTATAATATCGACCTAAAATTATATTACACACGGCTAAAAATCATTCACACCGAGTAGTCCAGTGGGCACTCAGTAAATATAATATAAACACAAGATGCGCCTAAGGCTTATTAAAGGGGAATGGTACGGGGACTAAATTAAAGTGAAATCGTTGATATAGCAAATTTTGAATTAATATTTGGAAAAACTTATTGGTACAAGTAAACTGGATTAATATTTTGAAGTAAATTAGATAAAAATTACTAGTACAATTAAATGGAATTTACGTTTTGAAATAAATTAGTAAAAATTATTAAATAAGTAATTCATTGATTTAATTAAATTAAATTATGGATAAAGATCAAAGCAAATAAAGTAAAAGCTAAAGTAATTAATTAAATTATTGTAACTTGAAAATAGAATAGTTACTGAGAAAAACAAGTAATTCATCAATTAAATTATTATTTATTGATTAAGAGTAAAATGATCATGGAGAAAAACTAAGTACAGCATTGATTAAATTCCATTAATATAATTGTTAAGTAAAATTAAAGAAACCCATTGCTTAACGACCAAAATCTTCCTTAATGTAATTCGGGAATTAAAGCGAAATAGTAGAAAATCCTTGATTAACAAAATAAATCCGTTGACTAATCTAAGGGAAGTTGTTGAGTGAACCAAGCGATTTAATAATTAAGATCTAAAATAACTTGAATAAACTAAATTAATTCTCGGACAAAAGTCAAGTAAACCTTTAAGGAAAATAGAATAAAATTTGATTATTGATAAAAATACTAAAATAAGAATGTATTAAATTCAAGAAGTTAGCAATCTAGCAAATTGTAAAGGAAAATATGTAACGTGAGTGATAGAAACTAATCGAATTCATTGATAAAGAGATTCCTCGATTCGAACAGGAAATAACTTGCGGGTAAGAGTAGCGGGATTTACTAGTTAAAAAACCAAATGTTTCATTCAGTAATATAAATTCCTAGATAAAAATGAAATAAACGGAATAAGATAGTTTATTAATTAGAACAAATTAACACAAATTACGAAAAAATCAAGATTTAACAATCAAAATTTATATTAATATTACATGAAATGTTCAATCAGGAAGGCTTACTACATGATTTCCTTTTGAATAATAAAATTCCCACATAAATTCCAAGTGCAGGAGATGACATCCGCTCGAAACCCACGATAGAGATAGGAGTTTTTTCCTCAAAAGTGTTAAATAAAATATTCAACTTAACTGAAACATATATCTCACCAAATGTTCCACGAACGCACGATCTTGAAAGTCCACTTATCTAAAATAAATTAGAAAATTACGAGTGATAAAATAAACAATATTTACAAACTGCTATTTCCGTCGATATAAACAATTCACTGTGATCGAATTGCGATTGACGTTCACTTCCTGCCATTCGATTCAACCACCCGCACATTCGTCAATATACTTATCACCGATAACAGAATACGTCATTTGTTTTCACTCGACAAATTATGCACTCGTCCAATATCTTAGATGAAGATTTAACCCGTCAATCCATGAATATTGCAGGAGCCCCGCAAACGCGTAAGTTTCAAGTAATTATAATAACCAATTATGATTATGTACGAGCCTTAGAAACAACCCAGCATCGGAACTACGTCATCCGCCGGTAGGAAACTCAAGTTCGTAAGAAAACGTTCCAAACTAAAGACAACGATCAACTAAGTCATCCCTGATAATGCATCTTGATACTCCCGTACCAGCTAGATCCCAAACTCCTGATTAAGCATGACAATCAATCTTTCATTTGTCATTATGCACCTTCCGAAATCCTAATTGATCTACAGCACCATGAATACACAGTTGGTAAGTTCTACGCGAGAATCTCAGTCCTGATTACTTAAGAAATTTTGTCCGACGAAAACTAAATTGAAATCAAATCTTGTGGAAATTACGATACCGACTCGACGACCGTCTCCAGTACTTTCGTCTAAATTCTTCAATCGAATCGTTAGATAGCTATACCACATCCAACTTAGGTATTTGAATTGATCCGGGAACTAAACACTAAGTATAGATTCGGTAACCTTTATAATTGTTTTATCTTTTCGAATAAATCAAACGGTGATTATTAAAATCACTTTAGTTTAAAAGTTACGTAAATGTTTAATTATTTGACGATTATTTCATAAAAGATAGACCACTTCAAGTCCGTTCTACCCAGAAAATGATGAATGTTCAAAATATTTTGTAAAGCTTTCTTGAAAATTATTTAGTTATTTTTTCTTTTAACTCATAATGATATTCGAATTTACCTATATCTCATTGAATACTTTAAAGGTATACAAACTCAAAGGGTTAGTAATAGATGAACCATTAGCAATAGATGAACCATTTGTAACCTAACTAAGTTAAAACTATCAACGAACTGCATTTTGTTATTTCTCAACATCAGTAAAGATTTTCTCGAATGGCCGTACAGCATGAGAACTCGTAACCCAGTAGCTTCGAAGTATCGTTTTCTCCTAGTTTCCAAACGCATTACCAGACCGGTCAGTAACACGCGTTCAACTTCGAGTCCCGTGAGTTTTAACGTATTTGAATTCGAGTTAACCCCATCTCTTCTTTGAACGACAGATTTTGTGCAATCCCAATCTAAAATACCAAGCGAAATATTGAATGAAAAATGCTAATCTCACCAATTTTTCCATTCAGGAGAAACAGGAGCTATGGTTGAACTCCCTGCTCATGTCGTGGAACAATGGAGGCAGGCATGGAACCGGGTGTATCAAGAACGATGCCCTGAGATGCCTGAAGATGACCCGTACGAAGACATATCGCCGGAGGAATTCATGCGGCAGTTCCGGAAGCCGTTTGAGGAGCCCAACCCTGCCCAGGACATCCTAACTCAGGCCCAGGAGCTCCTGGAAGGCCTCCTCCAACACCAGCACCAAGTTGAAGCAGATGTGGCAAGGGCAACAGCCCACCTGGCCAACGTCAAAGATGATCTGGTGGCAGGACGATTAGCCAGCAGATACCCACCGTCACCAAGACCAGTTCGGAACCTCAAAAGGCCAGAGTTCGTGATCCCTGGTTATTCCCCAGAAGAAGGGATTAAGCGATTCCTCGCCGACGATTGACTATTGTGTAAATGATCTGAACCTCTTATTATAATATTAGTGTTATAGACCAATTCTCTTCTGTTATTATTATCATTGTTAATTTTATTTCATAAATATGTTTGAACTTAAACCTAATTATCATTAATGGTCATCATAGAAATTCAACCCTTACTATTTTAGAAATGGACCCCATAAAGTTACTCCAACAGGAATTGACCCAAGCGAGACAGGCAAATAAGAATCTTCACGAACAACTCATCCAATTAGTACGAGAAACACAGCGAATTAAAGCAACATGGATCGAGCCCACGAGAATCAAACGATTGTACCAAAAGTTAACTGCGGCCCAGAAGGGATGGGCAGAAGAAAAGCAGTTAGTGCAGGGCCTAAAAACCCAAAGGTAGCGTTATCCGCCTGTCAGGAGGGAGCAGCGGTGACCTACCCTCTAGTCTTCGCCCCTGCTCAATTGGCCTATCGCGAAGCGAACTCTACTTCCTCGGCCACCTTGGTTGCTTTAATCACCCCGCCCACAGCCAGTCGACGACCTGGGCGTAAGGAGCGGGCTAAGCGTCGAGCCGCTCGATCTTCTAATCCATCAGCAATCCTATATTTTTTGGATGAATAAAACATCATTTATATATATTGTGGTTTTCATGTACATTTTATTATTCCTATAACATCTTGAGGCTTGAAGTAACACTGTAGAAAGGTTAAATAAGCAGTAAAACTTATTTCAGAGTTAAACTAATGTCGGTAAAATAAATAGATAAACAATAGAAACTAAAATGCAAGGAGACCAAACAATGTTAAAGCGAGCACAGGTCTTCTATCGACAGCTCGTGAACCCGAGGATTGTCCGAGCAATTATAGTATTAGCAATAACACTCACTTTTTGCGGGCAATCCACCACTTGAACACATTACCAACGTTGCCTAGCAACGGGTGCCAAGTGGCGGTTAGAATCATTTTGTATGGCGTTACTGGGACAACCATAAGATAAGCAAGATTCGAAACCCTGTAACCCACCACTAGTCACACTGTGTAAGTGCGGTTTCTCCGCTTATAGTGTGTGCCCGTGAGAGCTCTGTCTTGCGTAACGACGGATCTCGAACGTAAATATTCTATCCATTATAGGGGCGGTGGGAAGATTGAGAACTATTCTTTTGGCTGGCTCTCTTTCACCCATCTTCCGTAAAGTCGACCTAAATATCTAATTACAAATCGGCTAAAATGATAACATCGAGTAGTCCAGTGGGCACTCGTAAAATCTAATATAAACACAAGAACCTTAGGACTAAATTAAGGCTCGGGTAGTGGGGACTTGAAACCGATGCGATGCAAATAAATTTACTAACTAAATTGTGATTAATTTGATCTAAAGAAATTAAATCTATGACTTAAAACTCGACGCGATGTAAACAAATTAATAAATTGATTGAACCAAAACCGAACTTGTGATTAAAATATAAAGAATAATTTTGGGTAAAGTAACCAAGATGTAATGGATGAGTAAATAAAATTAATCTATAATTAAACTATCTATGTAATAAAAGAAAGTAAAATTTCAAAAAATGATCCATGATTGAATTATCCTCTGATTAAATCTAAACTAATAAATTTCATGATTAGGAAGCTGAAAAATAAAGTAAGGAAACAGAACTTTGCTAAAATGAGGGACAATTAAATTGTAGAGGATAAGGCGGAGGTAACTGATTCCAGTAAAAGAATAACCACTAGATCAACTAACATTTCAAAATGAATTGTGAATCAAATCAGCCATCATTGATGAATAATGAACCAAAAATTAACAATTAAACTTAGTTCCTTTAACCAATTGAAGGATAAGGATGTAATTAACGGATCAAAGGATAATTCAATGATTTGAAATAATACAAATGCATTATAGTTAATAAATAAAAGTCAACAAAAAATAATAATATTAAACCGAACCTGACGTAAATAAATAACCTAATAAGAATGATTCATAAAAAGGTAGTAAACTAATAGTAATAAATATCGAAATACGGTTCGTAATTAAATAATAACAGAGCTCAGCTTTCATAAAATAGTTCGTAATAATTTAAATACCATAAACTTCCTACGGATAGCATTAAACCTTTAGATCCGAATGGTGGGTTACTGGGTTTTTGCTATTTGTTTGAATCTTCCTATTGTTACCCCGGTAACGCCATATAAATATTTTCTAGCTACCACTTGGCACCCGTTGCTAGGCAACGTTGGAAATATGTTCGAGTGGGCGGATTGTCTGCAAAAAGTGAGCTTATTACTAATGCTGTAATTGCTCGGACAACCATCGGGTTCAACGAGCTATCGATGGAAGACCTATGCTCGCTTTGTAATGTCCCTGTGTGTGAGAAGTTTCGAGATCAGAATCATGTTGGTGAGTGTTAGCTGCGGTGGTGGTGTGCCTAGAGATGGAACGACGTTTATCTGACGAAGCGTGAATACTCATGAAATTTCTGTAAAGTTTTTAATATTCTTCGAATCTTAAAATATCACTTTTAAATAATTGAACAATATTTATAATCTAATTAAATTCACAAACGAAACAAGATCAATTAATTAAGTTTATTTGCCAGGCGAGCGGCTCTACGTCTGGCGCGCTCCTTGCGCCCCGGCCGGTAACTGCTTGATGATGTTGTAGCAGGAGTTACCACGGGCGTTGGATTGTTGGTTGAGTCTCGATACGCCAATTGGGACGGGGCGAAGACAAGAGGGTAGGTTACTGCCTCTCCCTCCCGACTGGCGGACAAGGCAACTTCCAACCCCCTTATCTGCGTCCGGAGGTTTTGATTTAACTGCCGTTCATCGGCCCAGCCCTTTTGAGCGGCAGTGAGCCGGTGATGGAGGGGTTTAAGCTTCGCTGGATCCACCCAGGTGGATTTCACTTGTTGAATTTCTCTCGTGAGCTGTATTATCGGCTCGTATAGGGCTTTGTTAGCTTGTTGGGTACGAGTCAATTCCTTCTGTAATAGCTGGATAGGCTCCATTTCTGGTAATATAAATATTTAAAGGCTTGATATTTGTAAAGGACTATATTTGTATAAGTTATATTTAAACAAATAAGGAAATTTTACATTAAAATTAAAGCAAAACAGTTATCAAGATGACACCCGGTTTATTTATTATAAACATTTAGAAAATAGTTAAATCCTAAAAATAGTCTATTATGAAGAGGTGGATTAGGAGGAGGGGAAACCATTTTCCACCCATTCTTCCGGTGAATAACCAGAGATGGTCATTACTGGCCTCCTGACATCTCGGATCCGTGTAGCGGTTGGTCGTGTGGCTTGTGCGACCGTGCCTCGCTGCGGGTGTTGGTAATTGCATGCAATCCGACCAGCCCATATGTCCTCCTCGACATTCGCCAAGTACTGGCGTGCTTGGACCACTTGCATATCCACCTGTTGTTGGTGGGCCTCCAGTAGTTTGAGGAGATGCTGGGCTTGCGTGTGGATTTCCTCGGCCGAGCTCCACTCTTCGCATGGTTGCTCGACTAGCCATCGGTTGTGGTCGTTCTCTGTGGTGTCAGTCGGTCGAAGCTCCGGTGGGGGGGAACTCCGGGCATCTCTCCTGCCGGAAACGTCCCCACGCCCATCTCCATCTGTCTGAGAGCTGGATTGAGATGTATTCCATCGAACTAGATTTATCTGCATTATAAATATTCATTAATACAATTATACGTTTATGGTTAGTTTTCGAAAAACCTCTATAGTGAAAATAATAAAAAATAAAGCTACTGTATACTTCATAACAGGACCATATAATGAGAGATGTACGCAGAAAATCAACATTATGAGATTTCATCATTCGTCAGAAATTTTGGTAAAGATGTCAACTCCTTGTTGGTACTAATTTAATTCATTAAAATCTTAAGGGTGAAAATCAATTACCCACTGGTAGTTTAGTTCAGGGTCCTAAAGATTATGTAATTAAAGATTTGGTTTTGTTTGGAAAATGGTATTTTAACATCTACTCTCAGTTAATAAAGCAAAGTGTGTATGGTAGAATTACACTTCGTCATATCCCTGCATTCCAGTGTGTGACAATATTTAATCGGCATTTAAAATCGTTATTATTATGTATTTATCCGAAATCTAGTAATAGAAAGATTATTCAAATGCGTGGTAATATTTTGTAAATTTATGTGCTAATTGTGTGTCTTGCACACCGCCTAGTGGTGTGCCGGATGGTGGGGATTGTCGCCGATGAGATGATGAAACATAATCGACGTTCGGATGGATTGGATTATGATCTTATTTTATTTTCATAAACAATTGCGATATCCGCTCGAACTTTATAACTATATCTATCGAGATATTAACTATTGATATATATTAGCTATATCTTTATTTTTCGGAATGACAATTGAATTCGGCGTTGGAGATAGGTAAGTTTTTCTTTTTTTCTTTGGAAGCTAACGGCGGAAAACTCGCACGTGTCATTGCCAACTTCACAATTTTACTGCGAGTGTTCCCACGTTGTTTCCAATTTTCGACAGTTTATTTGATTTTTATTGATATTTAATTAATTTATTCCTCGTAGTTAGTTGTCTCGTGATGTTGAAATTCATGAAAGATGGTAGGCATCCTCTTATTTGCAAGTACTGGATTTTATTTTGTCGATTGATACTCCATCATCATGGGTCCTTATGGCGTTCAAGGTTACGTTGTAACAATTTTTATCTATTGTTCACTACACGGTATTACGAGCTATTAAACAATTTGATTTTATGGAATTTCTAGTTTTTAATTATTCAATTCCAGGAAATGTCAGCGACATAGGTTTCTGGTAAATTGGCTTATGATGGTAGTCGCGATTTAGAAAGCATTTATGGGTTATGAACTCATCGAAATGTTTTTCGGTCAAGAGTTAAATGATTGGACAGTGGGACAGGCAGCAATCGTGGGAAACCGGTGTCGTCATGCTGAAGTGGTTCAAATGGGACAAATATCAGGTGGATTATTCTTTTAGTTCAGTTGATTACTCAAGATAAATTTGTTGTTATCTGATTTACAATAAACTTTCCTTTACTTTATCACTGTTTGTATTTTAAATTTAATTATTTAGGTTTTACTTTTATAAGGGATTCAATTTTGGTTTTCAGTTGGGTTAATAATGACTACCTTTTATTTATAAGGGAATTTTGAAAAGGTTCCTCTATTATTTGTACTAATAAGATATGCTCTGGATTAGGATCTGATTAAATTCACTACTTTACTGGAAGTTTGGGGTGATTTGTTTAATAATAATTTGAAATTACTATTTAAAGTTGCATTTAAGTTAAATTCATAAGATTAATTTATTTCATCTCATAGCAGTGATTTCATATTAATTTTATTCCCCGTAACCTTTCCCTTTAATAAGCCTTAAACGTATTTTATGTTTATATTATATTTAATGAGTGCCCACTGGACTACTAGGTGTGGTGATTTTGAGCCGTGTGTAGAATAATTTAGGTCGAATTTAAAGAAATCGAGAAACGAGGAAGTAGCCAAAAGACCCCTTCCTTATTTCTCCTTTCTTCTATACGGAATAATATTGACGTTCCAATCCCTGCGTTCCGCACACCGGGTCTTCACGGGCACAGATCATCGGCGATATTCCACACACTTACACGAATCTGAATAGTATGTTGATTTTACTAACTTGTGATGTATCTTGGCTGTGGGCCGGAAAAATTTCGACAATAAAACAATTAATTTATGAAAAACAAACTGATTTTACGTTTTATAAATATTTATTAATATATTAAAAAGCAATATAACAAATTACTTGCCAAATCATCATACTAAATAAAAATTACATCTCTCCCCACGTCGACATCCAAGCAGAGTTCTACCGAGGGTGCGAGGACGGGACGTGGAGAGAGAGTTTCCAAATAAAACTATCACTCACCTAAAATAGATTTAAAATATCGAGTGGTTCGAAATATAATTTTTAAAAATGATTCAAAAATAGTTTGAAAATGGTTTTAAAAATGCTTGAACTTTATGTGAAAATGCATCGGTATATATACCTATTTTCTGTCCCTAACCTCGCGTGTTCTTTTTGATTTAGTAAAACAAAATTCGACCTTGATATTTTCTAGTATATTCTAATCTTAATTTTTATTATTTTCTAATTTATTTTGATAATTTTTTATTTGAAATTTTTATTGAATTATTTCTAATTCAAATTCTTTGATTTAAATTTCATTTTCATGAAATTTTCCATTTTTGTTAAATTATCAAATTTCGGTCGAATTTGTTGGGTTTTCGTGTTATGTTTATATTTATATCGTGCGGATCTTGGTGCTTTTTGTTTATTATTTTAATTTATTTTTATGTTTATTATTTTATTTGTAGTTGTTTTTCTCTCATATTTTGCTAGGTTTAGTTGATGTTTTCATGGGTTTGATTTTAAAGTTGTAGGCTATATTTGCATGTGTGTTACCGATCCATTTAAACATTTTTCAAGGCCGTTTGTGTTCTGGCCCAACAGAAATAATGAAATGAAAACTCCCGACTAAATTATCGAACAAAATAATTTAACATCACAACGCAATGAAATATTAGATCATATATAGAGCAAAGATTTAGACTCTACCACAACCCTAGCATACTCTTCATCGAATCGCAGTCGTTGAGTATCCCACCTAGTAGTCTTCTCCATGACGAGCACGTACCGTTGAACATTTTCAAAAACAGCATAATCCGGAGTAATCATAATAGAGTGAATTCCTAGTTAGCCGGCGTTGAATAAGAGCAATAATTCAGAGAGAGAACATCCTAGAAATTCATTTACCGAATTAACAATAAAATTGGCCACATAATAATCCACGAAACCAAAAGAGAGAAAATTCGATCGCAACGGTAAATATAAATAGATAAACTACAGACAGTTTGTGACAGAGTAAACAGACTACATTCCAACGCGGACGATGGGTCAATGACATTGACCAAATAAGATTATGACGCCGAAGAAATATCTGCCGCGAATCAAAGTTCATTTGTTGATCGGCAGATTGATAAAGACGATAAGGTGATCGGTGACAATGGACTTTCACCGACAAAAATTTAATGAATAACAAATAACCGTCAACATAAACAATAAATTCGCAACTATCCGATAAAAAATAATATAATAAAAATTACAACGCAAGAAAGATAAATTAATTGTCAGTTCACCCACGCCACCACGTCCTAGCAAATAGATTTATGACTATAAAAGGACTAATAAAAATTCACCATTCATACCACACAAATCTCGATCGTGGATGCAATTGAACCAGAGATCCTCTACAGGGACGAATCTCGAGGAACGACACTCGAATGCCTAGCGGGGAGAGATAACCAGGTACTTCCGTACATTACATTATTCTTTGCCTTTAACTAAAATTGACCCTTACAAACGCACTATTGAAGTAGAATAAGTTACTAACCCCATAGTTTCACGAATAGACATTTGGTAAATATGAATTGTAACTAAATCTATTATGCATTCAGATCGCAGAGACCCCTTTGGAAGCTGGAACGATAATTCCCGAGTAACTCTCCAAATTCCGAGCGCTTCCGCTGCTCGATACCGCCAAGTGCTGTGGGATAATGGATACCTTTTATCCACTTATGGAGATTCCAGTTGGCCGCGAAGATCTGAATATCAAGCCGAGGAAATCGAACTACCGAGCCTTGCGATCAAGCGCGAGCCGGGCAAAAATCCAGCGCGAGAAGCCCGCCAGCGAGCCAAATTCAAGGCCATGAAGATGGAGGAGTTCGAGAGAAAATATCACCGGAAAGCAGTTTTAGCCAGACAGCGGCTAGCGCAAGTGAACCGGGATATAGCAAGTGGAGCTATCCCGAGTACCGATGGATTTCCTCCAGAATACGGAGTTTCCTTCGAGTTGGATGATCCAAGACTACTACAGATGAAGGCACCGACTAAGCTGGTGTTACCAGAAAAGCTAATCGACTTTGATTCCGCCAAACTGGGGATCACACGTACGCCACCAGACATCCCCAATGGAACTCCAACAACAAAGATTGAAGAAACGCGCGTTTTAATGACCCCAAATGAACCGGAGAAATATATTGATTAGTTTTATGTAACAATAAATATTGATGTTTTACTCGTTATTTAATCTTTAGTTTTATTAATTAAATACTTTTATAATAGTATAAATGAATGACATAAGCTTCTGACCTTTTCAATCAAAATTTTAAACAACAAAAAATTATAGAAAGGTAAAACGTTTTATTTTAACTAAACCATGATCAACTAGAGGGCTAACACAAACCAATTGAGACGCATGAGAAATAGCCGCTAATGTACGATAGTGACCATGAAAATAACTAAAAGAAAGAGCCAATAGCATTAAATTAACGTTGCAGATGACAAATCATTAAATATTTTGATTTTAGAAATGGAAGCCACGAGAATAATACACCGAGAATCAAAGGAACTCAGACGGGAAAACTAGCATCTACACCGTCAACTCCTACAACAGAGTCGAGAGATGCAACAGTTGAAAGCCACTTGGGCCAAACGGCACGAAGATGAAAGCGTTATACCAGCGACTTACTACAGTACAGCAGGGCTGGAAAGAGGAAAGAGTGTTAAACCAGGCGCAGAGGACACAAATCAAAGGATTGGAAGTCGCCCTGTCGACGTGCCAGGAGGAAAGTGCAGTGACTTACCCTCTGGTATTCGCTCCGGCACAATTGGCCTATCGCGACCAAGAAAAATCCCAATCAACCAACAAGAAACCTCGATCACACGCTACACCAGGTCGAACCGAACGATTGAGTCGACGTGTCCAAGGAGTGGCCAAATGAAATAACAAACCCATGACTGCTGATTCGTTTGATAATAAATAAAATTGTTTAGTTTATTATGTTATCATTTGTAAGCAAATATAGAGAAAAGATATATTAAAAAGAAAGTAATAAAGGGACCTGAAACAGAAGACGGACATAGGCCTTCTAACGGCAGTTCGCTGAACCCGACATAGGACTAACCCTTAGCAGTTCTGATATCGGAACTCACCTTTGGAGGTCCTGTGACCAGGGGTTACAGTACCAACGTTGCCTAGCAACGGGTAACCATTGGCGAGCGACAAACTATTTTGTATGTATGGGGTGAAGGTCATCCACACCACTAACCCCACACTAAAGAGACATCCATAGACCCCCAATAAACTGATCATAGACCTCCATGAAGTCCCATTGACCCCCAGGGGACCACGTGGACCTCTTTGAGAATAGCTGAGGTAAAGTTTTTATTAAAATATTAAGATTATTATTTTCATCTGCCTCGCTATTTTGCCAAATTGGACGAATATTATCATTATTTTCATTGTTATTAGCCATTCTATATACTACTCGGTTTCTAAAATTATAAATTATTTCAGGTTGGTTATCTATCTTAAATTTCTATTAGTACTTTGAAATTATTTGAGGGTAATCTAATTTTTTCTGATATGTCCAATAATTTATAAATAAGTCAATATAATACTCCTTTGTTCGCGATTTTTATCCTCCCAAATTCAAAGATTTTTTTGCTGGGGTTTTGTGTTATTTGATTACTGAACACGATGAGTCGAATCGAGAGTTTCATCCATCGACAAATAATCGAATATCCCAACAATAACTAAAAGATAAATAAAAAAACGTATTATTTTAAGAATTATCAAATATTAGCAAATTAACCCGTTTCGTTCGGAATTTGTAAACGTGTGTAATAGCAATTCAAAATTCAAAATATTTAAAAATTGTTTCAATCGAATCATTTTTGGTTAGCTAGACTTTAACGTAACGATTCATGACTTTATAACGAAATTTTAATTGATTGGATGCTAATTTACAAAAAAATAAATCGACAATTAATTTGCATTTTTCAGTTTGTGTTGATTTTCTCAAGAAATTTTATTAGTTTGGATTCGTAGTTAATTTTATGAACTTTAATATTTTACCCAATTAACTTTTGAATTTGTATTGAGTTTCTAGTTGGGTTTCTGTTTAGAATCTTTTGAGCCTGGATCATTGAAGGTTTCCACTTTTAATAATAAACAAAAACAAAAATATGTTGCTTAACCGTTTTCACTCCAAAAATAAATCTGGACATTAAAATTCTTTTAAACATTTACTTAAAAACTGGAAAGTTTACGACACTTTTATAACGCGATTTCGGTATAATGCAAATTACAATTTGCTCAAAACCTCGTATAATGCGGAACTAAATCCTCGTATAACATGGTTTTTTTTTGTAACTACAAATTTGAAGTATCCGGGTATTTCACTGAGTGTATAAAGAAATATGCATTAAGGAATTCTTAAACCGAAACATTGTATTCATGTTTCTTTTTCACATTGTTTGTGTTTATGAACAATTTTTTTTCATATGCATTTTCATATTTAAAAAAAGTCATTTTGGTATATGTAAAAAATGAAAAGTTAAAATAAATAATAATAATTTTATCGTTGGACTTAATAATAATAATAATCTTAAAATAATTTTTAATTTAATAAAACAGGTAATTAAAAGTTTCTGATTTAGTAATAAATTTATCGTTTGAAATAATGATTCGTCAGGTGAACGTTCTGGAAAATTTAATAGGCAGTTTGAAATCTGTCTTGCTCCTTATTATGAGTTGCCAAAGGAATTGAAAAAAATCACCATGAAATGTTGTTTAACTGACTTTTTGAATTTACTAAAGAATTAAAATAACTATTTGTTTGTATTGTTTAAATAAAATCATATAAAAACGTTTATTTTCTTTAACAAAATCTTTTACAAAGTAACCCCTAAATTTGTACTGAAACTTAGTCTTATAACGCGGATTTGCATAACGCGCAATTTCCCGAGGAAACTAACCTCCGCGTTATACGAGGGTCAGGTGAATAGATAAAACATTACCTCAAATTGACGAAATTATGAATTGCAAAAGAATTACGTCTGATTTCATTTTTTTTGTCAAATCAACTTCTATTTAGCGACGATCAGTAACACAAATGTTTGATACATATTTCACGTTTAATTGCACACATTAAAACATATTTGATAGCGGTCACTTTGTGAACACAAACCTAATTTATCCAATTTCGAAAATAATTTTACAGTTGACTTAAGTTTTGTATTGGAATTATATTTGCTAAATAGGCGGACAAATGTAAATACAAAGCTATGAAAAATGGCTTTATAAAGAATAAAGGTAAAAATTACATTGAGTTCTATATGTATTTCAGCATGGATATACGAGTGAGGCGCTTATAGAAACAATTTCCCAAAAAATAATCAAATATTTCCTCATTGAATATTTATAAGAAAAATATATTTAATAACGATTAAAACAATTATAATATTTCTATCAATAAATTAACATTGAATTTAATAGAGAAACCAAATGGCAAAATTTATAAAATTTTACAAGGTCGCTATTCACTATTTGTTTATTTTCACAATTGCATTGTTTGTTTTGAATTACAAAATGCGTTATTTCCCTAGTAAAACAATTCATAAAAATAATTCTCCTGTCAGTGAAATTTTACAAGTTTGTCCTATTCCAAATCTTTTTGATAAATATCCGAAAAATGTCAAACTGTTGACAGATTTAAAATGCCCAGAAAGTGAGAATTTGGTTTCAATCGAAAATGGAACCATTCATAAATTGAGTCCTCACGAATGTACTTACAAATGTATTTCCTGGAAAACCGATTTCGAGTATCAATTGAGTGAAAGTAAAACATTAAGCCATTTACAAACAGTTCCATGCAATTATTTCATTGTTTCATGCCATCGAAATGAACAATATGTGATAACTGCTGTCAAAGATGAAAATCTCATCAACAAATACCAATCTACATTAGGTAATAAGACAAAACCTGGTGATGTAATTGTCATTGGAATTGATTCTTTATCTTATCAGTCATTTCGATATCATTTACCGAAAACATTTGCAGCGTTTCACGAGGAGTTAAATGGCGTATCTTTCACAAAGTTCAACACGAGAGGTGACGGAACTACTGTTAATTTACAGGCATTTCTAACCGGAACCAAAGATACGGAAACTTATGAAACTCGGAAACGAATTGCGGGCTCAAGAGCAGTTGATGATTTTGATTGGATATTTAAACATTACAACGCAAACGGCTACGTCACCTTATGGACAGAAGAAATGACAGACTATGGAACATTTCAATACAGATTGAATGGATTTGAACGTCAACCGACAGATTTTTACCTTCGAACTGCCCTATTGGCAGCCGAAGGTCGAGGATATTATAAGAATTTCTGCTTCGGAAATCGGCCATTTCATTCGGAATACTTCAAATATTTCAATGACTTCCAAAAAACCTTTAAGAAGATTCCGAAGTTCTCTTTAGTATTTTTTAGTAAGATGACACACGATGCAAATAAATACATCAGCTACATGGACAGAGAGCTGTCGGAAGTCATCATCAATTTGAGAACGTCTAATCCAAATGCTTTGATAGCGTTATATTCAGACCATGGTCACAGGTTCAATAGCCGACTGACAATTGAGGGCAAGTATGAAGAAAGGTTGCCTTTCTTTGGATTATCCTTACCGAGGAAAATGAGGAATATTTTACCGACACTGAAAGCTAATGCGGATATTCTAACAAGTGCTCTTGACTTTCACGCAACTTTGGAAGATTTTATTGGCTTATATAAACCGAGTCCTAGAAGCAGGCACATGAGCTTACTGAGGCCTTTGCCTGTCGACCGGAACTGTGATGATATTGAGTCATTGCCTCACTGGTGCTCGTGTTTGAATTGGAAGAACATTGCAAATCCCAATTCTGATAAGAAACTGGTGAAGGTGGCCAATGTCATTGCTAGTCGGATTTCATCTTATACAGATCAAGATCGGAAGTTGTGTTCGAATTTGAAATTAAATCAGATTTTATTGGCATATCGACTCGATGCCAATAAAGCCGTTTTGAAATTCAAGCAAAGCTCCGATGTTGACGGATTCGTTGCGGACCTCTCGGATAAAGTCAAGCAAACCAGTTTTCTATACAAGATGACTTTGTTGCTGAGCCCGGGAAATGGACAATTCGAAATTACTATAAGATTAAATGAAACTTCATTAACTAAAGAAAACTTTCAAATCGAAAGTTTCCGTCCAGAAGATGTCAGCCGAATTAATAGGTATGCTCCTTGGGTGAAATGTCTAGATCGCAGAACTGGCAAGCACTTTGCCATATCTGATCTGAGAAAATATTGTATTTGTAAAGATGTTCTAAAACTTTAGTTGCGACATATTATCACCTTAAATTTACCTAGACAAACATATTCTTAGACATAACTTTTTTTTGGTGGCCTTTGGACACTCATTATTATGCATTCAAATACCTTTACATTTTCAAATGTTTGGTCGAGAGTCATTAGCTGTTGTATTTTACAAGTTTTTACCAAATCTAGAATATTTCTTTAACAGTTAATTTTAACATTGAAGCATTTTATTTGTCATAGATAAAGAAAAGTAGTGTAGGATTCTAATATTTTCATTTTCTAAATGTTTTTATTCATAAATTTTTAAATTGACAGTAAATTATATTTGGCTAGATTAATATTAAAAGTAATATTCAGTGTGATATGTAATGGCAGACTAGTAAAAGTTTATTTAACTATTATCGATAATACAAAATACATGACCTCACTTTCGAATGGTATGCAGATAGTAGGTAGTTAATGGCTTTCTGCACCATAACACACTAGTACCCCCAACCCCGCCGTCGCGAATCGATAGGCCAATTGGGCCGGTGCGAATACCAAGGGGTAGGTTACCGCGGCGCCTTCTTGGCACGCGGATAACGCTACCTCTAGCCCTCGGATTTGGATTTTTTGATTCTGGTTGAGCTGTTTTTCCTCAGCCCAACCCATCTGTGCCGCAGTTATCTTCTGGTAGATGCGCTTCATTCTTCCCGGCTCCACCTAGGTAGCCTTTATCTGTTGCACTTCCTTTGTCAGTTGTAGAATTTGTTCGTATAACCTTTTGTTCGTGCTTCGCGCGTCATCCAATTCGCGCTGCAGGATCCGGCATGATTCAATATCTACAAAAGAAGATTATCATTAATTCGCACGACTCTTCACAACTGGTAATTATTTCATCCATAATCTGGCGTCTGGGAATTTTTATATAACGATTCACTAGGGTCTTGGATCACAATAAAGAAAAACTTGATAATGAGACTATATATTTTATTTATTATAACAAATATTATGGTTCAGTTCACGGCGATATCTGTTACTAACCCACCTTGGAGTTTCTCGAGCGTAAGGGTGCTTGCGGTGGCCATCGGGTCGTCTTTCTTCCATCCTCATTTCAAGGGGAAGAATCCTCCGTGGGACCACCACATTGATTGCCGTAGACCTCGCATCTAGCCTACTTTCGTTGAGGTTAAAAGAAGTGTTGTTCTGGGTCCGTACTGGGAATTTTCCCTGCCACAATATCTTCGTTAACTTTGGCCAGATACCGCTTGGCTCTCTAGACTTGTGCATTGGTTTGCCGCTGATGCTCCTCGAGGCGAGCTTGGAGAAATTCGGCTTGACCCCTGATTTTACGTGCCGGGTTACGGCCTGGTTCTCGTTTTATAGCGACGAACGGAAGCTCAATCTCCTCGGAGTCTTGTTGCGCGTCGAATCTCGATTCCTTCACCTGGAAGACGGTGAATCCCGTGTCCCACATAGCTTGGCGACATCGGTTAGCCGAGTATGCCGGGAACCGCATCGTGATTCTGGACGCATCGATCCACGAATTGTCTAAACAACCAGGTAGACATCATTTTAAATTTGCCATTTTTAGTCTCTAGTAATTGGTAGATCAAATTATTGTGGGTAAGTTTTGTTGAGCAGGTAAGGGGTTATCTCGTATGATTTATGGGAGTTGATTACTAACGTTCCCAGGTTATGGAGAATAGATGCGGGTCTAGTCTATTTTTGTGATCCTAGTGGTGCTATTGAGTCGACTAAGGCATTTGCACTTATCCTGATCTGTTCGTCGGGATCCATTAGTATAGTCGTTATGGTATTTTGTCATGGACTAGCTTTGCTTCAGTCGATGATGTTTTAACGGTTTCGTGACCTTATAGTAATTTCCAGCTTCCATACTCCACCACTAGTTCAATCATGACCAAATATTCGAGATTTGAGATATACGTTTTAGATGAAGATAGATATATCCTATATAATCCTAAGAGAAGTTCTAAATAACTACAAAGATAAAGCTACCATAAATATTATTAACCAAGATACTGTTCGCTCCTATTAGGTCTAAGTATAAAAATTAGAAGGCTACTATAATATCATCCTAACGCATTTTCAAGCATGGTTAGATGAAAAATTAGAGACAAATATTCAAAAAAGAATTTGCATAAACAAAATCTAATCATTGTTTAACAAGTCTATTAAATCATAAGTAAGTTTTAAAAAATGAAAATGTTGAATTACAAAAAATATCGTTGCCATAAAGAACGGACAGTTAAAGCTAAAAACTATACAATACATTTACGTCTGCTAAGTATTCCAAGTTAAATTATCATAGGTAACGTTTAAAATTAAAATGTTGAATTACAAAAATTTTATCATTACAATAAAGAATGAGCAACTATAACTAAGGCTATACAATAAATTCAACTTATTTTTTTTCTAGCATGCATTACAACTACTGATGGTTTACGAAAGCTGGGATTTACACCTTCCTCTACGAACAGGTCTAGTTGGGGGTTGGATCATAGGTTGCCTGAGAAAATCTTAAATGATTTTACTATTCTCACTGGTTGGGCTTGAGTTTGACATTTAATTCAGTTAGATGATCACTTTATTTATTTTGAACAAATGGGGAAGTACAAATTGTATTTAACCACACAATAGATTCATTGAAATTCTAGGTCAATGTTGCCTTCGGGGTCCGTGCGTATCCATCTGAGTAAAATTCATGTAGCTAGGCCTCGGAAGAATAATTAATTTTTGCAACTAATAGTTTATGGAAATTACCGTCTCGAGTCTTCCCTTGGGACTTCATGTAGATTGGTTCCATTTCGTTTCCTCGTGAACCGTCATTTGAAGAAGTTCGACTTCGCGAAGTGTTAGCCATTAATACGATAGAAATGAAAATCCGGGGTTCACTGTCTGCTTATATCGGAGTAAGTGTGCCTGTCTGGGTAGGCGGGAGTTAAAACACAACTCGTATTTGCTGTCGACACACCTGCTACTGTTAATAGTCGCTTGTGTGTATGCACTCTCTGAAATGGTACATGCGGATTAATCTGTAGTTATTGCTAAATCGATCGGCATTCTGGATGAATGGCAGGTCAATTTTCCTGTCAGTTGAATCATGCGTGCTAGTAATTTATTCCCAAATATTCACGATTCATTTAGTGTGAACTAAAATTCTATTAAGCTTCCATACGAGTAAATTTTGGTGGATTTCCTTTTCGTCTACTGATTAATAAGATTTCAAGAATAATGCTGCTCTTGGGATGGGAGTATATTCGAAGGTTATCGATGAAATTCAGATGCGGTTTATTTCGTCAGTTACTCGGAAGGCTCTAATGGTTGTTATTCTTGGAGAGTTATCGGATTTTAGGTCCGTTTTTGTTCGCAAACTTCTTCTTCGAGTCTGGTTCGATGGATCGCTACACTTATCCCTCGTGGACCCCTACTGTGGTGGTTCCTGTGCATGGTCAATATCTAAAATGAGGAGAATTTGTGGAACTATTATTTATAGTGGCAGTTGCCTATGTATAATCTTTCTATTATATTTGTTATGGTATTCATTTGGAATATACTATTTGTTTTATTTTCTTTTATTATCGTTTATGTCGGGAGGGTTTTAGTAAGTAAGTTAATTTAATTATTAATCTGGAATTTAGTCGTTCTGATTTCTCCTTATGTTTTACGCTTAACGATTATATTTATCCCTTTTAATTATTTTAAGATTTTTGTTCTAACGCTCCTTTAATACGGGCAATGAATTTTGTAGTTACTTGTGGTTGGCGTATCGATTCTTCATCTTTTATAAAGATTTTTATTGATGTGACGTATAAATATTTTATTGTTAGTTAATAATAGGGACAGGACGGAGGTTTAAATGTATTCTTTTGGTTATTTGTCAGATAGTGATGGCAATTCTAAGATTTACCGCTGATTTACCACTACAATTATGGAATTATGTTCTTTTTGCTAGTGAAAGCTGTTAGCAAATTTAAACAGGTTTACTGAACTTAGTTTAGAATCGTCTACTTCCGCCGTTAATATTATCGATTATGGAATTATGTTATTCTTCTATGAGAACCGTAAGGGAACTTTTTATTGATTTTACGGAATTTGAATCTTTAAGATCGTTTACTTTAGCCTCATAGTATTATCAATTGTTGACACAGCAACGATTTTTCGATGTTAATTTCCCCGTCACCTTCCCTTAATTGACCTTAGGTTGAATTGTGTAAATATTAAGAGTTTATGAGTGCCCACTGGACTTCTCAGTGTTTTGATTTTGAGCCGATTTATTTTCATCATAATTTGGGTCGAATTTTCAGGAAAAAGGTGATGATGGACTAGTCAAAATACTATTCCCTCTTCAACTCATTTTCCCCTATACGGATTAATACTGACGTTTCAGCTGCTGCGTTCTCACGCCGTAGCCTTCACGGGCACAAACTATTGGCGGACTTACACCGCACTTACACAGTTTGGTTGGGGTATGTTGATTTTGCTATCTTGCGGTATTGTGTCGGCTGTGGGCCGGAAACATTTCGTCATAATTCATTCAGTTGTTTTTAAAAAACCTTTATTTGAATATAATTGGAGTAGGTGGTTAGGGGCACTCTGCGATATATAGGAAATCCCCATTAAAAAAAATATGGGGGGTTTTCTCGTGATTATTTTTTGTGTGTATTGATTATTTAATGATGTAATTTTCTGTGTGCAATTATTTTTTGTTAGTATTTTTTTCCAAATTTTTTGTGTGTATTTTTTTGTAAATTTTCGAAATTTTTTTTCGAGTTTTTGGCGCGATTTTTTTTTAAATTCAAATTTTGGCGAATTTTTGAAATAAAATTGAAATTTTTTTTTTGAATAAATTTTTGTTTCAATCACACTATAGTCAAGGGGTATTTTTGAAAAAGACTAAAATAAATTGGCTTGAATCGCCTAACGATAAAAAAAGCATAAAATTAAAATTGGCTCAAATCGCCAAAATTTTTAATTTAAAAAAAAATGGGCCAAAAATTTTATTTTAAAAAAAAATGGGCCAAAAAATATATAAATTTAAAAAAATGTGCAAAAAAATTCGAAAAATAATTTCAAAAAAAAAAATATTTATCAAAAAAAAAATGTACGCACACAAAATTAATTAAATTTGAATCAAGATAAATTATTTTGTGTGCGCACATTTTTTTTTTGTAAATTGTGGTGATTTTCGACGGAAAATGTTGGGTATAACAATTATGTAATACTTTAAAGAAAATTTATTTTTATTGGTAAAATTAAGATTTTTATTTTAAGGGAATTTGATTGGTTGAATACATATAGTAAATATGGTCTGAATGATGAATTTTTAAGGATCTTATTCGATTAAATATAGATTTCTAAAGAAATTTTACAAAAAAATATGTATATTGTTGGGGCATTGGTGGAAAATGTCATTTCAAGGGAAATGATTGGTTAAGATGAAATTTTATGATATTTTAAGGGGAAATACTCGATTAAGAACAAGTTTGTTGTCATTTTTAAGGGGGTTGAGTTGGTTGAACATCTGTGTTCAAAAGGTAAATATTTTCTAAATGGAGAATATAGAGGAGTAATTTATAATATTTTTATGGGGCTTTGTTCAGATAAATATTAATATGTGTGTAAATCTTTTGTGAGAGTGGACATATTGTCAATTAAAGAGAAATGATTGGTTAAGCGAGAATTTATGATCTTTTAAGTGGAAATAATTGGTCATGAGATGGATTTTATTTTAGTGGGATTTCAAGAAATTTATTCGGTTGAATATCGATATGTCGGTGATTTTTATGAACATAATGAATATAGCTAGGATTATTGTCATTTAAAGAGAAATGATTGGTTAAGCGAGAATTTATGATAATTTTAAGGTAATTTGATTGGTCAAGAGAGGAATTTTATTTTAAGAGAATTTCAAGAAATTTATTTGGTTGAATATCGATATGTCGGTGATTTCTTATTAAAATAATGAATATAGCTTGAATTATTGTCATTTAAAGAGAAATGATTGGTTGAGAGTACATTTTATTTTATTTTAGCGGGAAATGATTGGTTAAGAAGAGAATTTATGATATTTTAAGAGGAAATTATCGAATAAGAACAGGTTTGTTGATATTTTTAAGAGGTTGTGTCAGTTGAATTTTGTTATTTTAAAGGGAAATGATTGGATAGAAGATGAATTTTATTTTAAGGGAATTTCAAGAAATTTATTCAGTTGAATATCGATATAAATCGGTGTTTTTATGAAAATAATGAATATAGCTGAGAGTTGAAATATTGTCATTTAAAGAGAAATGATTGGTTGAGAGTAAAGGTGATCAAAATATATCAGTAAGATTTTGATTAATTTTAATGATATTATTGGAATCTGAATAAAATATACTATACGTGTTCGGTTCTAAAAAAATGTTTGATTCATGTAATTATTTGTATTCAAGTATTTATTTGATTTTATTATTTGTAATTTAATTAAAAATTAAAATTGACTAGCATTTAAAAAATTTATGTTATCCATTACTTATGTTGTTATTGACAATTTTCTGAATAATTTAAATATAAATAATCAAATTCTAATCACATGATAATCATAATTTAAGGATAAGTGTTATTTTTACAAAAACAAATATTTTACAACAATTAAACATACATATTTGGATTTTTAGTAGATTTTATCGGTATCTATCAGTACCTGTTTCGTGTAGTTTTTTAAGCTTTGTTAGAAATTCAACTTATTTAGTGGTTGGTCGATAATCATTTAATTTCTAGTAATGTGGTAGATATTATTTTTTTGATATCAGTTTTATTCAAACCTTTAGCATCTTTGAGTTAATAATTTTAAGAGTTAATCATTTTCAATAAATATATGAAAATTTATTCCATGTACAATGAAAGTAATATATGTTTTGAGAAATTAATTTAAGAATATTTTTCTAATCAAGTTTCTTTTCACTAGCAATTAGATTACCCACTACTTGTAGTTACTAATTAATTTATCATTCAGTAAAAAATAAGAGTTGGGGATGAATAGAAAATTTATAAAAATAAATTTAAGTAATTATTTGATGAGTTAGCAATTAATTTATTTAGGGACATGTGAAAATTAAATGAAAAGGTTGACATTTATCTTTGAAAATAACTTTAAGTAATTGTTCATTGTTGGACGCAATTAAAAATATTACAAAAATATTAGAAAAATTTCAAAGTCTTTTAACTAAGTTTTACAAAATGTCAATAAATCACATACAAGACTTGTAAAGCAATAAATTTTATTCAGAGAAAATACAACACTTGATTGGGCTTCAATGATTAATAGTTTCTTGATAGCAATCAGGTAACTAAGCAACTAAACAATTTGGAGACATCAATGATTGATAAAAGAGTGGAGAAGTTAATAAAATTTGTATTGGAAATTGTATTTCTTTTGATTATTCAAATTTTTATGTGCTTTTATTTAAAGATTTCTTGGTCAGTAAACAATTTTTGATATTGATTTGTTCAGTAACTAGTTATTGATAACATATTGTGAGTGTGTGAATAACCAAGTATTTTAAGGGGAAATGATTGAGAGAAAAAAAATTATTTTAAGTGGGTTAAGTTGGTTGAATATCGGTGTTCTAAGAGTAAATATTATTTAAATATGGCATTTTAATAAATAAGTAAATTATTCCACGCCTAGTATGTATATAGAGAGTTGTACAGTACTCGGCTATTTGTATACAGTGCCTAGTGATTGTTGTTCAGTTAATAATGAATTATTCACTGTGTATCAGTATTTAGAAATTGATACCAAGTAAATATAACAATGGATTTGGTTTCAATGAATTTGATTAATTATCGCCTGATAACAACAAGGTAACTAAGCAACCAAAAAATTTACCAATTTTGAGACATCAATGATGTGAAAGAGAGTGAAGAAGTAAATAAAATTTCAACTTGTATTTCTTTTGTTCAACCCTTTATGTGATTTATTTCAAAATTAGTTGGTCAGTAACCGATCAATAATATTTATTGGTTCAGTAACTAGTTATTGATAACATATTATGAGTGTGTGAATAACCATGTATTTTAAAGGGAAATGATTGAGAGAAAATTTTATTTTTTTAGTGGGTTAAGTTGGTTGAATATCGGTGTTCAAAGAGTAAATATTATTTAAATATGTCATTTTAATGAATAAGTAAATTATTCAATGCCTAGTATGTATATAGAGAGTTGTACAGTACTCAGTTATTTGTATACAGTATCTAGTGATTGTTGTTCAGTTATTAATGAATTATTCACTGTGTATGGGTTATCAGTGTTCAGCAGTTGATACCAAGTAAGTTAACTTTTTATGTTTTCTGAAAGTATTATTATTATTATTATTATTTATTATTATTTTATTATTTTTTTTATGAAGGATGGGTTGCTGCAGAGTGGAGGAGATGGGCTGCTCTTGCGAATGACTACTACTTACCTTAGGCATTACTATGAAACACTAAAACTCAAAAATTTAATTTAGTAAAATTCTTTGAAAAAAGTTTTTGAAATTTTTCTTTGAAAATTTGATCGTTATCAACATGTATAAAAAAGTAATTGTAAAAATTATACTAAAAAATTTCATTGTAAGATTACATTCAAAATTTTTTCAATTAAAAACATGTATAAAAATTTTGTTGTAAAATTATCCTAAAAATTTAATCTTTAAAAATTATATATAAAAAATTCATCGATATAATTATACTAAAAATTCTATTTAAAAATCATGTATAAAAAATTTCATTATAAAATTATCCTAAAAATTTCATCTTTAAAAATCATGTATAAAAAATTCCATTGTAAAATAATGTTAAAAATTTTATCATTTAAAAATATGTAAAAAAATTGATCGATAAAACTATACTAAAAATTTTATTTAATAAATTTTATCATGCAATATTGTCGACTCTTTAACTTTCAAAATTCTTACCTTATGTAACTTACCTTTTGACCATCTATTTACTTTTAAAAAATTCTTACCTTAAGTAATTTGCCTACTATTATTGCTTTTAAAATTTTCAGCTTTAAAAATTACCCTTATGTAACTTAACTGTTGACTCTATTTAATTTAAAAAAATTCTTACCTAACTTACCATACTTTACTCTAGGCACCTTAAATTACTTTAAGAACCTTAATTACTTAAATTTATTCTAACGTACTTTAAATTACTCTGATGTACCCTAATTTACTTTATGAACCTTAATTTACTTTAGACTCTTTAATTTACCTTAATTTACTCTAATATACTTAAATGTATTCTAATGTACTTTAATTTACTTTAATTTATCTAAATTTACTTTAATATACTCTTATATACTTTAATTTACTTCAGACTTTTTAATTTACCTTAATTTACTTTAGGTATTTAAAATTATTTTTATCTAGAGCCTAAATTTGCCTATGTAAATTGTGTGAACAAATATTTCAAGTGTTTTTTTTAACAAGCCTATAAAATACCCATGTCAATTTTTTATCAGCAGGCGATTCAAGCCATTTTTATTTTATGCTTATAGTGGGTTACTGGGCTTTGACATTTGTTTGAACCTTTCTGTTATTACCCCGGTAATGCCATATAAATATTTTCTAGCTACCACTCGGCACCCGTTGCTAGGCAACGTTGGAAATGTGTTCGAGTGGGTGGATTGTCCGCAATAAGTGAGCACTATTACTAATGTTGTAATTGCTCGGACAACCCTCGGGTTCAACGAGCTGTCGATGGAAGACCTATGCTAGCTTTACAATTTCCCCTGTGTGAGAAGGTTCAAGATCAGACTCATGTGGATGGAATGACATTTATCTGACGAAACGTGAATGCTCATGACTTTTCTGTAGTAATTTAATATTATTCGCATTTAAAATATCACTTCTAAACGATTGAACAATATTTATAATTTAATTTAATTCAAAAACAAAACAAGGTAAATTAATGGAGTTTATTTGCCAGGCGGGCAGCTCTGCGTCTGGCGCGTTCTTTGCGCCCCGGCCTGTAACTGTTTGAGGGTATTGTTGATGGAGTCGCAACTGGCGTTGGGTTGTTGACTGAATCTCAATACGCCAATTGAGATGGGGCGAAGATAAGAGGGTAGGTTACCGCCTCTCCCTCTCGACTGGCGGACAAGGCAACTTCTAACTCCCTTATCTGCGTCCGGAGGTTCTGATTTAGTTGCCGTTCCTCGGCCCAACCTTTTTGAGAAGCCGTAAGTCGTTGATGGAGGGGTTTGAGCTTCGCTGGATCCACCCAGGTGGATTTCACCTGTTGGATCTCTTTCGTGAGTTGGATGATCTGCTCATATAGAGCCTTGTTCGATTGTTGGGCGCGGGACAATTCTTTCTGTAGGATTTGAATAAGCTCCATTTCTAATAATGTGAAGTTTTAAAGGTGGGATATTACAAAAAGGCCGTAATTACATGAGATACATTTAAACAAACTCGACAAATGAAGAATTATTTACGAAAAAAAAATCTAAATCAATTATCAGAAAGACATTCCATTTATTTATTACACAAAAAAAATTTATCAAAACTTAGGTCGTTGATTAGTCTATGGTGGGATGGATTAGGGAAAACCCTTCTCCACCCATTCTTCCGGTGTATAACCGGAGATGATCATGATTGGTCGTCTTGTATCCCGAGTTCGGGCCGCTGTTGATCGGGAGGCTCGCGTGGCAGTACCTTGTCGAGGGTGCCAGTAGTTGTTGGCGATCCGATCCGCCAGTAGGTCCTCTTCGACGTTCGCCAGATAATGGCGAGCCCGGACCACTTGTACGTCCACCTGTCGTTGGTGGGCCTCCAGTTGCTCGAGAAGACGCCGAGCTTGCCAATGAATTTCCTCGGCCGGGCTCCACTCTTCGGCCAGCCCTTGATCACAATCGTCCTCTGTGGTGTCAGTGAGTTGAAGTCTTGGCGGGGGAAACTCCGGGCATTTCTCCTACCGGAAGCGTCCCCACGCCCATCTCCATCGATCCGCAAGGTGAGTTGGGATGTGATTCCTTGAACTAAGTATTGCTGAATACAAAATCATTAATCGAGTATGTATAATTTTATCAAAAAGAAATGAATACAATTGATTATTTGCACCTAATTAGTTTTATTTGTTACCCATCCTCATATATATATATATATATATAAGTAATTTAATTCAAGTTAATACAAGTCTACCTATTAAATCATCATAATCTTTTATTCAACTGTTTTGCTTATCGACATTAAAACATCATCTGTACCGACCTAATATCATAAAAGTTATACGCAATTGTTTACATAAAAGTCTTTGTGTATGAAAATTTACTTAACATACTTTAATATTTGTAGCGTGGAAAATTTTGAAATGGATGTCTATTTGTTTCTGTCCCATTAATTAATTCCCGTTTAGTTTGCAGGCACGGATGTCCCTGGATCTTTACGTATGTTTACAAAAAATTGTTTGGAAAATGAGGAGAGAGATAATCTGACTCTGACAACCAAATTATATTACAAAACTTTCCCCAGACGAATTAGTAGCTTATCTACAGGACTCAGGTGGTTGTTACTAAGCATCATAAACTGTTCGCGAAAATTTAGGTAACAGACATTCCGGTGAGGTTAAAATTATTTACAAAGGTTCATACGAGTCTTACCGTGCGTTGTTAGGAGGGATTCAGTCTCGTTTATAAAGCTGCCATAATTAATGTAACACATCCTTCTAAACTGGCTTCCAAAATTTTCTAACTGTTACTACCTGTTTATCAAAAACCATTTGTACAAGATTAATATGATACATTAAAAATATAATAAAAAATAAAAACCCTTCACAATTTAGCTAGATGTTCCTACAAGAGAATTTAATCGTTATTTATCAAAAGTTTGTATCGTTATATCTCCATTAAAACTGATAAACTATAAACATTAACAATGGTATTTTTATTAGAAATTAATTATCTATTATTTAAGAAAATTATCAATTAAAATTTAGGTATGAAAATTGATTATCTACTACTTAATAATTATCAATATAAATTTTTAGGTAAGTAAGATTCAAAAGAAAATTCTCGAATATAAATTACCATGCGTTGTTGGCTCGATTCCCTTGTTGCGTCTCCTCCCGGCGTCGTGGTCGTAGGACTTTTATTTCCAAAATCTTGGGTTTGGTGCATAATAAAATGATTAGTTTGCATTTCACCATACCTAGTTATATGATCTAGTAGAGGTGCGTGTATATCCGTTGCACACCGCTAGGTAAGTGGTGTGATGATAAACATTTGCGGTCAGGAAATTTCATGTCAATGACAGTTTGATTGAATCTATGTTTATTTAGGTAAATTGTTTATACCAATTCGTCAATGGACTATTAAATCGATGTCTACTTCTATTGACGTGGCAGTTTTGATCTCCATATTGGCAGACTTAAATCAATTATGCTCGGTTCAATGGTTGCCCTTATTCAGAATTTTTTGAGGTTTAATTTTTTCTTATTATCTTTTCCGAGTTAATGTCGACGCAATTTCGGTGCGTTTTCTATTTTCAGATGTTAGTCAATTCGGAAGTACATTTCTCGTTGGAAATTTGAAATTATCACCAGAAAATTCGCATATGTCATTGAAAAATATTATGATTCGCGGCGAGTGTTTCAATGTCAAACCTGATCTACCGCTCCCTTATTTTAATGATTTGAAGGTGGCGATTTATACTCTCTAGTATTTAATATTTTCGTTATATCGCTTCGATGGTGTACTGGTGTAAACGATCGTAATTATCATCTCAGTTGTTTGTCGTTTTCCCCGGACTGAGTTAAGTAAGTATTGAGTTTTATTACTAATTTGCACATATTTCCTAGTGATCTCGATCAGGTCTAGTTTTTCCCTTTCTATTTTTGGTCTGCCACAATTCCACGCAATTATGGCTATATTTATTGATGTGTGAACAAGCCGGGTACGTTTATATTATATAATTACGAACTTATTAACCTACTCTAGGAAAGATTTGAGATTGGAAACTGAGATTTGATGAAATCTTGATTTCGGGTCACTTATGGAGTACTCGTGGTAACGGTGGTAATTTATGGTTGACAGATCTACTGAAGGGTTATTAGTCCAATCTAAACTTTTGAATAAGGTTCATTTTAATAGATTGTCGGCTTGCGTTGTTGAATATAATGAATTCTGTCTAACTGATCAGTGTTTTGAATTTGGTTGTATTAATTATTTAGTTTTGATTTAAATCTTTTGTGGGAGTTCTTTTGGGTCTGCGGTTGGGCTTAACAAATTCTAATTGATATCTACTTTTAATTATGAAGGTTTTAAGGGACTCAATTGTTGCTTTTATTGGTAAAAAATATCTTGATTTCGCAATGTGATTTAAGTTTTTAATGATTGTCATTACATCTACGTCCTTACCGGGTCTCATGGTAACTACTCAGTAATAACTTTAATTTTGAAATTTTGAAATTTTTATATCTATTTTAGATTTATGGGAATAATTACTTTAATTACATAGCAGTGATTTCGTTTCTTTATTTTTATTCCCCGTCACCTTTCCCCTTTAATAAGCCTTAAACGCATTTTATGTTCATATTATATTTAATGAGTGCCCACTGGACTACTCGGTGTGGTGATTTTGCCGTATGTAGATTAATTTAGGTCGAATTTAAAGAAATCGAGAAACGAGGAAGTAGCCAAAAGACCCCTTCCTTATTTCTCCTTTCTTCTATACGGAATAATATTGACGTTCCAATCCCTGCGTTCCGCACGCCGGGTCTTCACGGGCACAGATCATCGGCGATATTCCACGCACTTACACGAATCTGAATAGTATGTTGATTTTACTATCTTGTGGTGTGTCTTTGGCTGTGGGCCGGAAAAATTTCGACAATAACATAATTAATTTGATGAAAAACACATTAATTTTTTGCATTATAAATATTTATTAATATATTAAAACAATATCACAAATTACTTGCCAAAATCATCATTCAATAAAAATAAAAATACATCTACCCCCCACGTCGACATCCAAGCAGAGCTCTAACGAGGTTGCGAGGACGGGACGTAGAGAGAGAGTTTCCGAATAAAACTTTCGCTCACCTAAAAATAGATTTAAAAGTAGCTACAATTTTTAATTCAAAATTGTTTTGAAAAATGGTTAAATTTTATGTGAAAATGCATCGGTATATATACCTATTTTCTGTCCCTAACCTCGCGTGTTAATTTTGATTTAGTAAAACAAAATTCGACCTTGATATTTTCTAGTGTATTCTAATCTTAATTTTTATTATTTTCTAATTTATTTTGATAATTTTTTATTTGAAATTTTTATTGAATTATTTCTAATTCAAATTCTTTGATTTAAATTTCATTTTCATTAAATTATCAAATTTCGGTTGAATTTGTTGGGTTTTCATGTTATGTTTGTATTTGTATCGTGCGGATCTTGTTGCATTTTGTTATTATTTTAATTTATTTTTATGTTTTATTATTTTATATGTAATTGCTTTTATCTCATATTTTGCTAGGTTTAATTGGTGTTTCATGGGTTTGATTTTCAAGTTGTAGGTTATATTTGCATGTGTGTTACCGATTCATTTAAACATTTTACAAGGCCATTTGTGTTCTGGCCCAACACTTATATTTACCTATAGAAAGTATTGAGACCAAATATTGCATTGCTTTTTTATCCCTGACTATAGTGTGTTCATCTTAGGCGATTTGAGCCAATTTTAATTTTATGCTTTTTTTATGGTTAGGCGATTCAAGCCAATTTATTTTAGTTTTTTTCAAAAATACCCCCTGACTATAGTGTGATTGAAAAAAAAATGTATTCAAAAAAAAGTATTTCAATTTTATTTCAAAAATTTGCCAAAATTTGAATTTAAAAAAATCGCGCCAAAAACTCGAAAAAAAATTTTGAAAATTTAAAAAAATACACACAAAACATAATTGCACACAGAAAAAAAAATTAATTGCACACAAAAATTACATCATTAAGTAATCAAAACACACAAAATAATCACGAGAAACCCCCCCCCTCTATTTTTTTAATGGGAATTTCCTATATAACGCAGAGTGCCCCTAACTACCTACTAATTGGCATAACACATTATTAAATCCTAGTTGGCATACGACATCCTTTAAGCCTCATTACAAACCTTTCCCCACGCCGACGCCCAAATAGAGCTCATATGAGGTTGTTTGTGCGCCACGTGGAGAACGTTTTCGAACATTCCTCCACTCACATTATAAAATCGTAGAAATTGTTCTGATTCAAAACTGGTTCAAGACTGTTTTAAGCTGGCTAAAGCTGATTAAGTCTGGTTAAAATTCTATGAAAATCAATCGTTATATATACCTATTGTACGACCTTAACCTTGCGTGTTAAATTTGATGTGGTAAAACAAAATTTGACCTATTGATTTTCTTGTATATTCTAATCTTAATTTTATTATTTTAGTGATTTAATTTGACTTCTTTATTTTTTAACTTTTAATTAAATTGTTTCCAATTCGAATTATTTAATTTTAGTTTCACTTTCGTGGACTTCTGCTTTTTTGGTAAATTGTAAAATTTTGGCCAAATTTTCATGTTTTCGTATTATTTCTATGTTTATTTCATGCGGCTCTTGTTGCACTTTGTTGTTATTTTAATTTATTTTGTGTTTTTTGATTTTATATGTTAATTGTTTCTTTCTTGTATTTTAGCATGGTTAATTGATGTTTTATGGGTCTAATTTTAAATTTTGCATGTTGTTTTTGCGTGCTGTTCCCGATTCATTTAAACAAAACTCTGTTCTGGCCCAACAAAAGCCTAAGTAATTTTTCTTGATAAAAATGCCTAAAATGACAATTTGCTCAAATCGCCTACGATGGTCACATTATAGTCAAGGAAATTTTTAACTCGTAATAAAAAACAATGCAATATTTGATTTCAATATTTTCTATAGGTAAATATAGGCATAAAAATGCCTTGAATCGTCTACCGATAAAAAATGGTCAAGGGTATTTTATAGACTTGTTAAAAAACACTTGTAATATTTGGTCACACAATTATATAGGCAAATTTAGGTTCCAGATAAAAATAAATTAAAATACCTAAAGTAAATTATAGTAAATTAAAGTAAATTAAAGGGTCTAACGTAAATTAAAATATATAAGAGTACATTAGAGTATGTCAAAGTAAATTAAGTTAAACTAAGGTAAATTAGTTATTGTTAGACAGTTAGTCACTGTTAGTTTTATTTAAAACAACAAGACGCATGATGGACGATTATAATCTTTGAAATTAATATGGTAAAAATGTTAATTTTTAAGTTACAGAATTTATATATAATTTATATACATATAATTTTTCGAGTACCACTTAGCAATATCTGGCGTACCACCGGTTGCAAACCACTGAATTAGAGTATATTAAAGTAAATTAAGGTAAATTAAAGTAAATTAAAGGGTCTAGAGTAAATTAATGTACATTAGGATACATTAGAAGATATTAAAAATTAGAATATTAAAGTAAGTTAATGTAAATTAAAGTAAATTAAAGTGTCTTAAGTAAAGTATTAGCTTGCAAATTACATAAGGTTAAAATTTTTAAAAGAAAATAGAGGGTCAGCAGTTAGGTTACATAAGGTAAAATTTTTAAAGTAAGTTAAAATCGACAAAGTTACATGATAAAATTTTTTAAATAAAATTTTTAGTATTGGGCCAGACCTGGATTTTGTTTAAATGAATTGAAAATAGCACGCAAATATATCAATGCAGATTTAAAATCAGACCCATAAGCACCAAATAAACATTCTTAAAATATGAGGAAAATGTAGTTAAATATAAAACCAAAAACATAAAAATAAATCAAAATAATAACAGATATGCACCAAGATCAGCACGAAATTAACATAATAACAAAATAACATAAAGATTTGACCGAAAAATGAACAATTCATAAAAGTTAGCAAATAACGAATAAGAGGGAATATTTTCAATAAGAAATATCTTATTAAAAAATTAAATAAAATAAATTGTTCATTTAATATAGAAATCGACAAAATAAGGATTAGATATTATAATTAAAATCAAGGTCAAATTTTGTTTAAATGCTTTAAAAAGAACACGCAAGGTTAGGGTCACAAAACATGTATATATACCAATTTATTTTCGCAGAATTAAATCACTTGTGAACAATCACTTTTTCTCGTAAAAAGCTCAGACGTTTTTAATCAGAAAAATTTGTATTGTATATCAAAGCGTCAGGAACTAAAACGTCTCTAACTACTATCAAAAAATACTATCGGATAATTATCGAAGTGAGGAAGAGAGAATGCTATGAGTTGAATATGGAACCAATATATCTATTAGAAATAATGTGCTTATGAAAGCTATTATATGAGTTTGAGTAGATGAATTTTTTCATTATGTCGAAATTTTTCCGGCGCACAGCCACATAAATTGCAAGTTATTAAAATACCACATAACTATCGAGCGGTGTAAGTGCGGTTCATCCGCCTATAGCTCGTGCCCGTGAGGGTCTAGTCGTGCGTAACGACAGACTCGAACATCAAATTATTCTATACCTATAGGAGCAGTGGAAAGATCGGACTAGTCTTTTGGCTGGCTTCCTTTCACTTCCGAAAATTAGACCTAAAATTCAGACCACATATCGGCTAAACTTATTACTCTGAGTAGTCCAGTGGACACTCATAAAATCTAACTTCAACATATGTATTCCTTAATGCAAAATTTTGGATAAATGGAAGGGGGATTTTCTAAATCGAAGCAAAGGGCAAAAGTTTTATTAAAATTTTTAAAACTGAAGTAAAATAAATCCATAATCACGATAGGACTATTTTACGTAAATATCTTCACCCGATACCGATAAAATTTAGAGGACTTAAATTCAATAAATATATTAGACTGAGTCAAAAGAAGACCTAATAATAAAGTTTAATTAAGATAGGTTTCTGAAAAAATAAATCTATTTATTAAATGATTATCGACACTATTGGTGAACAGAATAATAAGCCTCCATCAAAGAATAAATTGAAATTAATTTAATAAGTAAGGCGGTTATACAAACTTTCGAAAGAATTAACTGATAGATTGAGACTTTATTTGAGAATAAATTTAATCAACCTAACAAGTAAAATGATTTCCTAAATTATCGAAAAAATTATATAATAATTTAATCAAAAAATAAATTCAACAAAATCAGTTTATTAAATAAAGTTCATTAGTGAAAGAATTATTTAATAATTTAATCAAAAAATAAATTCAACAAAATTAGTTTGTTAAATATAGTGCTTACCGAAATTATCATAAGTTCAAAATATAAATTAGTACATCAACCAAAAGTTAAATTGAATGCAAATAAATCAATATGAAATCATATCGAGAAAAATGTTAAATAATGGCAACCCAATCATCTAGGAGAAGCTGAAGAGAAGTCAACTTTTATTAAAATAAATCCGGCATTATAAGGAAGATGGCCGAGGTTTCATCAAAGTAGACATTGCTGGCCAAGTAATCGTCGAAATTCACGCTCGATTTATCAATCAAAGTTGGTTAGCAGGCAAACAAATAAATCTAAAGGAAAAACAAGATTAATTTCTAGTCACTAATTACATTCACATACCTGAATAATAGATAACACTGCTAATCCAAATTCCGTGCATCTTTGATAATCTCGGAAAACTGAATACAGATAGCTTCCTCAGATTATTTATATCAGGTGTGGCGGTGAATTGACGAATAAAATTCGTCATGATGATTACGATTACCAATAAACAAATAGAATTGGCACTGATAAATATAAATAAACACAATAGATAAGCTTAAACACCCACTCATTCTCAGTTATATAGTGGAATAACTATTACATTATGCGTATGGTTAAAATCATAAGAATAAACAACTAACCAATTTACCAAACACAATTTAATATTACCTACGACCATCATTAGCAGAATTTCTCATTGTTTATTGAACGCATTCAACCATTATCCGGTTTGTAAATGATATAAATACGTACCAGTGATATAACTCTCAAATATATTTAAAAACGTCAAATGATATCAGCAACAGAATTATTACAGAAAGGAACCCAAAACGAACCAAAGTTGACCGATCTTTAGTGGAAGCCGACCCAGATTACAGTAATTAACATTGTTTTCCTTTTCTAAAGTCATAACCAAATGATTTACTTAAAAATGGCAGAATATTCATTTGATTTATCAGAAGAATTTTCATTAATTTACCTTTCAAACTGAATGTGTTTCAACAATATTTTCACCTAGAATCAAACTGGACACAAATCGATTGGTCCGACGACTCCCGAACTACTCTAACAGTTTCAGGCCAATTTACAGCCCAATTTCGCCAAGCCCTTTTGGATCACGGCTATACATTGTCCATTTACGGAAGCAAAGAGTGGCCTTATTGAAACTTGCTGCAACACAATGAGGTAGAGACTTTCTTTGCATATGCAAAATTTACTCAAGTTCGACAGGGTCTCATTCCGTTGATGAAGACACTTGGTAGAGAGCTCAAATTTATTAACGCGATTTACATCTTCAGGAGAGACATTCTCAACGATAATTTTCAAATTATTTTTCACATAAATTTCTTTGACCCAAAATGTCAATTCGAAACCGACATCACCTGGAATAGTAACAATAATTAATCTTAGCCATTTCATAGACATATACATTCCATTTGTATAACTTTTCATATACTTTTTTGGCAATGATATATTTTCATATTTAAACTTATTGTCAATGGCAGAAAGTTGAAAAGCTGATAAAATTGCTTTAAATTTGACAGGTGAACACAAATCTCGATCGGGTTTTGTGAATGATGATATTCTAGTCACGATAATTTGGCTGATTTTTTTCAGCTTCTCATATATCTTTTGATTGTTTATTTCTTCCCACTTTAGGCATGAACACCAGCGATACGATAATCCAATGTCTTCACATTTTCTAGTTTTAGGTATGGGTCTCCATAAACTCATATGCTTACTCCCTACATCAGGTTTATATATTTGAATGAAGTCTTCCAAAGTAGCATGCAAATCAAGTCCACTAACTAATAGCTCAGAATTCTGGCGCAGGATAGGTAACAATTCCTCTCTATTTTTTGGTAATATCATTCCAAGAAAAGGCAGTCTTTCTTCTGATATACTATCCAAAGAACCTTGATTCTTAGATTCATATCCGTGATCTGAAAAGATAATAATAAAAGAGTTCGGATATGATGTTTTTGTATTTTTAACAAACATGGCCAATTCCTCATCCATGTAACTCACATATTTATTATTTGCATGCGATAATTGCTTCAAAAATAAAACCGCAAATTTTGGGATATTTGTATAGGTAAGTTGAAACTTTTTCAGGAATTGGAAATGTTCCGTAAAAATTGGCCGATTTCCCAAACAGTAATCTTTGTAACAATTATTTCTTTCAATAAACATCAATGGAGTTCTTAAATAATAATCCGTTGGGTCATTAATAAACCCTCTTAGGTTGTGTTGAAAAGTTCCATTCTCTGTCATATCCTCTCCATACAGTGTGGCATATCCTTCTGCAGCGTAACTATTCCAGATCCAATTGTAATTGTCAATGGGTCGTATATCTCTTTTTATATGATTGAAAGCCTCATATTTTTCAGTATCATTGAAGCCAGTAAGAATACTTAACAAATTAACTGTTTGATCATTGCTTCTTGTGTTAAATTTGACGAATGATACTCCGTTTAAGTCATTGTGAAGGGTGGAAAACGTTTTCGGTAAAAGATCTTTGAATGCTTGATAAGACAAGGAAGAAATACCTATCATAATGATATCATTGGAATTTGTATTAGAATATTGTTTTAATGGTCGCCTGTTGAGAATATAATCATACCTGACTGTCGTCAGGACTATCTGTTCGACATCTTTGCATTTAACAATAAAATAATCACAAGGAACGGGCTGAAAATTGTTTAAAACTTTAATTATCCCCAACTGATAGTCAAAATCCGTTTTCCAGTAAATACATTGATATGTACAAGGCTCCATACTCAATTTATGAACGGTTCCATTTATAATAAATACCAGATCATCTTTAGGGGGACAGGCTAAATCTTTGAATAATTTTTCATTAATTGGCGAGTTTGAAAATTTTGGTGTTGGACAACCTTCGAGCTCATTTGCAAAGATTATTGTCCTTTTCTTTGATAGAGTAAGTTTATTGATATCAGATCCAAGCTTCAAAATTCCACAGAAAATGATTAGGAGCGTAAATATTTCTATCTGATTTTTGTATTTCTTGGATAAATAAATACTACGAAATAATCTCATATTTTTAAAATCATTTATAACTTATACATTAAATATTATATTGATTTTCGACTTAATTATTTTTAATTATTACAAAAATGAGCAATTGATACTTTAGGCTCAATAATATAAACAAACCAATCATAAATCTATTTGGGTTAAAAATTAATGCAGTTTTACGGTTTTTAATTGTAAATAATTGATGTTTTTTACTTGTTATACGAGTTTGTGGTACCGAAAAAATTAAGTTTTTGTTATAACAATCTAGATATGACTCATGTTTTAAGTCAGTACCCTTCAATGTTTTATCCTTAGCTTTGATACTTTCAACTTCAGACAAGAGACTAACATTTTAGACAAAGGAATACCCACTCCTTGTATTAAAGTCCTTTATTCTGGTCTTTGAACTTTCTAATGACAGAATGAAGGTTCCTACTATACAAGGAATGTTTTAGGTCATAATTAGAAGTATCGAGGAGATTATCACGAACCATAGCAGATAAAAGAATGTCTAACTTACAATTCTTAATTTCCAGAAAAAAGGGATCGGTGTCCCCAGCGACTTTATTAATTTCACAAGTGAATTCATTTCGATATTTTTCTAACTCTATGAATTGTAATTGATACATCCTAAGTTTAGATAAATCGAGTACAGTTTGTCCAATGTAACTCGGTCGATCTAAACACACTGATTCCTTATGTAATAACACAGAGACTGAATCTTTGTAGATTTTAAATGATTTCCGAAAAGTTGGTTTTGAGCAATACTTAATTAAAACATTTCACTTGTTACAGGAATACAACTTATTTTTCACGTGTAAAAATCATTCATACCAGACTTGAGGATATGGTGAAGATCATACCCTCTCAAATTATGAAAAACAACTGGAAATTCAAACTTTATTTGTCTAGAAATATTACATTTGGAACAAGCTGCTCCCAAATATTTTCCAGTAAAGTGATCATGGTCCTTAACCAGTACTGATAAAATCTTATTACACAAATAACAACAAGTTGCCGAAGAAAACGAAAGAATATCTGAGTCTATTAATAATATTTTCTTTTTATAATTATTTTGATAAAAGGGTAAAACAATATTAATTGAAATATTATTTATTTCTTGTAGAAAACTAACTACACAATCATCACCCAGGAAACTCTTATATGATTTTTCACCTGTAAAATTGTTAATTAAAAGTAAACCGGCCGAAATCGGCATATGTATTTGAAAATGTCTGTCATCTGAAGTTAAGATAGCCTCAAAATCGGCGTAAAGGACGAAAGGAGGAGTTACAGTTTTAATTTAAAAGCCTATCTAATTTAGTAACAGCGATATAATGATAAGAATCAAGGCTTTCTAATAAAATTAAATTAATAGGTTGTCCCTCAACAACTTTAGAACGATGAATTATTTCGACATAAGGGTGTTTGAAAACTTCAGGATTAGAAAAATTATTAATTAAATTATTTTCATCATAGTTAAGGACATTAATTGAAAGATTTGGATTTTTAACTTCAAATTTTGGAATGTCACAAAGTTTCGTGGGTAAATTCAAAGATTAAAAGTCGAATTCAGATATGTTGCTAAAGGTTTCATTTATATGATGGTTACTTATATTTTCATGATTTAAATAGCCAAAATACTGTAAATGAAGCATAAATTATGGGAATTAGCAACATTTACAGTAAAATGTTTATTTAATAAGAATAATTGTGTTGGAATAAATCTTTTACCACTCAACCGATTTATTTGTGAAAACTTGGTAAGAACAAAATGAATTTATTTTATTTATAACCTAGTTACTACCTTTGTCATTAATTAATGCTATTTTTTCGTCAAGAAGAGTAGTGCCTTCATTTAAAAATGAATCACTCATTATTCTGACAGAGTTTTAAATGATGAAAGATTGAAATTCTTCATCTTTTTCAAACTCTACATCAATACAAAATTGAATCTTAATAGATCACACTTGATTGATAACATTAATTAATTTATTAATTAACTGTGGTAATTTATTAATTAACTTTAAATTTAAATTCGAAACATCCGTTCTAACAATGGCATGGGATTGTCTTAAATCGAAATTAACAATAGGTGCTATCAAGCCACCATATTGATTAACAATAACAGAAGAAATATCAACCGGAAAACCATCATAAACCTCATCTGAATCAGAAATCACTATTACATCATATTTCACTATTACATCACTATTAAACCATATTTGAATCGCCAGAGTCAGAAAGTATAATAGTATCTATAATTTTAGGAACTTTCGGAGAACATGGATTATTATTATTTGTTTTTCTTTTTTGTAATATTATTATTATTATTTTTTTTATTATCATTATTATTTTTATTATTAATATTATCACTCAATGGTAATTTAAAAATGAATTTTCTCTTACAGTTAAACAGTGCTTAATGTTCCTTATGGTTTGAATAAAAGTCTGTATAATTCATTTTATGGGTGGTTTTACATGTGGGACAAATAAAATAGGTGATGTGGTTATAGGTATGAGAATAATAATTCTCCATAATCGTATCACAATTTCCATCATGTTGTGAAGAATTGCAAAAATTGGGGTAAAGATTACCTGTTATCATAAAAGAAAAATTTAAATATATAATCAATAAATCATTAAAATAAATCATTAAAATATAAACATTAAATTAATTTTACACACAATGAATAAATGAATTTGATTGGTTAATTTTATTTTGAAAATCTTTTATAAGTAGATTAAAATAGTTTAAATCATAAAATGAATAAAAGTAAATGGTTTTCATATTATGTAATTGTTCATTAATTGTTTTTCTAGAAACATCGGTTAGAAAAAAAGATGTCAAGTTAATTCTTGAGGAAATTTCCGTAAATGCTTTCAGTTTAAGTAGAAATTCACCAGTAATGTTTTTCAATATTCAATGGAATATTTAAAATTTCCAATCATATATTCATTTAGAGTAAGTATTTTCATTAAAATTAATATTATCAATAAATTTTAATAGGAACCAACAAAATTGAAACAAAGCCTATACAATATGAAAGTTGGTGAAATTGGAGAAATTTATCGAAAAAATATAGCAGAGTTAATACTAGCAATCAACAAAGATATTAGTTTTAATGAACGAACAATTTACTTTTATGAACTGTGAAAAAGAATGTAATTATGAAAATAAAAAATAAAATGAACATTTTATGATTAAAATAAGAATTCAAGGATAAAAGAAGGAAACCAGACTATTCGACCAATTTGGAAAATTATTGAAGCCAAATGTATTTAAATAAAATTTATTTAACTTTAATCGTCTTAGTTTTTTATTTTTTATCATTTTATTTTGCATTTATTGTGTTTAAATTAATAAAAAGTTAATATTAAATATAATTAATTATTATTTTATAATTAAGATATGATGGTTAAAAATTAATTAGTACTTACATTTTACTGTTTTATTTTTGATAATCGAAGTTTTCTTAATATTTTGAACATTTTTGTTGATCATCTTTATTAAGGATTTTAAATCTTTGATTATATTGTTGATGGATTCCATTTTCTAAAAATAAAAATAATTAAAAATATGATACAAAACTTACTAAAGTTTGGTATTTGATAAAAGTGATTTTTTAAAAAAATGCATTCAGTTATATATTTACAAACATGTAAATAGTTAAATGTCCGACCAATTAAAATTTAGTTTATAAAACACATTTAATGACATAACACCAAAAAGATTTAAATACATATAATTCTCTGAACCTAATCCCTTAAAAGTAATACTTATTACATAATAAATCTTTAATTACACTTATAATTAAGAAACAATTTTGAAAAGAAACTTTATTCAATAAATTCATTTATTTTTCATTGTTTCTAACCAAGCTAAGCAATGCCGTCCACATGTTTTTGTCATCAGATTTTGATAACGAATTCGATTGTATTCAATTGGCATTAACATCGATTCTAGTTTATTAATTAATTAAAGGGGATAATAAAAACCCATTGGATCCAATACATATATTTTATTTGATTTCACATAAATGCAAGCCATTGTTCGCCACTGAGATTAGATGATTGAGTATTTACAATAAAAGCTTTGTTAACATCGATATATGAAATTTTATCTAAAGGGAAAACTCAAAAAAAATCTTTTCCCAATAATTTTCTACCAATAGAATCATTCTGAAAAGAACTAATAATAATTAAAAATTATATAATTAATAAAATTTATTATTTCATGCTTGACAATTAAAAAATCTCAATCTGGTTTATAGTTCAAACTAATACTGTTCGATTGGAAGTAAGTTGAATTTCTTTTTCAAAAACTCTATATATACAATTACAGTAACAAATTCAGTTAAGGGTAATCCAAACTTTATATCTAATCTTAAATTTCCACTTTGTGGTAACTGACTTTGGTTAAGCTCGAAATCTGGCGCCAATACGAATGTAAAGAATGGATACCTATTTCTAAAGTCTGACATACTGATACCACAATTCAAATTTTTATTAAGATATCCCATATTCCTAACAATACTTTGCATATAAGTTGTACTATAATTATCATTTTCAAAATCTTGACTATATTTTTCACGATAATCACTTCCTTTACTTAAAGTTATCAACGTTAAAGTGATTAAACATAGTAAATGTATCTAAAAAAACCACTAAATCTTTTATTTCCTTGGAAAATTACAAGGATAAAATTCGGTAGTCGTCTATCACCAAATATTTGTTCCTTATAAAAAGAAAATTCAACAACTTCTTTACTTCGCATTCGATAAATTGCATTTCTTGTAGCAAGACCTATTTGATGACCCGCTAAAACAGAAGGTTCAACACTAACTCTTCGAACCATTAATTTTGCATTTAGCAATACTATTTTAGGTATAAATTTGGTACATGTCAGACTTTTTTCTGGATTTGTTCTTGTTAACTTAATTTGGACACTAACACCTGGTAACAAATATTTGCGTTGATCAAAGAAATCAAATTGGAGTGTGGAACATAATGAAAATGCTTTTGATTTTGCAATCCATGGTTTTCGCATAAGATCATTTTCAGTGTAACCCATTCCCACTAAAGATGTGTGTTTAGTATCTTGATTATAATTTATAATAGTTTTAATTAGGGCTTTGTGTGCAAAACTATCATTAGCTCCTTCAATTTTGTTAGAATTAAAAACTAACTCAGCGTCTTTAAAAAGAGTTTGAAAAAATAAATTGTTTGCTGTTATGTCAGCTTTTCTGTAATATTTTCATCTAAACTATTTACAACTTTCAACTGAATATGTAACAAAGTATCGTTCAAATCTAAATATTCTGTTTGTGATCCGTTAATGTAAATTGAATGGGAAAATATCTTCAAATGAACCATGTCCAATCAAGGCTGGAGGGGATGGTCTATCAAAAAGACATAATTCAGATTTTTCACTAATCATTTTTCAAATATAGTTCCTAATTCTCTCATTCTTTTGTTTATATGTTTCTTCATAATCTTTTTACGTTTAAGTGTCCCTCTTTTTGTTCATTGTCATGATTAAATACATCACTTTCTTTATTAATAACACTAGGTAAAGTTTGTATAAAACTAAGTAAAGATTCTTTAATTTCAGATATTGCATTTGATTTTAAAGCAGGTAAAAAATCACAATTATTATTTATTACGTCATTTGCCGTTTTCATACCAAAATTCCCTATATGTCTAAGAATAGGTAATGCAAATCTACCTATTGTTTTCAACCAACCGGTTCCATATTGTTTACCTATAAAATATGGTAATTCTCCATTTATTTGTGATAAATTAGTAATGATTAAATTTTCTTCAAATTTATCTGTATACTCGACATCATAAACATAATTTTTAGTTAATCGAATTGTATCAAACTTTATTTTACAATTATTTGAAGTAATTTTAATTTGATTCAAGATTTTAACAAAATTTACTTCTTTTTTATTAAATCCTAATTTTTGAGCTTCTGCAATACTGTCAAATGAAATTTTAAATGGAAAATATTTACAATTAATATTTAAAGTATTTTCATCAATGTATACTAGATAAAATATGGAGTCGTGACTAATTTTATATTCATTCTTTGCATCATAATAGTAAAAATATTCATAACTTATATGTAATGTACTCTTACTATATTTAATATTTGAGTTGTTATAAAATGGGATATTATTGTATACAAAAGTGAAATCGATTAGAGCAACTTGCCATTCACCTTCCAAGTAAATTAATTTTTTGAAATTAAACATTAAATTTATCAGCTTTATTATTTGGATGAGTAAGAATACAACTATTTTTCTGTAGATTTATGTAAAAATCTTTAATCATTTATTTTTCTAAAATGTATTGATAAATGTGATTCGGTATCTTTACTAAATTTAATTAATTTTATACTATCATCGCGAATACTAATTTCAATGTTGTTTATAGTTGAAGTTGAAATTGGTAAATACATTGGATTCTTCATTTACAATTTCCCCTTGTTCATAATTTTTAACCCAAATAGATTTTAATAGAGGAACTCTAACATCTCCAACAGTTATTAGTTCAATAATATTCGAATAAATGAACATTTGTTGATGATAATGTAATAATATTGGAACTTTATTACCAACGATGTCTTTATCAATAAAAGTTTGTTTATTTAATCCTAATGTTTTGATTAAATTGTGTCAAAATATATTTTTGAAATGTTATGTGCAAGTTTTATTGTAACCAATTCATTGTTTTCAACTTTTAGTTCTTTAAACGGAGACGGAATAAATGACGTTAAATGTCCTTGTAATTCAGATAATGTATTTATGAATAAATTATCTTCAATATATTTTTCAAATACTGCTTTTTCTTATAACTTATAATTATCCCGAATTGTTACATAACACCATCATCTGTAAATTTTGGTAATTTTAATCGACAATGATCATTCTTCAGCAATGATGGATGTAGATTTACATCTAAAACTAAACGCATGCTGAATGTCAATGAATGTTACTTTAAATGGAACATGTGGACAGACAATAACAAAGTTCTCATATTTTTCAATAAAAACATCAACATCAAGAGTATGTTTAAAATTTATTAATTCATAAGTTTCATTTTGGTAATTTATTTTCAAATATTTTATTTCAGTACCACTCTTCATCGTTTCATAACTTAGGTAAGAATTTCTAGAAAACGGAAATGTTTTATACACAAAAGTAAAATCAATCAAAGCGACTTCCCACTTACTATCAAAGTAAACAGGATTTTGAAATTCGACATTAAAATTACTAGCTTCATTATTAGGAAAAATAAGAGGACAACTATTACTAGGTAAAATCATATAAAACTGGTTTTCATTCATAATATTTATTTAATTAATTGATTTTCAGATATCCAAGTTGGAGTTTCATATCCATGCCATTTGACATAGTATTGTTTATATTTACCAACATTCTTGGATTTTAATATCTTTTGAATTCTGAATACAGTAGGGGCTTCTATAACTTGGAGTTCCTGTTCGTAGAATTTTCCACTAACTTGTTTGTTTTCCTCATCTTTGATAAAGTACACTACAGGATTCTGATTGGTATCAATTTCTGAGATTTGAAATACTTCATCGCTCCAGTTGTTGTCGAAATTCTTGATGAATGGAGAAGCACTGATTTTACTTATTCTAACGTGATTATCCACTTTATATTTAGGCTTTTTAATGATAGAATCAGATTGTTGTGATATCAAACTATCCATATTATTTATATTAAATATATTTGTATCCCTTATTAGTTTTAGAGGGTATAATGTCCATCAAATTCATTTGCCATAAATCATCATCTCCCATTGTTTTATAACTACGGATTTTGAATTTCATCAACATTGGTTTATTTAAGCGGTACGCAATTTGTCCAGATAACCAATTCTGAGTTTCTTTCTTTGAATTAACTTCTTCCTTTGCCAGTTTTCTTACACCACCAAAACCAATGGGGTGTTTTGGCTCTATCCATACCTTTTCGAGCATTTTCACTGTGTTTCGATTTTTGGTTAATGTTTCCTTCATTATTACAAGTTGTCAAAATATTTAAATCTAAATTATGTTTATCCGGTAATGAATTCTTGGCACCCATTAAGAAGTTAATGATGAAATTCACTTATTGCAGATAATACTATTAGAATTAATGCCCCAAAAATCCACTATTTTGTTTATATATTATTTTTCGCATCAGACGACCATTTTTAGTGTTTACTAAAGAGTGATCTTTTATCTTTTCGAAATTGTCCCAATGAAAGTCAAAATGCCCCAACTGGGGCCCTAATGCCCCAGTTGAGAAGCACTGCCCTAGTCAGACACACACTTAACATACTTATCTATGTCTCTTTCCAACCCAGACGAACAAAGTTGATACATAATTAACACTTAATCCATAAAATTTAAACCAAAATAACCCATAAAATGATATTGTTTGACCAAAATTCTACTTTTTATTTAAAATTCGACCTCTTTTGACTTATTTTTGTCTAGTAGACACACCTTTGATCCTTAATTCATAGAATTTGACACTAAAATGAACTTATTTGAACGAAATCCAATCATTTAAACAAAATTATATATAATATGGAATTGAGATACAAAAATACAGTTAGTTATTAGTTATTTAAATAATTAACAATAATAAAATTTTTAATGAAAATTTTAATGAATAAAATTTTATTCGTTTTTTGAAATTTTATTGGGATGGTCATTCAGAACTTGCTGTTTTTAATAATGTTTTTAACACCTTTATAATGATACTTGTATTAAAATTTTAAAGATGTCAAATGAAAGTATTAACTAATATTATTTATTGCAGAGATTTTAACCACTGATACCTGTACCTAGGGTACCAACCATCCTTTTTTCAGGACTTGAAATTACATATTAAAAGCACATGTCCTTTGAAATTAAGTTAGAATTGAGGATAGTTGCGGCGATTTTTTGCAGGGATGATTTATGGTATTCATAGTCAAATTTTGTAGAAAATACAATGTCTTTTATAAATTAGGTATTTATATTTAAAATAGTGAGACATAATTATACAGAATTTATTTAACAACTGCGACATGAGAGACGGTTCTACAAATTAACCAATAATAATCGTAATCAAATTCTCTGAAGAAATATTAAATAATTTTTATTTTTAGAAAATAAACTTTAAATTAATTTTTAAAGCGGAAAAATTATTATCATTCTTCTAAATAAAAATATTTATAAAATAATAAAAATTAAAATTATTTTAACAAACAGCAAAAATTATACCAGACACGAATATACATGAACAACATTCAATTATTTAACACTAGATTTACCAGCATATTTGATATACGTAGTTCTACCATATAATAAATTGTCATTTTGACGGGTTCGGTAGTTCTAGTGTTAAACACATTAAAAATCTATTAGACTGATCACTGTAAAACAACTGTTTAAATATTGTTATTTTCAAATTAATATCAAAAAATGATGGCTGATTTTAAATAAAACTAGAAAGCAAAATAAACAAAGTATATTTCGTAAAAATTACCATCATCATCAGTCTGCCACCATAATCTTTGCAAAACATGTAATAATTATGATTCAATGATTTAAAACAATAATCTCAATAAGTTTGTTGTTGATTGAAAGTTTATTTTAGAGAATTGTGATTTAACCACCAATGCCTTGCATTAAATTCTTCACCAGTTCTTATTAACGGTTTAATATAAAACTTTAAAATCTTTAAAAGTAATTGTTTCTTTGGATATTTTTCTATATTTAATAATATTACTCACGCCTTGCAATCGGCTACGTCTTGAATTCGTATACGAAGATGACGGGAAGTCTCTCCAATGTGCATGGCATCGCACCTAATAAATGAAAATCTTTAAACTAAATCAGAAACTATGCCAATTGGGGTTTGAGATTTATTACTAAACATATTTATTGATTTAAACGATGTTGGCACAATTTTAACTTCATCTGAATTGCGTATTGAATTACTAAAACATCATTATGTGGACTATAATTTCTATTGTTTTTAACAGATGCAATCAAGAGGTGATCAAGATTTTCCATAGTCACTCTTTTTACAAAAGTCCTAGAGTATCCATTTTATTTAAAAGAGAGACGAGTTTGTATATATACTTTTTTTTAGATTTTTGAAACATAGAAGATAAAGACTAAAACCTTAAAATCCAATCTTAATCATATTTATATTATATTTAAAATAAAATGAATAAGCGACAATAATATATGACTCATTATTTGTCAGTTTGTGATTTTTCTTGATTTTTTACTATTTGAAGTTTCAATATTTTTTTAACTTCAATTTTCTTTTTATCATAATATTCACCAAATATTTTGATAATTTCGTCGTTTTCATCTCCCAAACTTTGTAAATTAGAGAGCAAAATGAACTTTTGTGCATCACTTAGAATTTCCAAAATCAAATAAATCCTCATCCTTTACTATTTTAATTTTTTTTTCTCGTCAACTCAGATTTGTAAAATTTAAATCAGCAGTGATTTCGAAATTAAATTATTTTTTCCAAATAATTAAATTTGAAAATTAATTTATTAGATGAAACATTGCACATATTCAAAGTTAATATGCATTGTATACTATATGTTGGGTTTGTCTTGGTTTTATGAAATAATAATAAATAATCTTATTTGTAAACTTATTGATTTTATTATGAGGACTTTTTTGTTTTTCACCTCTGATTTCTTTATAAGTGACATAATATTTTGTATTATAGATGAATTTATTCCATGCAACCATGGTTATTGGTAAGGTTCAAAATAAATGTCATTTTGCCAGTTTTGCCAATGACACACACACAATTATGATTGGTTTGTTTATATTATTGTTGGGTTTCTGGGTGTTGATATTTTGAACTATATGGTTGTTACCCAGACAACCCCATACAAATATTTTTCGCCTGCCACTCGGCACCCATTGCTAAGCAACGTTGGAACTGTGTTCGAGTGGGTAGATCGTCCGCAAAAAGTGAACGCTATTGCTAATGCTATAATTGACCGAACGATCCATGGGTCCAACGAGCTGCCGATAGAAGGCCTGTGATCGATTTAGATTTTTAGGTCCCATTATTCTCCTATCTCTTTCAAAGGTTAACCTATACTCTCATATCATTCATTGTTATGTCCATTCCCATAGTCCTTCTTATCGTCGTCCGTGTTGATGATTATTCTATGGCATGTACACCCTTTGTTAAGTTAAATATTCTCATAGTATATCTTTTACCCTTATCCCTATTATAACTACAATGTTCCCTATTATTATTACTAGCATTATCGTTGTTACTTTTATATGTATTACCTTTATTAATTGTTACTTCTATTACCTTTATTATTATTCTTATTACTATAATTACCATTATATTTATTATTATTACTACTATTATTATTATTACTATCATTATTATCATAATTATTATCATTATTATTACAAGTACCATTATTATTATTATTATTATTATTATTATTATTATTATTATTATTATTATTATTATTATTATTATTATTATTATTATTATTATTATTATTATTATTATTATTATTATTATTATTATTATTATTATTATTATTATTATTATTATTATTATTATTATTATTATTATTATTATTATAATTATTATAATTATTATCAATATTATTAACAAATTTTTGTGTAGTGATTCGTCCTTATTCCTCAGCTTTAAGAAATATTTTTCTTATATAAAAATTTAGCCGTAATTCATCTGTATTTTTCCGGTTTTCGATAAAGTATTTTTGTTAATTCGAAAAATTTGAGCAGCGTTCCGCCCTTATTTTACAGTTTATAAGAACATTATACTAACAATTGAACAAAATTTCACCTTTATTTTACTATTTTCGATAAGTATTTTAATTAATTCGGAAAATTTTAGCAGCGTTCCGCCCTTATTTTACGGTCTTATCCGGATATTCTATCAATTATTGAGCCGTATTCTACTTTTACTTTGCTATTTTTGATAAGTATTTTAGTTGATTCGGAAAATTTGAGCAGCGTTCCGCCTTTATTTTACAGTTTTATAAAAGTTTCTATTTCCGATAATTTGCGTAGCGTTCTGCCCATATTTACCGTTTCAATTCAACATATTTTATTTACTTCTTTAAAACATTATTTTTCATGATTTTAGTCGTTCGGATTAATCTTTTTTCGATTGCTATTCATTTTAACTGTTGCAACGATTTCGCTATTTTCCCCGATACCCTTTCCCTCTATTTGTCCTTATGATCTATTTATGTTCATATTATATTTAATGAGTGCCCACTGGACTACTCGGTGTTAGAGATTTTGAGCCGAATGTTGTTAAAATATTTATGTCGATTTTATCGAAATTAAGTGCAAGAAAGTTGAGCCAAAAGACCCACTCTCAAGCTACTCTCTTTCGCTATTTAATTCAATGATTTGACGTTTGGGTTCCTGCGTTCTCACTCCGGAACCTTCACGGGCACGATTGTTGGCGATTATACACGCACTTACACAGGTCAATAGTGTGTTTTATTTTATTGTCTTGCGATATGTTTTGGCTGTGGGCTGAAAAAGAAATAAATAAAAATTACCGTACCAATCGAGTAAAAGTCTCGAACACATAAAACCGTTTATTCATATAATTGCCGAAGTGCATAAATATACATAGAGCATCATGATTCATTGTTCATAAATGAGGTCATAAATATCTTTCATTGCTTCATCATCGAACATTTGATTAATTAATCAATAAATTCTCAAAATCATTCATGTTTTATGTAGATTTCGTGCGGTTCTTGATGAATTTTGTATTTATTTTATTTTACTTGTATGTTTTTTGATTTTATAATTATTTATATTTTCTCAGATTTTAAAATGTTTAGTTAGTGTTGTATGTTATATTTTAAGTTATCTTGGTGCTGGGTTTTCGTGCTGTATTACTGATGCATTTAAACAATTTTCAAAGCTATTTTAGTGCTGGGCCAACAATATTGAGCCTAAAGTATCAATTGCTCATTTTTGTAATAATTAAAAATAATTAAGTCGCGAAATCAATATAATATTTAATGTATTAGTTATAAATGATTTTAAAAATATGAGATTATTTCGTAGTATTTATTTATCCAAGAAATACAAAAATCAGATAGAAATATTTACGCTCCTAATCATTTTCTGTGGAATTTTGAAGCTTGGATCTGATATCAATAAACTTACTCTATCAAAGAAAAGGACAATAATCTTTGCAAATGAGCTCGAAGTTGCCCAACACCAAAATTTTCAAACTCGCCAATTAATGAAAAATTATTCAAAGATTTAGCCTGTCCCCCTAAAGATGATCTGGTATTTATTATAAATGGAACCGTTCATAAATTGAGTATGGAGCCTTGTACATATCAATGTATTTACTGGAAAACGGATTTTGACTATCAGTTGGGGATAATTAAAGTTTTAAACAATTTTCAGCCCGTTCCTTGTGATTATTTTATTGTTAAATGCAAAGATGTCGAACAGATAGTCCTGACGACAGTCAGGTATGATTATATTCTCAACAGGCGACCATTAAAACAATATTCTAATACAAATTCCAATGATATCATTATGATAGGTATTTCTTCCTTGTCTTATCAAGCATTCAAAGATCTTTTACCGAAAACGTTTTCCACCCTTCACAATGACTTAAACGGAGTATCATTCGTCAAATTTAACACAAGAAGCAATGATCAAACAGTTAATTTGTTAAGTATCCTTACTGGCTTCAATGATACTGAAAAATATGAGGCTTTCAATCATATAAAAAGAGATATACGACCCATTGACAATTACAATTGGATCTGGAATAGTTACGCTGCAGAAGGATATGCCACACTGTATGGAGAGGATATGACAGAGAATGGAACTTTTCAACACAACCTAAGAGGGTTTATTAATGACCCAACGGATTATTATTTAAGAACTCCATTGATGTTTATTGAAAGAAATAATTGTTACAAAGATTACTGTTTGGGAAATCGGCCAATTTTTACGGAACATTTCCAATTCCTGAAAAAGTTTCAACTTACCTATACAAATATCCCAAAATTTGCGGTTTTATTTTTGAAGCAATTATCGCATGCAAATAATAAATATGTGAGTTACATGGATGAGGAATTGGCCATGTTTGTTAAAAATACAAAAACATCATATCCGAACTCTTTTATTATTATCTTTTCAGATCACGGATATGAATCTAAGAATCAAGGTTCTTTGGATAGTATATCAGAAGAAAGACTGCCTTTTCTTGGAATGATATTACCAAAAAATAGAGAGGAATTGTTACCTATCCTGCGCCAGAATTCTGAGCTATTAGTTAGTGGACTTGATTTGCATGCTACTTTGGAAGACTTCATTCAAATATATAAACCTGATGTAGGGAGTAAGCATATGAGTTTATGGAGACCCATACCTAAAACTAGAAAATGTGAAGACATTGGATTATCGTATCGCTGGTGTTCATGCCTAAAGTGGGAAGAAATAAACAATCAAAAGATATATGAGAAGCTGAAAAAAATCAGCCAAATTATCGTGACTAGAATATCATCATTCACAAAACCCGATCGAGATTTGTGTTCACCTGTCAAATTTAAAGCAATTTTATCAGCTTTTCAACTTTCTGCCATTGACAATAAGTTTAAATATGAAAATATATCATTGCCAAAAAAGTATATGAAAAGTTATACAAATGGAATGTATATGTCTATGAAATGGCTAAGATTAATTATTGTTACTATTCCAGGTGATGTCGGTTTCGAATTGACATTTTGGGTCAAAGAAATTTATGTGAAAAATAATTTGAAAATTATCGTTGAGAATGTCTCTCCTGAAGATGTAAATCGCGTTAATAAATTTGAGCTCTCTACCAAGTGTCTTCATCAACGGAATGAGACCCTGTCGAACTTGAGTAAATTTTGCATATGCAAAGAAAGTCTTTAAGAAAATATAATGATGATGATAATGATAATAGTAATAATAATAATAATAATAATAATAATAATAATAATAATAATAATAATAATAATGATAATAATAACAACTTCAATTGAAGTTTAATTTTAAGATTAAATATTTAAATTTGGATTAAAGTCTAAAATCGTGTAAACAAACCTTTTTGACCATGGCTCACTAATTAAATGAAAATTTTATAAGATAAAGTCACTGCTAAATTATTTTAATCGAGTTATATAAAAATAAAAACAGTTTTGTATTTAACTTTAATATTTACATTTAATCAAGAATAACGTAAAATTATTTAATTATAACAAAAACAATTCTAATTTTTTAGGTTATATGACATTTATTAAAAAGTATTTGACTATGAATTAGTAAACATATCGATATTTTTGATATCTCACTGATTCATAGTCAAATATTTTTTTTATAAATGTCATTTGATAATGAAAAGTAATCAGCGATGAAAATTATATATATATGTCGATATTGTTTCTGCATCCGTTAAAGAAATAAAACAAATCACACTTTAAATTCTTGCTGAAAAAATCTATGGCCAGAAGTAGTGTCTGGAAAAAATGTTTTACTACCAATAAAAGATGAATACAAAAGGACAAAAAACATTTGTCTTGGTATTGGTGTAAAAGGTTTGTTTGGGGTTAGTTGATTTTTAAAAAATTATTATAATAAATAAAAATTTGGGAAAATAAAATAATTAATTAAAAATAATCAAAAAGTTAAAATCAATATTTTCCTGGGAAATGGGTATATGTCGATACAATTGACAAGACGAGTACGAAAATTAAATATTTAAAATTGGATTAAAGTTTTAAATCGTGTAAACTAACCTTTTTTGCCATGGCTCACTAATCAAATGAAATTTTTATAATATAATGTCACTGCTAAATTATTTTAATCGAGTTATATAATAATAAAAACAGTTTTGTATTTAACTTTAATATTTACATTTAATCAAGGAGACTACAGTGATTAAACTAATTACTTTGTGCGTATTAGGAGATTTTTTCTGAAATGTTAAAAAAAATACATATTTTTTGAGATTAGTAATTGCTACTTACTTGATTTCCTAAACATTATTTATAGTAATATATATGAAATAGTTGATCAAAGTTATATTTTAGAGCTTGAATTATGATCATATTTCCGTATGAAATCATAATTCAACTCTTAAAATTTTTTATTTTAAGTTTTTATAGCTATAAAAAATAACTTACTTAGCAGCCATTTAAAAAATGGCTGAAATGCATTTATTTTTTCGATAAAAATAAATTCCGATAAGTTGATTTATGTATCAACTTGAATTATAGCGGAATTTATCTCAATGGGGCTTGGTGTAAAACCCAATAAATTATTGTTCTCAGTTTAGTCAAAAATATAATTATTTAATGTAATTAATTATTTTTATAACTTCAAAAAGTTTTTAACTCACTTTTTTTGAATAATATCCGAAAAAATACATATTTTTGGAGATTAGTTATTGTTACTTTATTTACTAAATATTATTTATAATAATATATATGAAATAGTTGATCAAAGTTATATTTAAGAGCTTGAACTATGATCATATTTCCTTATGAAATCATAATTCAACTCTTAAAATTTTTTACTTTAAGTTTTTATAGCTATAAAAAATAACTTACTTAGCAGCCATTTAAAAAATGCTGAAATGCATTTATTTTTTCACAAAATAAATTGCGACAAGTTGATTTATGTATCAACTTAAATTATAGCGGAATTTATCTCAATGGGGCTTGGTGTAATTCACACATGATTATGTAATCATAGTAGCACACACACATACGAGATCCACGAGTGGTCATCAACAACACAATGACAAAAATAATTGAATTAATCAACGCAAGCACTAGTTGCTTGATACCTAATTACTTGACATAGCTGTTAAATCTCAGCGCTAAGCACGTGTGAATCGACAAAAACTAGTAACTTATTATAGACCTAATCATGCTAGTAACGATAATGCAAAGGAATTCAACGAAATGAAATCTCCATAATTGAGAAGTGAGTGTAAGGAACCGAATGACAAACAGATAAAATTTAATTGTATGCTTTTATTTGAATTGGGGGGGCGGTTGATACGAAATTCTGATTGGATGTTGTGAACCTAAAACTGTAAAAAGTTGAAAAATATGTACATTTTAATTTTGCTATGAAAAATATGAAAAAGCATATAAAAGAAATTTTACAAAGCTGTGAAAACTGTCAATTAACGAAAATATACACTGAAAAATAAAAAATAAAACCGAAGGAAGTTGAACTGTTTGTATCCATTTCATAGGTTTTTGCCGGCATTTGCAAATAATGTATACAATAATATATATATATATATATATATATAAGCAGTAATTGATCAACATGGTAAATATTTACACACATTAAACACTCAAGATGAAAAAACAGCATATTTATTGAATCAGCGGATATTGAAACACGAAGCACTTAGAATTATCAATACCCATAGAATAAAGTTAGCGGAAATTGCTTACATAGTTATTAATTAAATTTATGTTTATTTAAATGATTCCGCCATCGACAAAAAAATTTTTTTAAGTTTATCTTAATCATCCAAAGCAATACAAATGTCGAAAATTCAAAATTCAACGTAAATATTTTAAATGGCAGATTTTAATCAATTTTAGAATGTTTAAAGTTTTGTTTTAAAACATTTTTAACTATGTTTAAATCTAGAGCGAAGAACTGGATCATATTCTTTGATCTCTGATCTGAGAAAATTTTGTATTTGTAAAGATGTTTTATAAATTTAAAATCTATTCTAACAGTTTATTTTTATGTAATTTATTTACTATTTTTGATTGTTTTTTTTATATTTTAAAATACAATTGTTTTTAGTTATTCGGAACTTTATACGATCGTTGACCCGTAATCCAAAGGGAATACAGTGAAATATTTCACACGCCAACAACGTTTGGTTTCTCACTTGTATGCATTATTTTGATCTGAAAGTTCTGGATCCAAAATCAAAACAGTAGAACTTCAAAATTTGGACCTTAGAAAAAAGTTACCCATATAAGATATTTATTTCATTTATCATATAACAATAAAAATAACATAAAAATGAGACTAGAATTTAACAGACCTTTAATGGTGAAATCTTTCCTCCTCGATTCCGTATTAGCAAAATCGGTAATGATATTTTTCATTGCCGTTTTTCAAACAACTTTTAGCCTTCATAGAAAGAATTGCAAAATCTCCTAAAAGGTTTTACCAATGCTTTTATCACCAGTTGAATGCTTGCCTTTTAGCGAGTTTAAGCGTGACTGAGATCTTGCTATTTCATCTTGCAGTAATGGGCTTTACCATGACCAATTGAAGTGGAAATTCTTTTGATGTCTTCAATTATTTTTTCTGAATGTCTTCCGAAAAATTTATTAGTATTAATTTTTTTGGGATAGAAGCAGGTAAATGTTTGTGTCACTTCTTCCATTCCTTTAACTCTATATTCCAAGTGATGTATGACGACGTCCAAAACCATTATAAAAATTTGTTCTTTACTGTAAAAACGGTGATCTGTAGATGTACATAGCATTGGGCTAGGTTTTCTCAAAAAGGACCAACCATTTCCCAACCTTTAAATTTTTTCATGTAGTCTAGAAGTGGTGTGACTTAAGTTTTCCGTAAATCCCTCAAAAACCTCTCTAATCTCCATTGATATGGACTCATCTTTCTCATTTTTAATAATTTTGAGATAGTTCTTCAATTTGTTGCAAAATAGGTGTACTATAGTTGTGAGAAAATCACTTCATTGTATGAATGTAAAAACTAATTTTATAAAGTTTTAATGATAATTTTGGAGACCCTTTAGCTGGTGACCTCCGACTCTCAAGGTTCAGTGCGTTGGAATGCAGAAAAATTGTTTAAACACTTGTAATGACCTTCCTGATGAATATAACACACAGACCATCACTCACTTTTTCCGACTTCTTTAAACTTTGTCACTGGTTCGCATTTGGGAATAAAAACGCCGTCGTTGCAAGAAAGTTTTGACTGGCTCAGTGGATAATCATAACACTTGTAATGAATGAAGATATGAAAACATAAATAAAACATACTCATTTTTAAAAAATTAAAATACAATTCCACAAAAATCTGTAAACCAGAGCCCATCAAGTCAGGGTTCTAATGAAAAAAAATTATCAATAATATAAAAATCTGTTATAAATTAGTGCCAAAGAAGTGTGTATGTCAAAGAAATTGAATGCAAATAGATAACTAATTAATTAAGAATCTAGAAAAATTAATTGTGACCACTTGTTGTTGCCGATTTACAGTCGACACTCCACACCTATGCACCATCGAGAAAAGATTTTGTTGATTTTGTTTCCATTTCTAGGAAAAGTGGCACAATGGTTATACTTTGAGATATTTTAAGCCAGATGGGTTAAAATTAGAATAATGGGACCTAAAAATCGAAATCGAGCCCAGGCCTTCTATCGGCAGCTCATTGGACCCATAGATCGTTCTGTCAATTATAGCATTAGCAATAACGCTAATTTTTTGCAGAGGATCCACCCACTGGAACACAATTCCAACGTTGCTTAGCAACGGGTGCCGAGTTGTAAGCGAAAGATATTTGTATCGGGTTGTCTGGGTAACAACCATATAGTTTCAAAATATCAACACTCAGAAACCCTTCATACCCCTTTAAATTAATATGAATCATCCAATGACCTTGAATAAGTGATGGTCTTTGTTTTAATGACCTTGAAAATTTTAGTCATTGTTTTTGTCTCAGAAAAAATTTGTACTTTTATACTTAGTAGTCTAGCGCTGACATAACCACCTACTGAAGTAATTCGGATATAATAACATTTTCAATAACAAACACTTTTCACACATCCAGATGAGCCAATAATCAACATTCAAAATGATCTTTGTACAATAGGATTATGATTAAATATTGTTAAATTATAATATCATAATATCATCCATTTTTCTCATAAGGATTTAAGAATATTTCATTTCCAGATTTTTCAATATTAAGATAATGTTTCCCCATCATTTTCAAATGATTATTTAATTCAGAATTTCCTAATGCTAGTAAATATTTAGTAAGAGCTTTAGATTGAAATTTATCCAAACTTGAACCTGTTTTTAATTTAATGAATTCAGTTTATACTTTCGCTGTTGCTTTTTCTTTATCTAGTTTTTGATCTTTTTTTTGCATTTTTAATTGTAGTTGAAATTCCAGCAGAAGCTCCTGCAGCTGCAGTTATTCCTCCGAAAATTAATGGTAATAATGCAGATAAAGGGAGAATTCCTCCTAGTTTAGATTCTAAATCTTTTAATTGTTTTATTTTTTCTTTTGTGACAAATACTTTTTAATCATTATATTTAACAGCTTTTGGTTTATTTTAATCAATTATAGATTTTAATTTTATTTGAAATTCTTCATCTTCATTTATCATTTTTAAATATTAGAAAATGGTTATTGAATTTAAATTCGAAAATAAAAAGGAAAAAAGTTTATGGGAGGTGGAATTTTTCTTTATCCGAAAAATGGGAAAGTATATTATAATAGTGTTTATTACGATAGTGATTAGTATGAAGGAGAAGAATTAGTTGATACTTTATTAAAATCAGATGATGATGATAAGAGTAAATTAATACAAGCTTGAAATACAGAAATTAGTAATTAAAAACTAGTTTTCTGTAATTCTCTTTGATGTCATGTTTTAAAGCAGCTTCATCAACTCGATTTATAGGTTCTTCTCCAGGTTTCGGATTATCATTTTCATCAAGCATTTTACCTGTTGGGCCAGAACACAAACGGCCTTGTAAAATGTTTAAATGAATCGGTAACACACATGCAAATTTAAACTTAAACCTATTAAAACATCAATTAAACCCTATCAAATATGAGAAAAAAGAGAATTACATATAAAATAATAAACATAAAAATAAATTAAAATAATAACAAAATGCAACAAGATCCGCACGATACAAACACAAACATAACATGAAAACCCAACAAATTCGACCGAAATTTGATAAATCAATAAAATTTCATGAGAATGAAATTTAAATCAAAGAATTTGAATTAGAAATAATTCAATAAAAATTCTAAATAAAAAAATTGTCAAAATAAATTAAAAAATAATAAAAATAAAGATTAGAATACACTAGAAAATAACAAGGTCGAATTTTGTTTTACTAAATCAAAATTAACACGCGAGGTTAGGGACAGAAAATAGGTATAAATACCGATGCATTTTCACATAATTTTTAACCAGTTTTGAAACAGAATTTCTGCTAATTTTAAAAATCTACTTTGAATTATATTTAGGTGAGCAGTAGTTTTATTTGGAAACTCTCTCTCCACGTCCCGTCCTCGCAACCTCGGTAGAGCTCTGCTTGGATGTCGGCGTGGGGGAATTGTATTTTATGATTTTATTGAATGATTTGGTCAAGTAATTTGTATCTTGTTTTTAATATATATTAATAAATATTTATAATGTTAAAATCGAACTTGTTTTCATAAAATTAATTAATCTATTTGTCGAAATTTTTCCGGCCCACAGGCAAGACACCTCACAAGTCAGTAAAATTAACATACAATCCAGATTCGTGTAAGTGCGTGGAATATCGCCAATGATCTGTGCCCGTGAAGACCCGGCGTGCGGAACGCAGGAGTTGGAACGTCAATATTATCCCGTATAGAAGAAAGGAGAAATAAGGAAGGAGTCTTTTGGCTGCTTCCTCGTTTCTCGTTTTCTTTAAATTCGACCTAAATTATTTTTACACACGGCTCAAAATCATCACATCGAGTAGTCCAGTGGGCACTCATTAAATATAATATGAACACAATATGCGCCTAAGGCTTATTAAGGGAAAGGGCACGAAAAAAAAATTAATATGAAATTATTGCTATGAATTAACTTAATAAAATCAAATTACACTAAAATGAGAATTTCTAAATTATTATTTATTAACTCACATACCCTAACAAAATAGATAATTTATTCTGACATAAATCCACACGACTATCAGAAACATCTCCTTTTATATTTTTTTTTGATTAAAAAATGTCGGCCATAAATTAATGTGGATCCCGTTTAAACCAAATCAACCTAAATTAATTATAGAATAAACTGCATTATAACGCAGATTCCCAACCTACTTGAATAATTAAATTAACTGACCCATCTGTTTCGTTCACCGTTATTTCTTCGTAGCGTTACCGAATAAATTCACGAAACCCGTTAATTGATATCCATTCCCTGAAAAATAAGGTAGTTAATTTTAATTTGAATACCCAACAAGTTCCTGATTTGTGATCACCAACTCGGACCCATGTACGATATTCCATAAATTAATGAATCCATTATTCCATTGATAACCAAATTTGAGACTCCAAGATTGAGGGACGAGAATAATCTCACGACTTTTCTAACGCGATGATTTCATATATAAAATAGTAAAACGAATGAGTTGGAATATTCCTGAAAAGGTAAAGGTGTTAATAAAAATATAAATATATTAAATAAATTAGAGCTCAATAAATTAGAAGTAGATTGGAGTTAACGTGGGAACACCCACCGTGACATCATGAGGTTGACGATGGGACGAGTGAGTTTTCAGCCGTTGTTGTCCAAAGAAATAAAATAAAAACTTACAAAATTACCAACGTCGAATGTCCAAACATCTGAATAGGTAATAAATCTAATTGAACAAAATCGAACGGATATCGAAAATTTAACTATTTATTCATCGTCCGAATTCCGTTCAATTGATTCAACCAACCGGATGTCGACGCCCACTCGAAAAATTTCAATCAATATTAACCACAAACCAGTTAATCCATTCAGAAATAAAAATTTATTTTATGCCGATCATGACCGACAATTTGGAATTTTCAACGAAAACGACCGACGAGGAAGCAGCCGCAGCATCGGGAATAACCACGGAAAGTAAGATTATGCAATTAGATTTACAAAATTAATAAATATAATAATAAAAATCATAATCAATGTTGATAATCATAATAAATGTAATCATAAAAATCACAATCATTTTGATAATCATATTAATAAATACAATAGGAAAAATAAACATCATTTTTGATAATCATAAACGTAATAACATAGCAAAACCATAATCATTTTAGTGAAAAAAAATAATGTAGAAAGTGGATAAGCTCTTTAATAAATGGAATGGAATCATATCGTAAATGTAGTAATTAATTTTTAGATAAAATGAGATAGTAATAATATGGTACAATTCATAATGATAATCACATGGAATAACACAGTAGAAATTATAACTATCCTATAAATGTAAGGATTATAATCATCTTTATAAATGTAATGATACAGTAGGATTGTAAGTGTATTAATAAACGAAATAATAGAGAAATTCATAAGGATAGTATAAGTAAAATCATTATATAACATTAAATGTAATGATCGAGAAAAATCATAGTCGAACTCCTTTATTTTTTTGTTTGTAAAGCAAGCAAACTCTTACGCTAACACCCCCGACTAACCGTTCCCTAGATGCAAAATTTATTCTAATATCCCAACGACCCTCATTCGATTCCCTTGTATTAACCCTAACTAAAAGGGTAGTGATTATTGAAATGCCGACCATCTACTTCAGGATTAGCATCTACCACTAATGATTTTTAATTTTTGTAGTTAGTCCAATGAATCGCCTACCAATTTCCCTCGCAGATCGATGGAGATGGGCCTGGGCTCAATACAGACAGGAGAAATGCCCTGAGTTTCCCCCGTCGAAGTTCCTCGACAGGAACAATCTGGGGCTGGGAACGTCCACACAATGGAACCCGACCAAAGAGATCTATCGGCAGGCCCGGCAGCGATTAGAAAATCTGGAAGCACACCAGCGCGACTTGGATCTACAGGTGATCCGAGCTCGCCAGCACCTGGCGAATGTAGAAGAGGATTTGCTGGCGGGTCGGATCGCCGACATCTATTGGCATCCGCAACAAATCATCCCAGTCCAGACCTCACAATCCACTGCGGACCGAGCCCGCAACACAAAAAGACCGACTATGTCGATCTCCGGCTATACACCCGAGGAGTGGGTAGCGAACAGATTTTCATGAAGGGACAGAAAACTAATCTCGATTAATGACGATTCAAAACAGTTGTGTTCTTTTAGTATTTTGATTTGATTATTGGTAATTAAACTAAATTCGTGAATCTTCTTTGTTCTGTTTTTCGCTTGACTTGAGTGTTGTTATTAGTAAATAATTTTATTAATTTGTTTGAAATAAATCCAACATAGCGCGATTCCGCCCTAATTGTTAATTTTATTTTTATTAGTCATGGAACCCGCCCAACTATTACAAACGGAATTATCCCGAGCCCAGCAAGCCAATAAATCTTTATACGAGCAATTAATACAGCTCACCAAAGAAGTCCAGCAGGTGAAATCCACCTGGGTGGATCCAGCAAAGCTCAAATCCATCCACCAACGCCTCACAGCCGCTCAAAAGGGTTGGGCTGAGGAACGCCAACTCAATCAGAATCTCCGGACGCAAATCAGGGGATTGGAAGTCGCCCTGGCAGCCAGTCGTGAAGGAGAGGCGGTAACTCACCCGCTCATCTTCGCCCCATCTCAGTTGGCGTACCGGAATTCAATCAACAACTCCACACTAGCAGCGACTCCATCAACCGTACCGTCAAGTAATCACCGACCGGGACGCAAAGAACGTGCCCGACGCCGAGCTGCACGTCTAACAAGCCAATTGAGCTAAATGGTCCAATATCGTTTTAGCCCTGAACTAACTGGCAGATATTGTCTATTGTATTTAGTTTTCATGTTTTATTGAATAAACATTGTAACGGTTGGTAAACTAAAATCAAAGCAGTATGTTGTGAGATGTAAATAATATGGAATTGTCGCCGAAAAGTCGTGAGCATTCGCACCGCGTCACCTGAACATCGTTTTATCTCTACCGGTCGACATGAGTCGGATCTTGAACTTTCTTACACAGGGGACATTGTAAAGCGAGCATAGGTCTTCCATCGACAGCTCGTTGAACCCGAGGGTTGTCCGGGCAATTACAGTATTAGTAATAGTGCTCACTTTTTGCGGACAATCCACCCACTCGAACACATTTCCAACGTTGCCTAGCAACGAGTGGCGAGTGGTAGTCAAAGTAATATTTATATGGCGTTACCGGGGCAACAATAGGATGGTTTACACAAATAGCGAAACCCAGTAACCCACCATACCTAAACGAGATCCGGACCCCAAATATGGAATTTTGGAAGATTATGTTCACCTGAATATTTAGACCATGGGAAATTAGGTAATTTAGAACTTAATTGTTGTAAATCTTCTCCTTTTTTACGTTTCTTAGATGTTTATTTGTTTTAACATGTCTATAAATATAGTTTTTATGTATATATACATTACATGTTTCACAATACGTTTGATTTAATTTCATATTCAATTTTTATTAGATATTTTTCAGTATTAGTTTCTCGAGCACACAAAAAATTTCGGGTACAAAAAAAATACTTAAGGATAAAACAAATTTAGGTTTCTATGATAAGTATCTCGAGCGTTAGTTTCAGGATTCATTTACTTTTAGAGCATTGGATCGAGAACCAGGACTGAATACGGCAAGAGAGACCTAATAAAAAGTCAAATACGCTATGCAGAGGAAACTCGATGGAACATTGCACTGGAATTTTGGAAATTAAACCGAGACATCATGTTGAGGAATATCCCAGATTCTGACGTTAACGCCTTCTTAAAGTGAATTTATGAATGCAAAATGTTGTATCATAACAATTATGGTAGCAAATCTAAATTTTTGCAAATGATCAACCATCTGCTCAATAGCGGTGTCATGTAGCTATATTGCTTATTGTATTACAGGAAAAAGGGGTCAACAATAACAATTACATCGAATTAGAGGTTCAAGATCAAAATATTCACAAACCCACCAACAGAATCGAAAGGTCTACAAAGAAAAATATAAAGTACTTTGGAAAATAATACAAATTGAAAAATTTGTGTTGTCAGACATTATTTTCGTTGGTTTAATTTGCACATTAACTTGTAATGAAGTAAAAGTTTAAAAAACGTTATTGGCAATTTAACGTTGTTGATTGGAAAATCTTTTTTTTTCAAATTTAGTTACCGTTTCCATAACTATTTACCAGGAATTCAAAATACGATAAAAATATTTTTAATATGAATTATTTAAATAATAGTATGACAGATTTAACAGAAATATTATGTCACTTTGAAAGAAATAAGAGGTGAAAAACAAAGTCCTTAGAAATATATATATATATATGCATTTATGTAAAAAAATAAAACATTTCAAAGCGTAAAAAAACAGACAAATGAAACACCAAAACAAAATTTCAGCTATTTACATATTACGTCATAAAATATTAATCTTACAGGTAAATATAAAATTTATAAAACATCGTTACAAATACAAAACTTTCTTATATCTGAAATTTTAAAAGATTTGGCAGTTCTTCGCTCTAGACATTTCACCCAAGGAGCATACCTATTAACTCTACTGACTTCTTCCGGTCGGAAAGTTCCTACATTTTCTTCAGCAGTTTTAGATTGGTCATCATTTACCCAAGTTGTAACTTCGAATTGTCCATTTCCCGGGCTCAGCAGCAAAGTCATCTTATATAGAAAACTGGTTTGCTTGACTTTATCCGAGAGGTCCGCAACGAATCCGTCAACATCGGAGCTTTGCTTGAATTTCAAAACGGCTTTATTGGCATCGAGTCGATATGCCAATAAAATCTGATTTAATTTCAAATTCGAACACAACTTCCGATCTTGATCTGTATAAGATGAAATCCGACTAGCAATGACATTGGCCACCTTCATCAGTTTCTTATCAGAATTGGGATTTGCAATGTTCTTCCAATTCAAACACGAGCACCAGTGAGGCAATGACTCAATATCATCACAGTTCCGGTCGACAGGCAAAGGCCTCAGTAAGCTCATGTGCCTGCTTCTAGGACTCGGTTTATATAAGCCAATAAAATCTTCCAAAGTTGCGTGAAAGTCAAGAGCACTTGTTAGAATATCCGCATTAGCTTTCAGTGTCGGTAAAATATTCCTCATTTTCCTCGGTAAGGATAATCCAAAGAAAGGCAACCTTTCTTCATATTTGCCCTCAATTGTCAGTCGGCTATTGAACCTGTGACCATGGTCTGAATATAACGCTATCAAAGCATTTGGATTAGACGTTCTCAAATCGATGATAAGTTCGGACAGCTCTCTGTCCATGTAGCTGATGTATTTATTTGCATCGTGCGACATTATTCCAAAAAAGACAAAAGAGAATTTCGGGATTGATTCATAAGTTTTTTGGAAGTCATTGAAAAATTTGAAGTATTCCGAATGAAATGGCCGATTTCCGAAGCAGAAATTATTATAATATCCTCGACCTTCGGCTGCCAATAGGGCAGTTCGAAGGTAAAAATCTGTCGGTTGACGTTCAAATCCATTCAATCTGTATTGAAATGTTCCATATTCTGTCATTTCTTCTGTCCATAAGGTTACGTAACCGTTTGCGTTGTAATGTTTAAATATCCAATCAAAATCATCAACTGCTCTTGAGCCCGCAATTCGTTTCCGAGTTTCATAAGTTTCCGTATCTTTGGTTCCGGTTAGAAATGCCTGTAAATTAACAGTAGTTCCGTCACCTCTCGTGTTGAACTTTGTGAAAGATACGCCATTTAACTCCTCATGAAACGCTGCAAATGTTTTCGGTAAATGATATCGAAATGACTGATAAGATAAAGAATCAATTCCAATGACAATTACATCACCAGGTTTTGTCTTATTACCTAATGCAGATTGGTATTTGTTGATGAGATTTTCATCTTTGACAGCAGTTATCACATATTGTTCATTTCGATGGCATGAAACAATGAAATAATTGCATGGAACTGTTTGTAAATGGCTTAATGTTTTACTTTCACTCAATTGATACTCGAAATCGGTTTTCCAGGAAATACATTTGTAAGTACATTCGTGAGGACTCAATTTATGAATGGTTCCATTTTCGATTGAAACCAAATTCTCACTTTCTGGACATTTTAAATCTGTCAACAGTTTGGCATTTTTCGGATATTTATCAAAAAGATTTGGAATAGGACAAACTTGTAAATCTTCACTGACCGGTAAAATTTTCACATTCACTGTTTCGAAATTGAAAAAATTAAATCCAAATTTCAAAAGACACAATATTAGAATCGTAACAAAAATTAAACATCCTCGGGATTTCCTATGAAATTTCATGAAACATAAACACATTCGATTCGATTTACTAGTCAAATGTGTATAAATTATTTTATATACATATCGATTTGTTTTGGACCAATCAGAATGATTTATCTCTCAGGATTGAAAATAGTTTGTTTGTTTTTCGAAAGTTATTTAGGAAATTTTATAGGAAAATCTCATTGGCTTATCAGTTAATTTAATTTTTGATTTACTTGTATTTTATATTTATATTCTTATATACTTTTGTAAAAATCTATTTAAATTATAATAACTTCAATTGATTTACATTTCTGATTTCTCTTAATTTTCCAATGACATATTTAAAAAAATATATTTTTGATATTATTCAGTAATGATATTGTTTTTTATGTTCAGGAAATTTTCATAGCCTTCTACTTAGTGGACACCTATTTCATCGTGATTTTATCTGTAGCTCTTCTACTAAATGTTTATGCTTTTCAAAAAACATTTTTATCAAATTACTTGCACAAGATGACACGCAACGTACATAGGGGAAGCACACAGTACATTCCGATCTCGAATCAGTGAACACGTAAAAAATCCAGTAATAATCATGAACACTGGGGAAAAGTACACAAATCAGTACCTTTCTTAGAGCAAATAAATGTCAAGTATAACAAGTATTATATATTTCTTTTTTAATAGAATCTTTGAAATTTTTTTAAAATACATAGACTTGGTATGAATTTTTTCAAAAATTTAATCCAATCCCCACTGTCCTAAACTTTGTATGACTCAAAAAATTTGTAAAATATTTTCTAAGTCCGAAACCTCTCCCGTAGCAAAAATTTTTATGGCTTATAATTTTTAAAGCAACCAAAATTTTTCTATCCCTCTTGTATCTGTGCAAAGGTAATTTTATAAAATCTTTCAAATAAACGAAATATTATTATTATTAATATTGTTTTTAATTATTAATATTTTTTTTTATTAATATTATTTATTTTCGCTATAATATAATGTTATAATTCTCACAAAAATTATTATTATTATTCGCAAATTAAGTATGATAATTCGGACATTATCATTATTATTATTATTATTATATTATTTTTCAAAACTAAAATATTATTATTAATAAGGGACAAAATAATTTAAATAATTATTATATAAAAGCCTTTTTTGAACAGTCAAAATTTAATGGTTATCAAATATGTAAGTAAATTAATAAAAAAACACAATGAAATTGAAAGCAAAAGACGACAAGATGAAGTACATGCTTTATTATTGTCAGGCTTATTGAAAGGTGACCAAATACTTGTGTCTAAAATACATGTTGGGTATTCGCTCGCATGCACAAGTCTCGTTTATGTCTCTCCCAAGTGGGTTAAAAAAAAAACCTGGGCGTCATATCACAAATTAAACCTAGCTTGTCGGTGTAGTTACACATTATGCAACTTTCATAGTGAATGCGTGGATACGACAAAGTATCATAGGCAATATGACCAAATTAATTGATGTTTTATTACTAACAAAATAATTTTTTACAGATATCTTTGATTAGCTAGATTGCAGCTGCCAACCATGACGACCAGCTTGCAAATAAAAATTTAATAAAAGATAAAGAGAACCCACCAAACACCGTTATATTTAAAAATACAATTATATTGATTTGTCCTGTTAGAGTTCAACTCATCGAGATTTAATGATTGCAGCCAAAATTCTGCATAAGTCTAAAATCATAGAATAATTATTATCAATATTATTATTATATTTTCTAAAAAATTTGAGTATGAATCTAGTGAAATCACTTGAAAAGGATATGCCAAAAATTCGTGATACCTTAAATAAATCTGATTCATAGTCAAATTTTGTAGAAAATATAATGTCATTTATAAAGAAATCAAAGGAGAAAAACTGAAAAAGTCCTTATAATAATATTATTATAGTAGGTAGATGTGAACCATCCAGCACATAGCGTTCTGATTGGCTGACGGAAAACGATGGCTCGTCGTGTAAATGGTGAGTCAGGGGTCACGTGGGTGTGTCATGTGGGTGTATAACTCATGGTATTTGTTCTGCGGTGGTTCAAATAGGTTATGTCAGGGTAAAAGCATGAGCCATATATATTTTTCAAAGTTTTTCTAAGTCAAAACAAAGAGATACCCACTAGAAAATTTTTTTTATAATAGAATAATTTTTTCGAAAATAAAAACAAACCAAAACAGAGACCTCCCTAGCTAAAAATTTTTTATGAATCATACTTTTTTCGAAAATGTTTCTAAGTCTAACAACCCCCACCTAGCAAATTTTTTTTTATTACTCATACTTTTTTTGAAAATTTTTGAATTTTTTTGAAGTCCGAGAGACCTCCCTTATTAATTATTATTATTTTAATTTATTATTATTATTAATTGTTAATTATTATTGTTTTTGCAAAATATTATACTAGATGGACCGACATGAACTCAGTATATAAATTATTATTATTATTATTATTATTATTATTATTAATAAAAATTACATTAATAAAAATCACAAACATAAAAAGTAAATTAAATAAATCGATAAAAAATATATTCACATAAATCAATCTGACAAAAGTAAATCGTTAATGTCTCTACTGAAACAGCTGTTATTAACTGAAACTGTCTTTCATGGGCCTGTAACAAGGCATTACATTGTTTTCTATAGTAATGTAAGTCCTCTTTGTCAATTTGTAAGTTCCAAAAAAGCCTTGTTTCGTAACAGTTAAAATCTTGCTGTGATAATTATCTCTCGAAAATCATGCGTTTCAGAAATTCGGTGGCGAACGCCTCAGCTACCTCAATGTTCGAACTCGAGGCTTTTTCGTGTCGCACAACACTACTTCTATTCTTAAGATTGTCAAACCAGGCCCTGTTCGCTTTAAAGCCGTCTTCGTATCTTATCGACGTATCTAAAAGTTTACTTATGAGGTCGGCGTACAAAATATTTGCCTTCTCGCCGATACAGTTCTCCGTCACAGTATCATCTGGTAGTTGTTTCTCGTTTATCTATACGAGAAGCAACCTTTCTACATCTTCCAGAACACGAGGCCGTTTTTTGATAGTCATGTGACTCCTTTTGCTACATCTAGTTCCCTTAATTCTTTTTTCTTCTTTAATATTGTGCAAACAGTCGATGCAGACTTATTATAAAATCTTATTATAAAAATTAATATACGTGATGATAGTGGAAAACTTATTGATTTTGCAAAAGATTCAAAAACTCATCTAATCCTACATTCTCGTAAAATAGATGGCTAATAACTATATTATTAGTATGTATAGTGGTAGTCAAACGGGTGGTGTTTTACCTTATTTTATCTGGAAACAGTTTGGATCGGGCTGGTTGAGAAAAATTGGTAGATTTGCACTCCCGATTCTTAAACGTCTTGATAGTTTTGGTATGAAAACTACTAAAGATGTGATAATGAATGAACAGAAAATATTACCATCTCTTAAAACAAATGCTTTATCAGATCTAGGGAAAGTTTTACCGGGAGTTGCGGGTATGTTTACAAAAGACACACCTCCTGCTCCTCTTACAGATCCAAAACTTAAAACACATCTGTCATCGCATATAAACAAACGAATGAAAGGGCATGGCACTATATTTGAAAAATGATTTGTGGTAAATATGAATTGTGAATATTTGACCGTTCATCCCCTCAAACAGTTATTGAGTATGGGGCTTTTGAAAAAATATTTCCTATGTATTCTCTTACTGATAGTAGAAATGATGTTGAATTTTATATTAATGGTTCTGAAACTGAATATTTAGATTTGAACGATACTTTATTGACTGTTCCGATTAAGGTTGTAGATAAAGATAGAAAAGCATTAGCTAAAGCTGCAGATATATTACCTAATAATTTCTTGTTTCATACACTTTTTATGGATCCAATTCTTGGTTTTAATAATATCAAGATTAAGTGTGGAAACAATACATATATTCACAAAGTTATGATTGTACCTCTATTGATCAAAAAACTATCGGTAATTGGTGTCCCCATTGAATAGAACAAAATTCGGTTTCAACATTCGTTAACTATTACTTGTGGTCAACATTGTCTTGCTTGGCTAAAGTATAACAATTGCAATTAAATATATTTTTTGTAAAAAATGACGTTTTATTTCATTGATATTCAATTTGATAATATTAGAGATTTATGTATAATGGATGTGAATAATATATTAGATTCTATACATTTTGTTTACATTAATTCAAAAACTCATGAATATCACTTGAAAACAATGAAAAATTAAAATATTTTCTATGTTAGCGATGAAAAATAAAATATCAAAAATTGAAGAAAAGCTTCCCGAATTTACGATTAATAATGTATCATTTCAAAACTCTTCGGAAAATCCCAGAAAATATGCACTGTATTTATCGAAATCATCTAAATAGAGCGTATTATCAATACTTATTAGAGGAATCGGATTTTAATCATTTTTAGAACAATGTGAAAATCAAGATTTGGAATCACTGGATTATGGTGGATATGACGAGGTGGATATGATAATTCCAGATGATTTACATGAGAAATTGCACGATTTCCCAATTGGAGCTGAGAAGATGAAAGTAAATAAAGTTGAAAAGTTAATGTTAACACATTTACCGAAAATAAATTGTTTTGCATTGGTGACTCCTGAATCAGACGGGCTGAACTTAAAACTTTGTGCATTGAGGAAAATTTTATATTTGGCCAGACGGTGGTATTTTGAAAGGTTTGGCCTTTGAGCAGCTCTAGATAAAAACTAGCTCTTTTAATACTAATCAAAAAATCTCTGTTATATTACTGTTAGCATTGGCATAGAATAATAATTGACATTATTATCTTTTTAAAAATCCTTTTGGTACAGTAAAACCTTGAATTGCGAGTAACTTTGTTCGTGAGTATTTTGCAAGACGAGCGAATTTTTAAAATAAATTTTAACTTGATAAGCGAGCTAGTCTTATATTACGAGTAACCTGTTTCCGCATATCTATCAACCGTCACGTTTGGTTTCAGTCGGTCGGTGTCAATGTGCTTCACATATATACTCAACATACATAAGAAGTATTGCTTATTTTCTTTCTAAACGTGGTTAATGAGTATTTTTTAATAACAGTACTGTAACCATGGCTCCAAAAATAAAACTTTTGAAAAAGAAAGTGATGAGAAGAAAAAATGATTGCGGTGGAAGTTAAGGCGTGTAATGTAACACCAGTGGACAAAGAATTAACGTAAAAATAGCAATAATACGTTCAGGGGGATTTTGCTTATACTTGGGTATTCATCTTTAACAGAGATCCAAAAAAATGGTACTGGTAAATTTTACATTAAATTGATTTTTATTTTCAAGCAATTTTTAATTGAATTGAACATTTGATTTTTTCGCGGATCACTTGAAAGTACATCGCGGAACACACTTTGAGAGTCAAGGGGTTAATATGCTGATTTGGTTGGAAAATTTTAGAAACGGGATTTTAATATTTACTAGCTACATTTTTAATTCTAACATTATTTGTTACATCTAATAGGTTTCTATATCAGATAAGAGAATAACAAAATAAGCCCTTGCTGCGAAGTACTAATTATATTTTTGAAAAAACTTTCGGTTATTAAATAATCCTCGTCAGTTTCTTTTGGAACAAAAATTTGATCCAAAAATGTAATAAATTCAACAAGCAAAAAAACAAATTCAAAAATTACTGTGAGTTTAGTCGGAATTTTTGGTTCTCTTCAATTTTCTTTTTCGTAGGTTTTATTTATTCTTTTATTGTGTACTAAAATTCAGATTTTCTTATTCTATCAGATTTCCTTCTTTTTCTTTATTTCACTTTTGACACTTCGACCAAACCTGTAGTGATTGTTTAAAACCTCACAAATATGTTTGTTGAATTTTATTTTGTAGTTTTTAACTTTTGATAGTATTGTTTTTTTCCTTATGAGCTTCTGTGGTTGTTAAAATGAATTGCTTTAGTTTTTCTCTCGATTTCTTTTATTTTTAACTTCCGGAGCATATCAAGGAATTTCTTAATTTTGCTGTTTAATTTTTTATTTTTGTTTTAAATTTTCCAATTAATTTTTTTTTGAATGTTCCTATAGTAAGTTTTTTAGATACTTTCTATGGAAAATTTAATAATTAAAAAATTAATGAAGATATATAAATAAGAACACAGGACACAAAGACAGTGGGGAGGGAATGAAACACAAAATAAAAATACAAACTAAACAAATGTAGTTTATAATAATATCAATTTTTGTCGTAGCTAGAAGAGAAAAATCGTGTTTAGAAACAGATTCAACCACCTAGAAAAATGACTTCAGTGTCCAATCTCGACCAACTAGACATTTTTGAATTGCGAATTCTCTAAATCACATACAGACTTTTGATTTTCCAAAAATACTTGTATACAAAAAATTTATTCAATTTTATGGATTTAGATTCGACCGGTTCTGAAAAAACACTAATCCTTGTCCGACTTTTTCCTGAATAGAAAGAGAATCATAGAAATCATAATGTTCAGTTTTAATTGTCTAAAAATATTAAAAATAAAAAAAGTTATTAAACTTTATTTTTTTATTATGCAACTTTATATTTTTCCAATTTCTCTTCCAATGCTTCAAAATTTTAACCCATTTGGCCTAAAATATCTCAAAGTATAACCATTGTGCCACTTTTCCTAGAAATGGAAACAAAATCAACAAAATCTTTCCTCGATGGTGCATAGGTGTGGAGTGTCGACTGTAAATCGGCAACAACAAGTGGTCACAATTACTTTTTCTAGATTCTTAATTAATTAGCTATCTATTTGCACTCAATTTCTTTGACATACACACTTCTTTGGCACTAATTTATAACAGATTTTTATATTATTGATAATTTTTTTTCATTAGAACCCTGACTTGATGGGCTCTGGTTTACAGATTTTTGTGGAATTGTATTTTAATTTTTTAAAAATGAGTATGTTTTATTTATGTTTTCATATCTTCATTCATTACAAGTGTTATGATTATCCACTGAGCCAGTCAAAACTTTCTTGCAACGACGGCGTTTTTATTCCCAAATGCGAACCAGTGACAAAGTTTAAAGAAGTCGGAAAAAGTGAGTGATGGTCTGTGTGTTATATTCATCAGGAAGGTCATTACAAGTGTTTAAACAATTTTTCTGCATTCCAACGCACTGAACCTTGAGAGTCGGAGGTCACCAGCTAAAGGGTCTCCAAAATTATCATTAAAACTTTATAAAATTAGTTTTTACATTCATACAATGAAGTGATTTTCTCACAACTATAGTACACCTATTTTGCAACAAATTGAAGAACTATCTCAAAATTATTAAAAATGAGAAAGATGAGTCCATATCAATGGAAATTAGAGAGGTTTTTGAGGGATTTACGGAAAACTTAAGTCACACCACTTCTAGACTACATGAAAAAATTTAAAGGTTGGGAAATGGTTGGTCCTTTTTGAGAAAACCTAGCCCAATGCTATGTACATCTACAGATCACCGTTTTTACAGTAAAGAACAAATTTTTATAATGGTTTTGGACGTCGTCATACATCACTTGAATATAGAGTTAAAGGAATGGAAGAAGTGACACAAACATTTACCTGCTTCTATCCCAAAAAAATTAATACTAATAAATTTTTCGGAAGACATTCAGAAAAAATAATTGAAGACATCAAAAGAATTTTCACTTCAATTGGTCATGGTAAAGCCCATTACTGCAAGATGAAATAGCAAGATCTCAGTCACGCTTAAACTCGCTAAAAGGCAAGCATTCAACTGGTGATAAAAGCATTGGTAAAACCTTTTAGGAGATTTTGCAATTCTTTCTGTTAAGGCTAAAAGTGGTTTGAAAAACAGCAATGAAAAATATTATTACCGATTTTGCTAATACGGAATCGAGGAGGAAAGATTTCACCATTAAAGGTCTGTTAAATTCTAGTCTCATTTTTATGTTATTTTTATTGTTATATGATAAATGAAATAAATATCTTATATGGGTAACTTTTTCTAAGGTCCAAATTTTGAAGTTCTACTGTTTTGATTTTGGATCCAGAACTTTCAGATCAAAATAATGCATACAAGTGAGAAACCAAACGTTGTTGGCGTGTGAAATATTTCACTGTATTCCCTTTGGATTACGGGTCAACGATCGTATAAAGTTCCGAATAACTAAAAACAATTGTATTTTAAAATATAAAAAAAACAATCAAAAATAGTAAATAAATTACATAAAAATAAACTGTTAGAATAGATTTTAAATTTATAAAACATCTTTACAAATACAAAATTTTCTCAGATCAGAGATCAAAGAATATGATCCAGTTCTTCGCTCTAGATTTAAACATAGTTAAAAATGTTTTAAAACAAAACTTTAAACATTCTAAAATTGATTAAAATCTGCCATTTAAAATATTTACGTTGAATTTTGAATTTTCGACATTTGTATTGCTTTGGATGATTAAGATAAACTTAAAAAAATTTTTTTGTCGATGGCGGAATCATTTAAATAAACATAAATTTAATTAATAACTATGTAAGCAATTTCCGCTAACTTTATTCTATGGGTATTGATAATTCTAAGTGCTTCGTGTTTCAATATCCGCTGATTCAATAAATATGCTGTTTTTTCATCTTGAGTGTTTAATGTGTGTAAATATTTACCATGTTGATCAATTACTGCTTATATATATTTTTTATTGTATACATTATTTGCAAATGCCCGCAAAAACCTATGAAATGGATACAAACAGTTCAACTTCCTTCGGTTTTATTTTTTATTTTTCAGTGTATATTTTCGTTAATTGACAGTTTTCACAGCTTTGTAAAATTTCTTTTATATGCTTTTTCATATTTTTCATAGCAAAATTAAAATGTACATATTTTTCAACTTTTTACAGTTTTAGGTTCACAACATCCAATCAGAATTTCGTATCAACCCCCCCCCCCCAATTCAAATAAAAGCATACAATTAAATTTTATCTGTTTGTCATTCGGTTCCTTACACTCACTTCTCAATTATGGAGATTTCATTTCGTTGAATTCCCTTGCACTATCATGACTAGCATGATTAGGTCTATAATAAGTTACTAGTTTTTGTCGATTCACATGTGCTTAGCGCTGAGATTTAACAGCTATGTCAAGTAATTAGGTATCAAGCAATTCGTGCTTGCGTTGATTAATTCAATTATTTTTGTCATTGTGTTGTTGATGACCACTCGTGGATCTCGTATGTGTGTGTGCTACTATGATTACATAATCATGTGTGAATTACACCAAGCCCCATTGAGATAAATTCCGCTATAATTCAAATTGATACATAAATCAACTTGTCGCAATTTATTTTGTGAAAAAATAAATGCATTTCAGCATTTTTTAAATGGCTGCTAAGTAAGTTATTTTTTATAGCTATAAAAACTTAAAGTAAAAAATTTTAAAAGTTGAATTATGATTTCATAAGGAAATATGATCATAATTCAAGCTCTTAAATATAACTTTGATCAACTATTTCATATATATTATTATAAATAATATTTAGTAAATAAAGTAACAATAACTAATCTCCAAAAATATGTATTTTTTCGGATATTATTCAAAAAAAGTGAGTTAAAAACTTTTTGAAGTTATAAAAATAATTAATTACATTAAATAATTATATTTTTGACTAAACTGAGAACAATAATTTATTGGGTTTTACACCAAGCCCTATTGAGATAAATTCCGCTATAATTCAAGTTGATACATAAATCAACTTATCGGAATTTATTTTTATCGCAAAAATAAATGCATATCATCCATTTTTTAAATGGCTGCTAAGTTATTTTTATATAGTTATAAAACTTAAAGTTGAAAATTTTAAGAGTTGAATTATGATTTCATACGGAAATATGATCATAATTCAAGCTCTTAAATATAACTTTGATCAACTATTTCATATATATTTCTATAAATAATATTTAGGAAATCAAGTAAGTAGCAATAAATAATCTCAAAAATATGTATTTTTTTTATACATTTCAGAAAAAATCTCTTAATATGCACAAAGTAATTAGTTAAATCACTGTAGTCTTCTTTCACCAGCTCGTTATCCAGTGCGTCCTTCAGAAAATGGCATCTTGATTGGAAATTCATGGAAATGTATCCACCTGCTTTTGATATAGATTTTCGAATATTGAATTTGATTTTACTGAACACACTTTCAATTGGGTTCAGAAAAGGACTATATGGTGGTAAATGTTCAATAAAATTATTTAGAGATATTGCACCACCATGAATTGAAGCATTGTCGTGGATTAAACGATATCCAGTTCCATTCAATTTTACAGTTATTCTATGGAATTATTCTACAGAAATTCTATGGAACCTCTGAAATTCTTTGGAAATATTAAATTAATTTCAATTTTCAAATAAATCTTACGAAGAAATTTCATCATTTTCAAAAAACTTTGGATCAGTTTCCTAAAAATTAAATTTTAAAAATTTTTCAGCCATTTTTTTAAAAAAAAATATCTCAAAAATGTCTAAATTAATTTATTATAAGGGTTTTTTCAACTTCTGATGGCTGCATGTTAAAAGTTTATATGCATGTTTTATTATGGGTTGTGTTAATGTGCATTATTTTATTTCTTTATCACTTTTTGAGTTTCTATAGTGTAGGGTTTGTCTCAGTGACTATTTTACAAGTAACCTCAAGGTGAATTGGTGTGTTTATATGCTATAAATTTATTGATTTTTGTTTTATATTATAGGTGATTTATCTCAACTTCGCTTGGCATAATTGTCGCTATAATAAATTTCAATATTTGATATTTACGATAATATTAAATTGATCACGTTAACATTTAATTTAATTATCAAATTTTCATTATACAAATTTTCAATTTCTTCACAAGCATTTATTAAAACATATTTATCAAAACTTTGATCAAAAATATTGCATTTCATATCATCATTTACATGCTTAATAAAAGTAACATTATTTGCAAATATGAAGTCTAAAGTTTGGATGCATTCATAGCCATATATTAAATATTTGTACATTTTACAGCACTCATGAAATTCTAAAGTTCTTTCTAAATAATTTTTATATTTTTCATCTGTAACTTTAAATCCGTTTCAGAGCTGTTCGATTTTTAGCTTCAAATATTCCGATATATTAAAAGGGTAATAAATATATTCTTCAGTTAATTGTTGGTAATTATTTGAAAAACTTTTCAAAAACTCTTTAGATTCTGCCTTTATGGAATCATAACCGTGTCTCCGCTGAAGGTTGAATCTGGATATTTTACCTCTGAATGTATTGTTCTGGTCAGACAGAATTTGTTTGGTCGACTATTGAGTCAATGAATTCGTTTTCTATTAACCAGCTGCTGAAACAAAACTGGAACTATACTTTGATTCTGTTTTTTTAGGTCTCATGTCCCAAATTTGACGACGAGGGGAGATTTCCCCCAATTTTCGACCGTCCCCAGGATCGGCCCTGTATATAGCATAAAAAGGAAAGGAAACGAAAATCATTATGAAACACATTTTGTATTTATGTATATATATGTATGTTTATTACAATAGCGGTTAAGAAAAACAAGCCGGTTCATTACGGTTTTTGTTTCGGTTCGGGTTCGGGTTCAGTTCAAACCCTTGTTTATAGTAATACATATAAAAATTCGTCAAAAATTAGAAAAAAAATCACCAATTCTTTTAAAGTTTTTTTTAATACGTCAGCCAATTCTCGTTATCAGAAATCATCTTTAGTTCCGGAACGCGTTCCTGTCCAAAAAGGAAGTACCGGAACGAGGTTTCCGGTTCGACAACACTACTAGTCGTCCAACTTTCTATATACAGATCGTGATAGTAATGTTAAGAGAAAACATTTAGATTCGAACTTGTGCTGGTGTACTGGGTGTAATTGCTTTGTTTAAATATGTGCAAAACTTATTCCCTTCTATCAAAATACCTTCTTTTCCTAGGGTCTATGCTGTTTTTCCCAGACGCACCACAATTTTAATCCTACCACTATATACCCATGAGCAAGCTCATGTTGGTACTGTATATACAGCTGAAAATTCATGAGCAGGTGAGCTCCATTTCTAGAACTACTCCTCATGATATGTTCACTTTCGGGTTATTGACTGCCGATGGAAGGTCTTACGTCTCGTTCTATATATACGCTTGTTCATACTCCTATATCAATTTCTCATCATTACTCATTATTTATTAAAATATTTTTCAAAAATTTTGGCAGCGTTTCGCCCTTATTTTATGGAAAATTCCTTGTTTCATTCAAACATTAGCCTATGGTAAATTGAAATGAATACATTATTATAATGTCATTATTTTAGTCCAACAACTCATATTTGCTTTCCTATGGTCGCCACAGTTACCACCGTTCGTAAATCTCTATATTATCATCTCACAGATCTATGCCAAAATGTATCATTTTATTTTAATTTTCCACCGCAATGATTATCAAACAATGTACGTGATCTAATCCTACTTTATACCTTCGTTGACCTAAATTTATATCACTAGTCGTACCCTTGATAATATATTAATCGGCCGGAGTTAAATAAAAATTCAATTTTCCTACTTAAACATATAATAATCCCGCATTTTACCCTCTTACCGCTCCGTCCATGCGAAGCATGGACGCCACGGTGAATTCCAACGGTGTCCTACTCCGAGATCAGTGCAAACGAGGCCTGACCTGTCTATACAGACTTCGAGGGGTGGTCAATGATAAAATAACACATCAACATCCTGCAAATTTAACTGCCGGAATTGAATATTATTTTACCACCTTCCACAAACTAAATATATGTAAAATGAATATAAATAAATTAGGGGTGACCTGCCGAGCGATGCCAAAAGACATCGCGGCCATCCAGAATAAGTGAAATTAAACAAAACATTAACTTAGAAAAATATATTTCTACAAAAAAACAATACTTACAATCGACAAGTTTGTCAGTCAAGCATCCAAATTTGAAAAATTGTCATACGTTGGCATAGAAATTGACTAAACAATTGTCTAAAAAGGTTTGTGTCTACAAAATGTTTAAATATTTTGTGTCTTCAAAATGTCTCTAAATTATGAAAATGACTGCTGTATATATAGTGTTTTCATGCCTGGGTGCGACCAATCAGAGAATTTTGAGCCTTTTTGGCTATTTTTCGGGGAGTTTTATTGCTTTTATTTTATTTTAAATATTTTATGTTTCTTCTTATTTTTCTCTATTTTCCGATATTATTTTCTCAATATTTCGTAAATTGTTATTTTTTTTTTATTTAACAATTCTTTTTGATTGTTTCTCTTTTTGCCAAATTTCTCAAAATTTATGTCTACAAAATTTAAGCTAAGTTTAAAAATTTTAGTCTGAAAATTGTGAATTTGGATGCTGCTTATATAGTATTTTGGATGTGTGTGCGACCAATCAGATTTGATTGAACCTTTTCGTCCATTTTTGAGAGTTTTTATTTTTTTTGTTAAATTATTTTTTTATTTTTCCCACTTTTCTTCCTCTTGGTTTTGATATAATTTTTACTTTATTTGCATTTTTATTTTAAATTTTACGACCACTTTTTCTTTTACGGCAACAAAGAGGTTCAAATTGGTCATCTTTTCATCTGTGTCTTTTCAAAAACTTCTTTTTGCGAGGTTTTGGTGGTTTATGTTTTAACTTTATGTTGGAGCTTGTTTCTGTAGGCTTTTTCGTATTTTATTTAATTTTGATTTAAATTATTTTTGTTATATTTTTATTGTTATAATTGGTTTTTTAATTTTGTGTGCGCAGCCATATTAACAAGTTTTGCAAATTTAATATAATTCTTTTTAAATCAATTTAATTAATTTTTATTTTTAATTAACATGGCTTCTAGCCCAACAATGGCTTAATCAGCAGTTCCAGGTTGATGAGAGTGTGGAGCTTCCCAGTCTAGCATTGGATCGAGAACCAGGACTGAATCCAGCAAGAGAGGATTAACAAAAAGTCAAATATGCTAGGGGGAGGAAACTCGGCGGAACACCGCACTGGGATTTCGGAAAGTAAACCGAGACATCATGTTTAGGAATATCCCAGATTCTGACGTTAACTCCTTTTACAAAATTTCTGAATGCAAGGTGTGTTGTATCATAACAGTTATGGTAGCAAATCTAAATTTTTGCAAATGATCAACCATCTGCTCAATAGCGATGCCATGTGGCTATATTGTTCATTGTATTACAGTAAAAAGGGGTCAACAATAACAATTACACCGAATTAGAGGTTCAAGATCAAAATATTAATAACCCCACCAACAGAATCGAAAGGTCTACGAAGAAAAATGTAGAAGTACTTTGGAAAATAATACAAATTGAAAATCAAGTACAGATACTTTGAAAAGTTTGTGTTGTCAGCATTTATTTTCGTTGGTTTAATTTCCACATTAACTTGTAATGAAGTAAAAGTTTAAAAAACGTTATTGGCAATTTAACGTTGTTGATTGGAAAATCTTTTTTTTTCAAATTTAGTTACCGTTTCCATAACTATTTACCAGGAATTCGAAATACGATAAAAATATTTTTAATATGAATTATTTAAATAATAGTATGACAGATTTAACAGAAATATTATGTCACTTTGAAAGAAATAAGAGGTGAAAAACAAAGTCCTTAGAAATATATATATATATATATATGCATTTATGTAAAAAAATAAAACATTTCAAAGCGTAAAAATGCAAACAAATGAAACACCAAAACAAAATTTCAGCTATTTACATATTACGTCATAAAATATTAATCTTACAGGTAAATATAAAATTTATAAAACATCGTTACAAATACAAAACTTTCTTATATCTGAAATTTTAAAAGATTTGGCAGTTCTTCGCTCTAGACATTTCACCCAAGGAGCATATCTATTAACTCTACTGACTTCTTCCGGTCGGAAAGTTCCTACATTTTCTTCAGCAGTTTTAGATTGGTCATCATTTACCCAAGTTGTAACTTCGAATTGTCCATTTCCCGGGCTCAGCAGCAAAGTCATCTTATATAGAAAACTGGTTTGCTTGACTTTATCCGAGAGGTCCGCAACGAATCCGTCAACATCGGAGCTTTGCTTGAATTTCAAAACGGCTTTATTGGCATCGAGTCGATATGCCAATAAAATCTGATTTAATTTCAAATTCGAACACAACTTCCGATCTTGATCTGTATAAGATGAAATCCGACTAGCAATGACATTGGCCACCTTCACCAGTTTCTTATCAGAATTGGGATTTGCAATGTTCTTCCAATTCAAACACGAGCACCAGTGAGGCAATGACTCAATATCATCACAGTTCCGGTCGACAGGCAAAGGCCTCAGTAAGCTCATGTGCCTGCTTCTAGGACTCGGTTTATATAAGCCAATAAAATCTTCCAAAGTTGCGTGAAAGTCAAGAGCACTTGTTAGAATATCCGCATTAGCTTTCAGTGTCGGTAAAATATTCCTCATTTTCCTCGGTAAGGATAATCCAAAGAAAGGCAACCTTTCTTCATATTTGCCCTCAATTGTCAGTCGGCTATTGAACCTGTGACCATGGTCTGAATATAACGCTATCAAAGCATTTGGATTAGACGTTCTCAAATCGATAATAAGTTCCGACAGCTCTCTGTCCATGTAGCTGATGTATTTATTTGCATCGTGCGACATTATTCCAAAAAAGACAAAAGAGAATTTCGGGATTGATTCATAAGTTTTTTGGAAGTCATTGAAAAATTTGAAGTATTCCGAATGAAATGGCCGATTTCCGAAGCAGAAATTCTTATAATATCCTCGACCTTCGGCTGCCAATAGGGCAGTTCGAAGGTAAAAATCTGTCGGTTGACGTTCAAATCCATTCAATCTGTATTGAAATGTTCCATATTCTGTCATTTCTTCTGTCCATAAGGTTACGTAACCGTTTGCGTTGTAATGTTTAAATATCCAATCAAAATCATCAACTGCTCTTGAGCCCGCAATTCGTTTCCGAGTTTCATAAGTTTCCGTATCTTTGGTTCCGGTTAGAAATGCCTGTAAATTAACAGTAGTTCCGTCACCTCTCGTGTTGAACTTTGTGAAAGATACGCCATTTAACTCCTCATGAAACGCTGCAAATGTTTTCGGTAAATGATATCGAAATGACTGATAAGATAAAGAATCAATTCCAATGACAATTACATCACCAGGTTTTGTCTTATTACCTAATGTAGATTGGTATTTGTTGATGAGATTTTCATCTTTGACAGCAGTTATCACATATTGTTCATTTCGATGGCATGAAACAATGAAATAATTGCATGGAACTGTTTGTAAATGGCTTAATGTTTTACTTTCACTCAATTGATACTCGAAATCGGTTTTCCAGGAAATACATTTGTAAGTACATTCGTGAGGACTCAATTTATGAATGGTTCCATTTTCGATTGAAACCAAATTCTCACTTTCTGGACATTTTAAATCTGTCAACAGTTTGGCATTTTTCGGATATTTATCAAAAAGATTTGGAATAGGACAAACTTGTAAATCTTCACTGACCGGTAAAATTTTCACATTCACTGTTTCGAAATTGAAAAAATTAAATCCAAATTTCAAAAGACATAATATTAGAATCGTAACAAAAATTAAACATCCTCGAGATTTCCGAAATAATTTCGTAAAATTAAAATTTTTTCGACTCATGTTGAATATTTTTGTATATCATTTTCTGGTTTTAAATCGATTTGGAATCGACCAATCAGAATGATTCACGAAATCAGATTTGTCAAAAAATTTGCTTGTAATTCCGTGTGCTTTTATCTAGCATATTGCAAGTCATCCTGAGAATTTTATTGATTTGTCTTTAAATTGGATTTAGAATTTAAATTTTATAGCAGTCGATAATAAAATTATGAAGTCACAATAAATAGCAATTCAGACACGTTTTCGAGTGATGTAAAATTTATCATTATTAAATGGAAAATATTTTTATTTTACAACGGATTACTAGAGCAATAATCAAATAATTAACTAATTGAACTGAATAAATTATATTTTCATTTTGAATTTTCGTGATTAAATTGTTAGTCTAGTGTTTATTGAAATTTACATAATAAAATTTACATAATATTATAATTATTCGCTCTTGAATTTTAAAAATCTATATCGTTTATATTTGATTATTATCATAATGTTATGAGTTTTTTCTCAGAGATTATTAGATATTATTATTATTTTTATTGATATTATCATTATTATTATTATTGATACTATCATTATTATTATTATTGATATTATTATTATTATTATTATTATTATTATTATTATTATTATTATTATTATTATTATTATTATTATTATTATTATTATTATTATTATTGTATTATATTATTTAGCATAGTGTTTAAGAAAGTGTTAGCAATTAAATGGTGTTCGTTGCGGCTATGATCAGGAGTGGGGTCAATATGAAAAATGGACCATAAATGTCCAAGTTGTTTCAATGGTAAAACAATTTCGTTCTATTTTGGGTAGTTATAGAAAGGGAAAGTATTAAAAAAAGTTTAATAATTTTTATTTATAAGGACTCAACTGGTGAAGTTTTCAATGATGAAATTGTGGAATAAAACTAACGCATTATTTCACAATTGATTTGAGTCGACGCCTGATGGATATTACTCCGTAACAGTCAAAACGCAATCTGGTTCAATCTTATTTCCCTCTGTTTTCAAACTGCTCTTCTTTGGTGATTTGTTTTTCCTTTTCACATTGTTCGATTCAATGGTCTTTTGTTCAAACGATTATTTTTATTTTTATTATTATTATTTTTATTATTATTATTATTACTATTATTATTATTATTATTATTATTATTATTATTATTAATTTATTTTGATTATTATTGTTGTTGTATTTGTTGTTATTATGGTTGTGTTTGTGGTTGTTTTTATGGTTGTTTGGTTATTATTTAGCAAGTTGGTTGCTCTGACATTCCTCGTGTCGTTTCTATGCAGGTCAATGGGTTAAAAACCGACACTAAACACACTTATTAATTCTCGACACAGAATTACAACTCATGGGAAATCGCCTATTCTAGATGTTAATAGTAATAATTTAACACACAAGTTGTTATGATCATTTATTAACCAACTTTGTCTTGTTTGACTCATAATAACACTTTGTTTCGTTTTCTAATCTTCCACCGTAATGGAAACTAGCTTCACTAACGTTCTACTTTGATATAATTTCTTCGAAAACATTTTAGTTACTGCTCGGCAATTATTAAAAATATTTGCATCTGATTGCTTCCAAAACAAACTACCGCGTTTGATGCCCTATGCTAAACTTAATTCTTTTAAAAATTCCCCGGGCTTTCAACACTATTCGGGTTTCCTATTGGCTTGAACTTTCCATCACCTTGGATTTTCTATTAAATTATTAATAACTATAATTCATTTTTTTGATAATGACTTTTCCAGGGGACCACTCATAAGATTATTATTATTATATTTGGGTTTGTCTCTTAATTTGGCGTTCATCCCGTTCATCTTGATCAATATTAATTTTCAAATTTTTATAAATATTAATTAATTTTGTGTACTTCAATTATTTTGATGTTTTTGTTCATTTTTGATTTTGTGTGCCCTCATTTTATTTTCTTTAATTTATATCAGGTCCAACATTATTATTATTAATATTATTATTATTATTATTATTACTATTATTATTATTATTATTATTAATGATTTTCATTAATTTTGCAGGTTTTATTATAAAATCAATTAGGACAAATTAAAATTTTGAAAAAAGTAAAAATTGATATTTTTCTTGGGAAAAGTGGTAACCGGTGGCAAATTTGATTTTGAAGGCGAATAAAATAATATTAAATTGTACTGATATTTAATTAATTAATTTTCAGACGAACTCATTTATCAAGCATCACTAAGCTGCATGTCAAGATAATGGGTTGCCGGGAATCAGGTTAATTAGCAGTAAATTGCCAACTGGTTAAGCCAGCAGTCGTCCTTAGTCGAAATGATTGGATAACGAATTGATATAAAATCAGATTTTGAGTGTAGTGACCATATGTTGGTCCAAAGAATCTAAAAAAATACGTATAAAAAATTTATGTGGAATTTATTTTTTAAAACACTTTAAAAAATTTTCTTACTTTAATATTTTGATATATTAATTTAAGAATATTGTTTTAATATTAAAAAGTTAATAAAACGAATTTGAAACTGAATTTCTTTTGATTTAATATGCTAAGTATTCTTACGTTAATAGTGGCGTACTTAGAGTAAATGACGTCTATGGCAAACACCGATCTTGCGCCCCTCTCTGACGATAGGTTACTTACGATTTATTTTCTAAAAAACTACTTTAGAATTGGGTAAAAAAATCACAAAAGTTAAATCAATTAACAATTTATTATAAATTTATCTTTCTTGCTTTAGCTGACACAAATTGTTTAATTGCATTTCTTTATTTCAAATACAAAATCACATTTGTAGAGAGAAAAAGAGCTAGAGGCATAGAGTACATGAGGAAACAAACGAAAAACGAATGTGTGCTTTTTCCTACCCAGTTTTTTAATACACATATTTATATCTATAAAAAAAAATTATTTTCATTTGCGTATTTATACGTTAGGCGCTTTTTCACGCCCCTTTCAGTTAGCGCCCATGGCACATGCCATGCCTGCCATACCCTAGTTACGCCTCTGTTCGCTAATAATTTTTATAATTACTTGTTATTCATTACTGAAAAAGTATTCATCTTTTTATAATGATAAATTGGCTAAACTAGAAAACTATGAAATGTTTTTAATCGCACAATTTAATACACTTGAAACTAAATTATAGTTACTAGATGGATTAAAGAGTGTTCATCTAGTTCCAATCGTAGCTAATGAATAAATAAATAAAGATGTTACTACTTCTCAAGAAGTTTAAGCCGATGTAATTCATGCAATATATTCACCTCCAGATAATTTCATTAAAATTTCAAAACATCCTAACTATAAAAGGTTTTTAAAAAATGGATAATACAACCCCTCCAAAGCGAAAGACAACTAAAGGCCAGTGGTCGAAATAAATTATTTTGTTAAAGTGAAAATTGCCAGGAGGAACGAGAAGAAATAACTAAAGAAAAAGTGCATTATGTTTATAACTTACTATTTAGGGTGATACCCATGGGTATGTTGACACCGGCTCGTGCGAGCCGGTTGTAAACATTTTCGAAATTCGGCGAGCTGCTTGTTAAATTGATAGCATAGTATGTTAAATTTGGAATTTATTCGTTTTTTGTGCAATAAATGTTTAATTTTGTTATATATATTTCATACTGTTGTTGGGCCAGAACGTAAACGGCCTTCAAAATGTTTAAATGGATCAGAAACACACACGCAAACACAACACGCAATTTAAATAAACCCCCAAAACACCAATTAAACCATATAAAATCTGAGAAATAAAAGAATTAAATAGTAAATTAAGAAACATAAAAATAAATTAAAATAATAACAAAATGCACCAAGATCCGCACGATATCTACACAAACACAACAAGAAAACACGACAAATTCGACGAAATTGGAAAAATCAATTAAAATTCATTAAAGCAAGATTTAAATCGGAAAATTTGAATTAGCAATAATTCAATAAAAATTCTAAATAGAAAATTATAAAAATAAATCGAAAAATAATAAAAATAAATATTAGAATTTGCTAGAAAACAACAAGGTCGAATTTTGTTTTACTACATCAAATTTTACACACCAAAAATTTAGGTATATATACTGATCCATTTTCACATTAAAGTTAACCATTTTTAAGACCAAAAACTATTTTTGAAACCACTCCGTGTTTTTGAAAATTATTTGAATCTTGTTTAAATACTTTAAATCTATTTGAGATCAGTGTTTTGAATTTTCAGAATTTTAGGTGAGGATCATTGATTTTGGAACCCTCTTTCCACGCCTCGCACCTTGCATCTCTATAGAGCTCTGCTCGGGCGTTGGCGTGGGAAGAGAGGCATTTGGTTTATTGTATGAATTTATGCTATTTTTATGAATTGGAATGGTAACTTGTTATTTTTTCTTATAATTAATAAAATATTATTATGCATAAATTATTTTATATATATATAATTTGTTAATTAAATCTGTCGAAATTTTTCCGGCCCACAGCCGAAACATAATGCAAGTAAATAAAATCTACACACAACTCAGATTCGTGTAAGCGCGTGGAATATCGCCAATGATCTGTGCCCGTGAAGACCCGGCGTGCGGAACGCAGAGTTGGATCGTCAATATTATCCCTATAGATGAGAGGAGGAATAAGGAAGAAGTCATTTGATTGCTTCCTCGTTCCTCGTTTCTGTAAAATCGACTTAACTTATACTACACATGGCTAAAAATCATCACACCGAGTAGTCCAGTGGGCACTCAGTAAATATAATGTAAACACAAAATGCGCCTAAGGCTTATTAAAAGGGATTGGAACTGGGGTTAATTAAAATGGAAATCGTTGCTATAATTCAAATTAACATTTCAAACAAAAATTAAATTTGCGAGTCAAATAAATGAATGGAGATCAGTTAATGAATAATTTATTGATTCTCATTGATTAATGTAAAAATATTTAGTATCCATTTAATAAATAACTCATCGATTTCGATTGATTAATATAAAGATATCTAATTCATTAAATTATTATACTGTAAATCAAGTACTCATTTAATAAATAATTTATCGATTTTAAATGATTAATGTAAAGATATTTAACTCATTGAAGTGTCGTACCGTAAATTAAGTAATCATTTAATAAATAATTCACGGATTTTAACTTAAAGTAAGCTCATTAAAGCATTAATTTGATAAGTAATTCATCGATTGTAAATTGATTATTAAATTCATTAAAATATTCATTTGATAAATAACTCATTTAGTATTATTTAAAGAAGGGAAAATTAATTCATTACGTGTTCATTTAAAAATTCATCAGTTTTTAATTGATCAACATAAAGAAACTCAACTCACTAAAGCACTACATGGTAAATCAAACATTCATTTAAAAAATACTTCGTCGACGTTAATTGATTAACATAAATAAATTTAATACCGTAGTTTAAATATTCAATTAATAAGTAATCCATTGATTCTCATTCAACCATTTAAAGTAAAATATTGCACCGTAAAGAAACGAAGAATTTTGTAAAGACATTTGACTCGTCAATTTATTAAACCAAGCGATTCATTAAATTTGAAAGAACTTGAATAAGCGAAATTCATTCTCGAATAAAAGGAAAATAGAATAAAACTTGATTATCGATAAAATGCAAAAATGATAATTTATTAAATTGAAGAAATTGGCGACTTGACAAATTATGAAAAGAAATAGATAACGCGAATGATGGAAATTTAATCTGAGTTATTATTTAAACGACCCTTCGAGTTGAATAAAATAACTTCCAAGTGAAAGTAGCGGGATTTAGTAAGTAACATAAATTTCTAAACGAGAATAAAATAACAGCCTGAGATAATTTATTAGGTAAAACAAAATAACATAAACTATGAAAACCAACTTTACCAATTCAACAGATCAAAAGTTTAATGATCAGACTTTGCTAACGTTATTTGAAATGATGAAGGTTTGATTTTCATTATAGAAGGTTTCCCGTATAAATTCCAAGTGTGAGGAATGACGCTCGCCCGGGAACCACGAAACACTTTCCTAAAAATGGTAAATCAAAAATATTCAACTTAGCCGAAACCACATAGCTCACCATTTCATGAATACATGATCTTGAAAGTGTCCCTGTCTAGAATAAAATGAATTAAAAATTCACCAGTACTAAAATAAACAACCTTTGATCACCATCATTTCCGTCGACATAAACAGTGCACCGTGTTCAAATAGTAATTGACTCTCACATCCTGTCAATTTTTGTTTATAAAGGAAATGGTGATTATTAAAACACTCCAGTTCAAGATCTAACATTGTGCGAACGTCTACTTGTTTAATTATACTTATGAATGCTTAATTTGATAACCATTTGATTGTTTAATCATGTATATAATCGTCTAATTAGTTAATCCACATCTAAAATTTGATTATTTAACGGTATATAAATGTCTAATTAGTTAATCCATATATAAACTCTGATTATTTAACGATATGTAAATGCTTAATTAGTTAACCATAAATAGATATTTGATTATTTAACTACATACTTAGTTAGTGAACCTTATTTACATGTTTGATCATACAACCCTATGCAAATGTCTAATTGTTCAATTATAGATAAAGGTTTTCTTAAAAAATTGTCTAATTAAAATTTCGATAGTGGAATTTACACCTACCTAATTAAATCATCCAAATATATACAAACTCGAACGATTGGTAATACATAAACCCATTTAAGCTAAGATGACCGACCATTTCGTTTTATCATTTTTAACATTAAGCATTCCTCGAATGGCCGTACAGCAGGCAGACGCATGACCAGTGACTTAAAGCATCGTTTTCTTCCAGATTCCAACTGCAGCATTAGACCGGACACTAACACGCGTTCAACTTCGAGCCCTTAAGTTTAACGTATGTAGGTTTGAATTGACCCAATATCTGTACAATTTGTGGACCACAAGCTAGGCATCTCCCTATAAATTATCAAAGAAATCTTGAATGAAAACTACCAACCTCACTAAGTTATTTCCATTTAGTAGAAACCGGAGCTATGATCGAACTTCCTGCCCATGTAGTAGAACAGTGGAGGCAGGCATGGAATCGGGTGTATCAGGAACGATACCCTTCCATGCCTGAAGAGGACCAACCGGAAGACATAAACCCCGAGGAATTCATGCGGCAGTTCCGGAAGCCATTCGACGAGCCTAATCCTTCTCAAGACATCTTAACCCAGGCCCAGGAGCTTCTGGAGGACCTCCTCCAACTCCAACGTCAAGTCGAAGCAGATGTGGCAAGGGCCGCAGCACACCTGGCCAACGTTCAAGATGACCTGATGGCGGGGAGGTTAGCCAGTAGGTATCCGCCTTCTCCAAGACCGATCAGAAACCTTAAGCGACCAGTGCTCGTGGTCTCGGGATATGCTCCGGAAGAGGGGATTAAGCGATTCTTCGCGGAGGGGTAAACTCTATTGATGTGGACATTTACTATTACTATGGTGACATTGTGATCGATTCAAAGAACAAAGTTTTTCTGTCTTATCTTTTCTAACCTTATAAAAATTTTCATTTTAAAAAATTGTTTAAGTAAAGCTGCTCATATTAGTATTAGTCGCCATCCAATTTACTCGTACTATTTTAGAAATGGATCCCGTAAAGTTATTACAAAACGAGTTAACTCGAGCGCGACAGACAAACAAGGATCTCCACGATCAACTCATACACCTGGTCCGGGAAATACAACAACTCAAGGCTACGTGGGTTAACCCCACGAGGGTCAAGCCGTTGTATCAAAAGCTAGCCGCGGCCCAGAAAGGGTGGGCCGAAGAAAAACAATTGGTGACAAGCCTGAAGACCCAGATCAGGGGGCTAGAGGTAGCGTTGTCCGCTAGTCAAGAGGGGGCAGCGGTAACCTACCCTCTAGTTTTCGCCCCGGCTCAATTGGCATACCGAGAAGCGAATCCGACCCCATCCGCAATGCCAACCCCTGTCGAAACCCCTACTCCAACAATTCCCTCAACATCTAGTCGACGACCTGGTCGCAAGGAGCGAGCTAAGCGCCGAGCCGCTCGACTCTCTAATCAATGCATTTCTTAGATAAATAAACTCCTGTCAACTCTATTGTTCTTCATTATATCTCTCATTACATTTATGTATTAGCAAGGTTTTAAAAAATAACATTGTGAAGGATAAAATAAAACCACCACTTATTCTTGTCTTCTCAAATTAACGCTAATAAAACAGCGGGATAGACGATAGAAATTTAGACGCAAAGGGACCAATAATTAAAAGCGAGCACAGGTCTTCCATCGACAGCTCGTGAACCCGAGGATTGTCCGAGCAACTATAGTATTAGCTAATGATACTCAATTTTTGCGGGCGGTCCACCACTTGAACACATTACCAACGTTGCCCAGCAACGGGTGCCAAGTGGCAGTTAGCAATTTTTGCATGGCGTTACTAGGGTCACCGGGAAGATAAGCCAGATTTGAAACCCTGTAACCCACCACTGTACAAAAATAAATGAAGACAATTTACCGTTTTTTTTCTTCGAAATAATAGCGAGTCGGTTGTTCAAAATTTGTCAGCCAACCCTTGGTGATACCCATTGTGTGTTAATCTCGTGTCTCTGTGAAAGTTTGTGAAATTGAAAATAAAAATTTTGTTTGGATTTTGAGAGGTATTTTAATTATAAATTAAATTATTACTGTATGTTGACTGTTGAAATCCTTACTTATGCATTAATTATTTTTATAGAAACTCCTCAAACAAATTATTATGAATTTGTTTAAATATATTATTGTATTAGAAATAATAAACTTTGTATTTAAAATATTGGCTTTTTAATGGATTCAATTAACACCAGAAGTTCTGTGGCTAACAGGGTTGATTTTGGAACACGAGGTCTCAGATCGAATTTCAATTCCATCAACAAATTTCATACCATCCCAACACTAGCATAATTTATTATTTTTTATTCCTTTAAATTTTATCAAAAATATTTTAAATTGTTATCAACATTATTTTTATTTATTAAATTTTTATTCGTGTTGGGATCCCGTTGTTGCTCTTGTGGCTGCCTACAGTGCATAACAAACACATTAATAAAATATTTAAAGTTAAAATAATGCATAATCAAAATCAAAATGTAGGTAATGTTAGTAAAATAAGTGCGTTTATATACTTTGAAGTAAAACTAAATAAAAGTTTATAATTAATAAAATTAATAGAATTGTTACTATTTTGTTTAGTATTTTTTTATGAAAAGTTACCATTTTTAATTTTGATATTAAAATTATTTTGATATTATAAGTTGGTGATACTAAGTTCAAAACAATTGATTAAATAAAATTTTTAAAAATATTTTTTAAAAATTTATATTGTATAATTATTGCATAAATTAGCATAAAAAATTTAAACAAAGCGTAATTAAATAAAAAATTAATGCTTTTAAATATCTAGGTCATAGAGTCAAAAATTAATAAATCAATAAAACTTTAAACAACAATAATACCATAACTTACTATGGTATTAAATGTTAAATAATAAATTGTGGTATTTTAAATAAATGAATAAAACTTTGTAAATTTTGCGTTTGATTTGTAAAAAAAAATTTGAAAATTTTTGGAATTTAGAATTTGTTTGAAAAGCAAAACAACTTATGGGTCACTGGAAATCGTTGTCTGGGTCAGTTGCTGACGCATGGGTCATAGGTTCGCAGTCGCTGTAATAGACTACATTTCCTATAATTTTTGCGATATTAAAGCAAAATGTTCAAAACTTATATAAAAATGTGCAAGTGATGGAAAGTGCCTATGCTTATTTTTTTGAATGACAAAAGACTTTAATAAATACTCTTTAAAATTACATTTAAAGCATTTTAATAACACAGAAAAAAAGAAAGGCATTTTACATTTTTTTCATATCTTTTTTTGTATTCTTTCTGTATTAGTCGCAAGTTGTAATGAGATTTTACAATAAACATTATAATTAAATTTCATTTCTAAATATTAATAAGAATATATTATATAAAATTACAATACAAATCATCATATTATATCAATATTTGTTATATAAAATGAAATAAAAACGAAGAACATTAAAAGCCTCGTAATTCTTGAATGAATATTAGTCATAGTAATAGGTGATGTATATGTTATGGTTAAAGTCTTAATCTAGTGAGTGTAAAATACCAACTAGGCAATTTATATATTTACTAAAATTTATTTAACATTAACAAATATAATATTAGAGCCGAATCTAGAGTTTACCGTGGCACCTACTATTACAACTTTATAAATCATACAAAAAAACTTCCAATTTTTCCCTTTGATCTATTTCAAATGTTATTATAAGAAAAAAGATAACATAAGTTCTTTATAAATTCAACATAACTATAATAATTTTGGAGAAATTTACGTAAATTTACTAGAATTTTGAAATTTTTCATAAAGCTGTAATAAATTATGTTTACTAACTAAAAACGGTTTAAAATTTGAAAAATGTAAAATGAGTGAGCGCCTTTTTAATTAGTCGCCTATGGCCTGGGCCATATTTGCCATACCCTAGTTACGGCTCTGTATAATATATAACAGATGTGGCAAAATGCGGATCCTTAGAGCCGCAGAAAATTCATCGGTTTTTAAAATTTAATTTTTTTCTGAAATTAGGAACAACTTCGTTTTAGAATAACGAAAAACGTTTATATTATATTTTTAACATAAATTGCCTTTGCATGTCAATTTTAATTTTTCAAAAATAAGTTAATCAAACCACTAATAAAACTTTTAATTTGAATAATTATAATCAAAATTCAGTAAAATACTTTAATAACAAATATCTATTTCAAATACAAATATTTCCAATATATATATATATATATATATATGGTTTTGTTTACAGCCTTTAACTAGCAAAATTTTCCTTTTTTTTTGATACCCATTAATTATTTCATCAATTTGACAGAAAACAATAAACGAAAATATGAAGAAGAAAATATAAGCTTTAAATGAAAAGGGGAAGATGATTATGCGTTTATTGAAAGAAACGGTAAAACAACATGTCTTATTTGCAACCAGACACTTTCTCAAATCAAAACAAGTAACTTAAAACGCCATCATGAACAGAACTACCAAAATGGTTTTGTTAAAATCTGTACTAAGTCTACAACAGAATTTGTTATCATCATTTACTAATGAGAGTATTTTTGCATCTGAGGCTAGTTACGCCATATGCTGGAATAATTCATGAGCTAAACACCTGTATACAGAAAGTGAATTTATAAAGAAAAATATATGTGAGGTGGTCAAGAAGCTAGATTATAATAATACCATATTACATAGGTTGGTTGGACAAATTCCGATTTCACGCCATACAACCGAGAGACGTGTTTCTGAAATGAACAGAGATTGTGCAGAACAGCTAATAATTGATATAAAAACAGTGTAGCGTTTAGTTTAGCTCTCGATGAATCTACAGACATTCAAGATAATCCACAACTATCTGTATTTATCCGATATGTATCTGCTAATGTAACCGTGAAAGAATTGCTAGATTTAGTAGCACTCACGGATGCAGCTTGTGGGATTGATATTAAGAATGCACTGGACACAATATTGTCATCTAATAGTATACCTTTGAACCAAATCGCAAGCGATAGTGCATCTGCTATGTTAAGTAAAAATATAGGTATAGTTGGTCTTAAAGTGATCCGAGAATAACTAATTTTATATCTGTTCATTGTATTATTCACTGTGAAAATTTAATTGCCAAATACTTTAAGTATGACAATTTTATATAAACTTTTCTTAAGGTTGTTAATTATATTAAAACAAAACTCAAAAAATCATAGACAATTTAAAAATTTTCTTGAAGAATTAGAATTTGATAACCATCCTAATGAGTTGCCGTTCTATTCTATTGTGAGATGGTTATCTATATATGTATTAAGTCATTTCTGCGACTTTCTGTGATCATGTCTGTGATCAAGGATTTTCATTAAAAAAAGTAAACCTTTATCCACAGTTAGAAGAAACTAACTGGCTACTAGATTTAATGTTCTTAACTGATACTATGGAGCATCTACAATCACTCAATTTAAAATTACAAGGAAAGAAAAAACTATCGTTGATTTTTAGCCTTGAAAGACAATTAAAAAACGATTTGATTTCGAAAAAGTTCAATCATTTTCCCAGATTGAAAAATATGTCTTCACAAATCGAAGATATAAAATTTGAAGAGAATATAGATCAAGGGTCTCAAACACGCGGCCCGAAACGAAGAACATGAATTTTGTAATTTAAACAAACTTATATAACAATTAAAATCATGATGAGCTTTCAAATTAAGAACTTTCTTTTAAATTATTTTTATTTGAACGATTGGGTCTGCTTACAACTCAATAAAAACTTCACTACGTAATTCTAATAATATTATTGAAAACAGTTTATTTATTCTATAATATTTTTCAGAGTTATGTGTTTTAATCATTCTATAAAGATTTTAAGTAGTGCAGCCCCTGGGGTTATGCTTTTACTCACACTCGGCCCGCGTTAGAGTTTGAGTTTGAGACCTCTGATATAGATAAATTACAGGAATTAATAGATGATTTTGCATTGAGATTTGAAGATTTAAGAAAATTCAAATTATGCATCGATCTTTTGGTGAATCCATTTGAAATTGATGTAATCAACGATGGGTTTTCAATTATACAAAGCATTTTACCTGTTGGGCCAGCACACAAATAGCCTTGAAAATTGTTTAAATGTATCAGTAATACAACACGAAAACCTAACATCAAGATAACTTAAAATATAATATACAACACCAATTAAACATTTTAAAATCTGAGAGAATATAAATAAATATAAAATCAAAAACATAAAAAGTAAAATAAAATAAATACAAAATGCATCAAGAACCGCAAGAAATTTACATAAAAAATAACATAATAACAAGAAAATTCGACCGTAAAATGACCATTTATATAAAATTAGAAATTAATGAATTAAATGAATAAAAATAAAATATTTTGGGATGAATAAATTTAATTAAAAATGTTAAAAATAAATTACCAGTTTAAATTAAGAAATAAATAAAAATTTAATTTAGATAACACAAATAATTTCAAAGTCGAATTTTGTTTAATCGCACTAAAACTAACACTCAAGGTTAAGGCCAAATTATAGGTATATATACTGATATGATTTGACAAATATCTAATCTTAATTTTCAGTATTGATTTTAAATCGTATTTTGACACTGGTTGTCAGCAGTTTCACTTTGGATTATTTAATTCGATGTTTTTAATTTGGATGAATTTATGAATTTTTATGGATGTATTCGATTTATTTAGGAAGGATATGGATTTATGGATTTTTATGGATAATTATGAATTTTATGGATATGGATTTATGGATTTTTATAAATGCATTCGATTTATTTAGGAAGTTTAATTCAATTTTTTTAATTTGAATGGTTAAATTTATGAATTTTAATGGAAGTAGCCGGTAATTTAGCTTTGGTTTTAATAAATTATTATGATGCTTAAATTATTTTCTAATTGTCGAAAATTTTCCGGCCCACAGCCAATACATTGCAAGATAATAAAATCATATACAGTATTCAGATTCGTGTAAGTGCGTGGAATACCGCCGATGATCTGTGCCCGTGAAGACCCGGCGTGCGGAACGCAGGGATCGGAACGTCAATATTATTCCGTATAGAAGAAAGGAGGAGTAAGGAAGTGGTCTTTTGGTTACTTCCTCGTTTCTCGATTTCTTTAAAATCGACCTAAATGATTCTACAATGGGCTCAAAATCTCTAACACCGAGTAGTCCAGTGGGCACTCACTAACTATGAAATGAACATACATAGATCTTAAGGACAAAAAGAGGGAATGGGTAGCGGGGAAAATTGCGAAATCGTTGCAACACTTAAAATGAATAGCCATCGGAAAAAGATTGATCCGAACGACTCAAAATCACGAAAAATAATATTTAAATAAAAATTAAATAAATTATGTCAATTGAAACGGAAAATATGGGCAGAACGCAGCGAAAATTTTTGGGAATAGTTAAAACATTTATCATAAAAAACTGTAAAATAAGGGCGGAACGCTGCTCAAATTTTCCGAATCAACTAAAATACTTATAGAATATAGAAAAATAAAAGTGAAATGCGACTCAACGGTTGGTATAAGATTATTATGAAACTGAAAAATAAGGGCAGAATGCTGCTCGAATATTCCGAATTAATTCAAATACTTAACAAAAATAGTAACGTAAAAATGGAACGCATAAAATAAGGGTGGAACGCTGCTCAAATTTTCCGAGTCAGTGAAAATACTTTGTCGGAAACGGTAGAATAGGGATGAACCGAAAAATAAGGGCGGTACGCTGACAAAATTTTCGAATCAACAAAACTACTTTGTCTAAAATTGTAAAATAAGAATGGGTTACGGCTAATGTTGTATATCAATAAAAAATTATTTTATAAAGCTGAGGAATGAGGAAGGATCCCTACTAAAAACTCGATAATAATAATTATAATAATAATAATAATAATAGTAATAATAATAATAATAATAATAATAATAATAATAATAATAATAATAATAATAATAATAATAATAATAATAATAATAATAATAATAATAATAATAATAATAATAATAATAATAATAATAATAATAATAATCATAATGATAATAATAATAATAATCATGGTATTTATAGTAACGATGATAATAATTATGATAATAATAATAGTAGTAATAATCATAGTGGTAATAACAATAATTATAATGGTAGTTATAGTAACAAAAATAATAATATAGGAAATAGTAGCAACAATTAATAAAGGTAATACATGTGATGACAACAATAATAATGCTAGCAATAATAATGGGAAACATTGTAGTTATAATAGGGATAAGGGTGAAACATATAATGTGGGTGTATTTAACATAACAAAGGGTGTACAGGCCAAAGAATAATCATCAGCATGGACAACGATAAGAAGGACTATAGGAATGGACATAACAATGAATGATATGAGAGTATAGGTTAACATTTGACAGAGATAGGAGAATAATGGGACCTAAAAATCAAAATCGAGCACAGGCCTCCTATCGGCAGCTCGTTGGACCCATGGATCGTTCAGTCAATTATAGCATTAGCAATAGCGCTCACTTTTTGCGGACGATCTACCCACTCGAACACAGTTCCAACGTTGCTTAGCAACGGGTGCCGAGTGGCAAGCGAAAGAATATTTGTATGGGGTACCTGGGTAACAACCATATAGTTTCAAAATATCAACACCCAGAAGCCCACCATACCTACTGCAGAATTAGAATTGATTGACACGCAGGAAGACCTTGGTGTCTCCAGAATTTTGAAACTTGTTGCTGAATCTAAATACCCACATTTGAAAATGACCGCCTTAAAGCTGATCTCAATGTTTGGCACGACATATTGTTGTGAATCTTTGTATTCTGTAATAAAGTATATTAAGTCAAAACATCACTCACAGCTAACAAATGAACACATATCCGAACTTCTTCGAATTGCATTAAATAATATAAGCGGGATTTTAAGAAATTTGCCAGCCAAAATGAAATCACAAAAATGAAACATTTGATAGTGAATAATAAATAAATTTTGTGTCTTTTTATTTTTGCAAAGTTGTGACTTTCCATAATTTAGGTTATGGTTTTTGGCTCTTATGGAAGAAAAGGTTGGCCACCCCTGATATATATATATATATATATATATATATATACTCTACTTTTTGTAAAAAAATCAATTAAACTAAATTTTATTATTTCATGTTCTCCCGTTTATTCCTCCCATCATAAAATATCCTTCAAATTTACGATTAATAAATATTTTAATAAATGAAATTAATCTATAAATATGAAATTCTATCGTAGAATATATTTTATTAGGATATCCAAAAACCAAGTAAAAATAATCCTTTTTTTCGTCAGTTGTTGTGGAATTTTGAAGCTTGGATCTGATTTCACCAAAGGTTCCCCATTGGAGAAAGATCCATTAAATTTTTCAACTGAATTCGAAAGTTGCCCAACACCAAAATTTTCAAACTCGCCAATTAATGAAAAATTATTCAAAGATTTAGCCTGTCCCCCTAAAGATGATCTGGTATTTATTATAAATGGAACCGTTCATAAATTGAGTATGGAGCCTTGTACATATCAATGTATTTACTGGAAAACGGATTTTGACTATCAGTTGGGGATAATTAAAGTTTTAAACAATTTTCAGCCCGTTCCTTGTGATTATTTTATTGTTAAATGCAAAGATGTCGAACAGATAGTCCTGACGACAGTCAGGTATGATTATATTCTCAACAGGCGACCATTAAAACAATATTCTAATACAAATTCCAATGATATCATTATGATAGGTATTTCTTCCTTGTCTTATCAAGCATTCAAAGATCTTTTACCGAAAACGTTTTCCACCCTTCACAATGACTTAAACGGAGTATCATTCGTCAAATTTAACACAAGAAGCAATGATCAAACAGTTAATTTGTTAAGTATTCTTACTGGCTTCAATGATACTGAAAAATATGAGGCTTTCAATCATATAAAAAGAGATATACGACCCATTGACAATTACAATTGGATCTGGAATAGTTACGCTGCAGAAGGATATGCCACACTGTATGGAGAGGATATGACAGAGAATGGAACTTTTCAACACAACCTAAGAGGGTTTATTAATGACCCAACGGATTATTATTTAAGAACTCCATTGATGTTTATTGAAAGAAATAATTATTACAAAGATTACTGTTTGGGAAATCGGCCAATTTTTACGGAACATTTCCAATTCCTGAAAAAGTTTCAACTTACCTATACAAATATCCCAAAATTTGCGGTTTTATTTTTGAAGCAATTATCGCATGCAAATAATAAATATGTGAGTTACATGGACGAGGAATTGGCCATGTTTGTTAAAAATACAAAAACATCATATCCGAACTCTTTTATTATTATCTTTTCAGATCACGGATATGAATCTAAGAATCAAGGTTCTTTGGATAGTATTTCAGAAGAAAGACTGCCTTTTCTTGGTATGATATTACCAAAAAATAGAGAGGAATTGTTTCCGATCCTGCGCCAGAATTCTGAGCTATTAGTTAGTGGACTTGATTTGCACGCTACTTTGGAAGACTTCATTCAAATATATAAACCTGATGTAGGGAGTAAGCATATGAGTTTATGGAGACCCATACCTAAAACTAGAAAATGTGAAGACATTGGATTATCGTATCGCTGGTGTTCATGCCTAAAGTGGGAAGAAATACACAATCAAAAGATGTATGAGAAGCTTAATAAAATCAGCCAAATTATCGTGACTAGAATATCATCATTCACAAAACCCGATCGAGATTTATGCGCCCCCTTAGCATTTAAAGCATTATTATTGGCTTATCATCTCACAGCCAATAACGAAGCATTAAAGTTCGCAAATGCTTTGTCAACTTTAAGGTACAAAGATTCTTCTGAGAATGAAGTTTATTTATCAATGATTTGGCTGAAGCTAATTGTTGCAACGACTCCAGGCAATGCCAAATTTGAATTGACAATTTCGGTCAAAGAAATTGTGGAAAAAAATGCTTTGAAAATTCTAGTTGAGAATGTGTTTCCGGAAAATGTAAATCGCATTGATAAAGTTAATCACTTGATCAAGTGCTTAAGTCGACGGAAAAACAAATATTACGCTCTGAAAGACGTGCGCAAATTCTGTATTTGCAAGACGAGCATTTAAATAGGATAATTATAAAATATGTTTAATTGTAATTCTATTATTTTGAAATTTATTTCATTTAAAATACGTTAAATAATAAATAAATAATTAATTCATTTTCCAATTTCGAAATGTTTGAAGTCAAAAATTAAGAGAATTTTTTCTAAAATATGGAACTTTTTTTAAAGGTACCTTTTAAAGGGAACCACTTTTTTATCAAACATTGTTCTTTTCATTTTTTTTACAAACTTATTTTGATAAATGACAGAAAAATTTCAAAATTTTACATTGCTTAGTCGCCTGTCTATAAATCAAAGACATTAAAAAAATATTATTAATAATTTAAAAAACAGTTGTTGACAAAAATTTTGAGAAAATTTGTGTACAATGATTTGAAAAAATCTTTAAACAAATAGATCAATATTTATTTATTACTCATTTCAATAGTTAATTAATATTGATTTAGTTTTAACAAATTATGAAAAAATAAATTGAAAATAATCGATCAATATTGCGATAACCTATTTTCTGATTGGCTAAAATATAAGCACAAGTGTCACATGAGACGAATATTTTTTTAAACTGATAAAAAATATGTGATTTCGATGAATTTTTATCTGGCTCATTTTTTTCAACAAAATACCAATTAAGTATGAAACTTAGCAAAATCTTATTGTAAAAAAAATTATGAAAATAATGCAGATTTGTAAATATATATATATATGTTAATTGTAAATATATATACATTAACCGTAATATCTAGTTACCGGATGTTTATATTTATAAAGATTAAGATAATTTATTATTATTATTATTATTATTATTATTATTAAACAAAAGTTTAAATTAAATGGTTATTAAAAATATATTAATTTTTAAATTTTATATTAATATTGTAAAATATTTTATAATTTACATTTAAATTTAAAAATAAATTTAGAAAATTTAAAGTTTTTTTAATAAAAAAATTTAATAATCTAACAAAATCCAAATCCTAATAATGTCTAAATTCCTCTTTTAACTCCCACTTATTTCTCTAAGATTGCAAAGTATGCTTTCGTTCAGTAAACCTACTGTAAAAATTACGATATCAGAAAATTAAAGCAACAATGTAGTGGTACAAGTTTTTATTATTATTATTATTATTACGGTAAATGTGTACATTTACCGTAGCATATATATATATATATATATATATATATATATATGTGTGTGTGTGTGTGTGTGTTATTTATTATATAATTTAATTAAATCGGTTCATGTGCAAAATGTTCTTGTCATCATATTATCTAACTATCAAAAATTAAAATTGAAACAATTGGATTTCTACAAGATAACATAAAAAGGCTTGTATTACGCCATTTATAAATATTTGTATTATTTCAAAATATACTGATCTTTTGATTTAATTGTTTTAATATAATTTTTTTATTACAAAACGTAGATTACATCTCAATTTTTACGTTAGCAAAATCCTGTTACGTATGAAACTATATTAACAGAAAAAAAGTACGTTGGTTGATAGAGACAATATATGTTGGAAGTATTATTTGTGTTGATTGATTTTAAAGAAAACGAGGAATCAGAGATACCAACTAGTATTATTTATTTAAATAAGACTCGACGAACACACAAAAGTAAAAAGGTTCATTTGAGTTTCTTCTGGAGATAAATAAAGTTAAACGTATAAGTGCGTCATCCGCAACTTGGGCTTAGCAGCGTCGAGAAACGTGGTATTCCTAAGTTGGTATTGGCAATTGACTACAGGAAATGTACGATCTTCAAAGAAAACGAGTTGATAATCATCTATTTAATATTCATTTAATTAAATTATGTAATTTAAATTAAATTGGTTCAATTTATTTGTAGTCAAAATAATTTTTTGTTAATTAATTTTTATCATTCTCAAATCTAAATTTCAATTGGATTAAATCTTTTTATTTTATTTTTTGTTTCAATCTAATGTATTATTAGATCGCTGATTAGGACGTTGCGTAATTTAGTTTTCATCACTGCGTAAAGTTCTTTTGTCAGACTGACATCGTGGTTTCCATATTTACACAGTTTACTTTTATAGTTTCTAATAAAAAAGAACCCTTTTGAACAAAATTATAACTGAAACCTCCTTTTGGAAAAGGATAATTTTGACATAGTAGTTACTTTTTTTGTTTCAATCAAACTATAATTATTTTGAGAATGGATGTTGTCATATTATGGACATTCCTGAACATCAAAAAACTTACTCTTTGTAAATATAGCACCGAATTTGGTGTCAAGTCCTTGTAGTGACATCATATTTCGAATGGGAGTTCCAAGATGAAGTATGATTAAAAAACTCATAGTTGTCGAAAAATTAATTATTTAGCAAATTCTTTACCAATATTTAGGAAATGTTACGTGACAGAGAGCTAAAATATTCTATAGAAGTCCATTAATTTTTTTTGACTCCATTCATTAATATACTATTTTAATAAATTCATTTTTATTAATTGAACACTTCGAACTAAATCAACAATCTGAACTGAGATTTTTAAAATTTCAGTAATGTACATTTATGGTAATAATATAAGATTAACACTCACGAACCATTGCATGGTTGCCGGAAAAAAAGCCAAGGAAATAAAAGCATATAAAAATCTTTATAGTTTATTAGCTCAATCTATACTCAAAAATGGTTTGTTTGAAGTGTTCTCAAATTTATTTGTAAGTATTAAAAATAAAATAAATATATTATTATTATATATATCTTCGTGGTGTCAGTCATATCATCAGATTTGGTCAGCCATTTGTGTAAACAATAGTAATAAAATTAATAGTTATGAAAATTTGTCTACTTAATTTAAATTTTCATTTGCAAAAATTATTTAACCATTTTAATATACTTTTTTATGATTTTGCTTAACTTAAATGTTCATTAAATGAATTTATAATTGTGACATTATCTAATTTTTTTGGCTTTTTTTCCGTGGCTTTTTTCACCTGGATTTTCTGTGCATAGACAGAAAGTATATATTTTGGTGAAACTATGGTAACTAAGTGCATTTCAGCATGACAACACGATGACTCATGCAGAATATGATCATTTACTCAGACAAACAAAGAACTTTGATATTTTCAAATGATCTTTCTATATTTCTAGTTCTGTTCTATGACGCAAAGGGCAAATCAGAATCTTAAACATTTAGCTGTGGGGGATAATTTCAGTGAATTTTCTGAAAGTTGTCAAATCATTGGCAAAAATATAATTATTTCTTGTTATGGAAGTATTTTTTTCTCAGATAAATTAGATAATTCGGCAATGGAAAGTAAAATAATTAATAGAAAAATTTATATTTAAAATCAAATTTTCTCAGCTAAAGGAATAATAATTTCCTATTATACCAAAAGATATTACAGTGCATATAATAATTCTTGTTGAACACATTAAAAGAGCACTCAATCTCAAAACTTGAGTTTATTTAGTGTTTTTCTAAAAAGCGCTACTTTAAACCAGGACTGTAAAGTAGGTAAAAAACATTAGACTCAACCCCGGAAACGAATCCAAAAACTTAAATAGGTATTATGATATGCTAATAAAAACGATAAAAAAATATAGAAAAATTTTAAGAAACCGCAGAATGTTTAGGTGAGAATTTAATGAATTTCCTTCTTATTTCCTTCCTTTTTGATAAACAGTCTACAGATGGAATTGATTGTTATTAGTGTTGAGGTTCCCAGAATCTCAACTTGATATCTTATATAAATAAGAAAAATAACACTAGTTCAAAGACTTTTATTTAAATAAAACACTTATACAACAAAAATTATGTTTACTTTCACCAACTTTTAATACTGACTCTGTTTATCTTTTTATTGTGTTTCCTGTGCTAACTCTATTTTTGCCGGAGACAGGAAAAAACTTGATGTCAAAAGTCGATAGCTACGTAGTTTGACGATGTACCTTGTTTGGTGGGTCTTTCATGGTAAGGCAGTGGATGAGTTTATGGTCAGTAAAAATTGTGAATTGCCTTCCTTCTAAAATGCGGGTGAAATGTTTGATGGCTAGAAAAATGTGCTGTACTTCGACTCTGCCAAGTTTTTTTGAAATAATTCTTTTGGGAGTGAGATATAGTCTTTAATTTGTTGAAGAACTGCACCTGCAGCGATATTGGATGTGTATGTTGTGAGAGTGAATGGAGGTCATGGCGCGATTGTCAAGAGTGGTAATGTTGGCTAAAGCATCTTTGACCTTGTTGAATGCGTCACGTACTCTGTCAGACCAATTAATTGTGGTACTCTTTTTCCCTGTGTTCAGTGTTGAAAGAGGCGCCGCTATGTGTGAAGCGTTTTCTATGAATCTGTGAACGAAATTGACGATTCTCAAAAAACTACGTCGTTGTTGACAGTGGTTGGTAGAGAAAAGTTTAGGATAATGTAAAGTCGTTCTGGGAAATGTTAGCTACCGATAGATGAAAGTATCTGACCGAGGAATCTGACGCGTTTTTGAAATAAACTGCATTTATTTACGTTGATCTGTAAATTACGACGGTTCTATATGTCAAGAACCGTGTGCAAATCTTTAGTATGACTGTCATGATCCGGTGATGCAATGATTATATCATCAAGATATGCAAAAGCACGGGGAACGTCAGGGAAAATTGTGTCCATAAAGCGTTGTAAGGACTGGACTACGTTTCTGAGGTCGAAAGGCATGAACATGTATTCAACATTTCCGAATGATGTGGTGACAGTGGTTTTGGGACGTCATCGATGTGGATGGGAAACTGGTGATAGGCTTTTGGAAGGTCTATAGTTGAGAATATGGTGGATTGTTAAAAGCGTGTTATTAGGTATTTGATAAGGGGCATTGGATGTGCGTCATAGATAGTAACTTGATTGAGTTGACGGTAGTCGCCACAGGATCTGATTGAATCGTCTTTTTTTGTAACTACGTGTATTGGTGAGACCCAAGGTGATGACGAGTGGCGTATAATGCCAGCGTTTTCTAGGTTAATAAATTTGGCTTTGTGTAGTATCTATACTAAGTATTTGATGAGTTCCTCGTAAATCACTTTGAATTATTGGTGCATTTTCACCTATTTGTACAATATTTTCATCTTGCCATATGTTTTCAACCTCTTCCCTTGATTCATCCCATGAATCCATCGATCCAATATCTTCCACCGCTTCATTCCATGAATCCAACGATCCGATATCTTCATTTAGGACATCCAAAATACTATTTATAGGATCTGTTGTAGGTTCGCTAATGGGTTCACTTATAAGATTACTTAATGGGTAATTTGGGTGCTGCTTAATTAAAATTTTTTAATTGATGTTGGGATTTCAATAGTTGTAGGTATTTTAAATAGTTTAATTTTTTTAACATGAAATTAACGCAAATGATTTTTATGATGATTATAAAAGTCTAAATAGAGAATGGGCTGGGAGGTTATGCATACGGGGCATATAAAGGAAATGGAGTTATGGTATTCTTGACCATAATACTCTTCTATATTTTGTGACATTTTTTATTATGATCTTTTAATTGACAATAGTTAGGGTATAATTTACCTGGTAATAAAAATTATTTAATTTTGAATATTTTTGTATATTGAAGAAAATAGTACAGCTGTTATTGGGATGAAATGCAAGCCTCCTGTTCAATACCTTCAATATAGTATGAACTATTTAAAGTTTCCTATTACTTATACATTCAAGGTAAATTTTTAATTCAATTTAACTTGATTAATTATTTTTTAGGAATCAGTTAATTTAAAAGCTTTTGAATATAATATTCAGATTTGAAATATCGAAGATGAAGATAGAAAAAATATTGCAGATATTCTTCATTTGATGAACATTGACATGGTTTTTAATGAGAGATTTTCATTTATTAATGGTGAAAGTAAACTGAAGGAACAAGTACAGGATAATAAAAAAATACAAAATCCAGATAATTATTCAAGGAGTTAAGATTAACAATTCTATTATCAAGCCTACTTGGAAAATCAAAAATTTTGTTGAATTAATTTTTTAAAAATTATCTTGTGTAGTTTTTATAAAATTTGTTTTATGTATTTTTTGAGCTTTATAAAAAAGATTTGAGCTATATTTTCATATAAAAAAATAATTTAAATAAAATATTTAAAAAAAAATCAAGGAGCCTGCCCTTATTTTCATATAAAAAATTAATTAATTATTAATATATATATATTAAAAATAATAATAAAAACTTACATTTTCGATCATTAGTTGTAAATTCATCATCAGTCTCTTCACAATCTGATTTCTGTAAATTGCTTTCTAAATCTAAAAAACATTTATTTAATTTAATGACAAATTAAAATTATTACTTGAATCGTTATTTGCAGGTATGCAGGTATAGTTCTTGGTTTTTTAATTTTCTGTAATATTTTCAATATAACCTAATAATAAATTAAAATGATAACCTAAATAAAAAAAATGAAAACCTTACTTAAGTTGTTTTTTTGAAGTGTAGAAAAAACACTGATTGGTTTTGATTTTGAAATCCAAATTTTTCTTTTTGCGTCATTTTATTCATAACCCATTCCAACTAAACAAGTATGTTTTGTATCGTGAATGTAATTAATAATAGTTTCAATCATTGCCTTGTGTGCGAATACATCGTTACTTCCTTCAATTTTAGTAGAATTAAAAATTACTTCAACATCTTTAAAAAGGGTTGTTTGGAAAAAGAAATTGTTTGCAGTAACATCTGATTCATTAGATAAATTTTTCCCATTACTGTTTAGAACTTTCATTTGAATGTAGAGTAATGTATCGTTCAAATTCAAGTATTCGGTTTAGGAGCTATTGATGTAAAATTGAATTGATGTGTTTCCTAGATATGTAATTAAATTGACTGGATAAATATCTTCAAAAGAACCATTTTCAATTACTGCTTGAGGAAATGGTCTATCAAAGATGCGTAATTCAGATTTTGCACTTATCATGACTGGAAGAGAGTTCCGTATCCTTTCATTCTTTTGTTTATATGTTTCTTGCTAATTTTTCGACGTTTAATTGTTCCCCCTTTTTGTTCTTTATTAAATACATCAGAAACCTTGTTAATAACAGAAGGCAAGTGTACCATAACAGCTGGTATAGAATCTTTAATTTCAGATATTGCATTTGATTTTAACGCAGGTAAGAATTGTGCATTATTATTTATTACGTCACTAGCAGTTTTCATACCAAAATTTCCAATACGTTTAAGAATAGGTAGTGCAAATCGCCCAATTGATTTTAACCAACCAGATCCGTACTGTTTACCTACAAAATATGGTAAATCCCCACCATTTTGATGGGTGCTAATAAAGTTTACAATGTTTGGATTACTCATTTATTTTACGAAAATGTAATGTCAAGTAAGTTTTATCTTGTTTACCAAATATATATTTTCCACTGCCGTCACGAATATTGATTTCTATTTTATTTATATGTGAGGATGATACTGGCATATACATTGAATTTTTCTCAATAAATTGAACAAGATTGTCTTTTTTATGTTTTTCTACCCAAAATCATTTTAGAAGAGGAACACTTAATTCCCCCACAAGAATTGGTTCAATAATATTTATATAAATCATCATTTGCATATTTCTTTGCATTATAGTTGGTAAACTAGATCCAACAATGATTTTTTCACTATAAGATTCTTCAATTAATCCCAAACTAAGAGCCAAAAGTTTACTAACTTTAACACTACCAACATCATCTTCCAATTCGATTTTAACAAGTTGACCTTGTTTAATTTCACAAGATTTAAATGGATGGGGATAAGATGTCATTAACTGATCAATGACTTGTGAAAATTCAGTAATGAATAAATTTTCTTTAAATGTCTCAGTATACTCTACGTCATAATAATAAGTTTTAGTTAATCGAATCGTATCAAATTTTGTTTTTTTATTTGGTATACGTATCTGATTCAATTCATCATTAAAATCTACTTTTTTATTAAATCCCAAGCAGTTAGCTTCTTCAATACAGTCAAATGTTACTTTGAATGGAAAATATTTACAATTCAAAATTTTATTGTCAATATATATCAGATAAAATGTAGAGTTGTGACTAATTGTAGTTTCCTTCAATATAATAAAAATAGTATGTAATGTACTTTTACTATATTTAATATAACAGTTGTTAAAAAAAGTAAAATTATTGTACACAAAAGTTAATTCAGTTAAAGCAACTTCCCGATCCCCATCCAAGTAAATTTGATTTGGGAATTCAACATTAAACTTTCCAGCTTCATTATTTGGAAATGTAAGTGGACAATTATTACTGGGTAAATTCACGTAAAAATCATTTTTATTAATTTAATTTTCCTAAATGTAACGATAAATGTGTTTTTGTATCTTTGCTAAATTTAATTAATTTCCCACTATCATCTCGAATATTAATTTCAATGTTTATAGTTGAATACGATATTAGAAGGTACATTGGATTCGTAATTTCTAATTGAACAATTTCTCCTTGATCGTATTTTTTAATCCAAATAGATTTTTATAGTGGAACTCTAACATCACCAATATTTATTGGCTCAATAATATTTGAATAAAGGAACATTTGTTGATGATGATGTAATAATTTCGGAATTTTAGTGCCTACTATATTTTTTTCTGTAAATTTTGAAAATTTTAATCCCAAAGATTTTGATAAATTTGTGTCAAAAGATATATTTGAAATGTCATCTGCAAGTGTTCTTTTGAACAATTTATTATTTTGAATTATCAATTCTCTAGAAGGAGAAGGATTAAATGAATACAAATGACCTTGTAATTCTGATAAGGTTTTTATGAATAAATTATCTTCAAGATATTTTTCAAATTTTGACTTTTCTTCATAACTTATAATTATCCCAAACTGTTCCAAAACACCATCGTCTGTAAATTTTGGTAATTTTATTCGACAATGGTCCTCTTCACTAATGATAGATGTAGATTTTAATCCAAAACTAAAAGCGTGTTGAATATCGGGGAATGTTACTTTAAATAGAACATGTGGACAGACAAAAACTAAATTTTCATATTTTTCAATAAACATGTCAACATCTGGAGTATATTTTGGATTTATTAATTCATAAGTATGAATTTGATTATTTATTTTCAAATATTTTATTTCAGTACCACTCTTTATCGTTTCATATCGTGGACAAGAATTACTATAATACGGAAAAGGATTATACACAAAAGTGAAATAAATCAAAGCAACTTCACATTCACCATCCAAGTACACAGAATTTACTTGTACATTAAAATTACTAGCTTCGTTATTAGGATAAATAAGTGGACAACTATTACTAGGTAAAATCATATAAAACTGGTTTTCTTTCATAATTATTATTTAATCAATTGAGATGAGGATATCCAATTCGGAGTTTCGTATCCATGCCACTTAATGTAGTATTGTTTATATTTACCAACATTTTTGGTTTTTAAAATCTTTTGAATTCTAAAAATTGTAGGGATTGGAAGGACTTGGAGTTCTTGTTCGTAGAATTTTCCGCTGATTTCTTTATTCTCATGATCTGCTATTAAATACATTACAGGATTCTGTTTTGTATCTATTTTCTTTATTTCATATACTTCATCGCTCCAATTGTTGTCAAAATTCTTGATGAACGGAGAAGTATTGATTTTACTAATTCGTATATGATCACCAACTTTGTATTTTGGCTTATCGATTTTTTCTTTCTTTAATACTTGGTCTTTGTTGTTAATGCCAACTTTGTCAATAATGTCAACTGGTCTGAGTCTTTTTAATCCTTTATGTGGCGAATGATTGTAACTAAAAATAATTTTCGGTAAAAAATGTATCCAAGTTTTATTACCTTGATGCACAAAGTATTTTTTCAATCTTTCTCTCAAAGTTCGATTAAATCTTTCCACATAACACGCTTTGAATTGTGAAAATACTGAGCAATGATTGGCTTTGATAACTTCTTTTACTTTGTTATTATAAAATTCTTTACCTAAAATAAATAAAATTTATTTAAATTAATTAAATTTCTTACCCAAATCAGTTTGTAAATTACGAGGTTGACCATCTTTAAACAATTTTTTAATTGCAATGGCCATTTCATTAGCAGATTTAGTTTTTGTTGGAATAGCACGAGCATATCTACTGAAAACATCAATACATGTTAAAATATATTTGTACCCCTTGTTGATTCTCAAATAAGGTATCATTTCCATCAAGTTCATTTGCCACAAATCATTGATTCCTCTTGTTTTGTATGGTCTGGTTGGTAATCTTTTCAAAATTGGTTCATTTAAACTGTATGCTAGTTGGTCTGATAACCATTTTTGAGTCTCTTTTTTAGAATTAATCACTCTTTTTGTTAATTTTATGGTTTGTCGATATTGCCGATATTTTTGGCTAATGGTTCCTTCATTATTACAACAAGATGTAAAAATATTTAAATCGACTTTATCGGGTTTAGAGTGTTGTAAACCCATTAAGAGGTTAAGGATGAAATTGCGCTAATTGCCGATAAAACTATTGGAATTAATGTACCCAAGAACCCACCCTTTTGTTTATACATTATTCTTTTCATTAAACGTCTATTTTTAGTGTTTACCAAGGATAAAAGGGATCTCTTATGTCTTTGTAATATCACTCTTTTAGCTTTACTAATATTTACATTACCTCTAACTATATTTACAATCATCTCAAGCAAATCATCAATAACAAATGGAGGGAAAGATTGTAAAATTGTTATTCTTTTATTATTTTGAGCCTTTACTAATGCATTGAAATATGTTAGACTGCGTTCAAATTTCATGTTTACTATTTTCAATCAATTATTATTGTTTATAATTTTATCCACCTCTTTTTCTTTAAATTCTTCTTTAAATTCTTTTTTAGAATCTTCTTTACTTTTTATTTGGGTTTACGAATAACTTTTTTGGATTGAATTTCGTTTTTGACAAGTACTTTTTTTAAATGACATGATTGATTTGATTTATTGTTTTCAATTTTGTTTATAAATCGTAACTCCTTTTTCATTAAAAATATCTGTTTGGATACATAAATCGTCACTGCATTGTTGTCTAAAGTCAAAGAATAAATATCCGTGGGGAACACTTGTGGCATCTTGAAATGATTCAATTAAAAATTTGTTATTGTTTTGATAAGCTTGTCTGGTTAAGAAATCGATAATCGTTTGATCCCGCTGATTTTTGAAAATAACTAGGTATTGAGCATTTAAATTACGAGTTCGATGACTTCCTCCTTGATAAACAGTAACTCCACAATGTCTACTGATTTTTGTGAACAAGTTACTGAAATCTTTAATTATTACATCGCCTCAACGTAAACTAGACGACCAGTTTTTATCAAATTTCTTAACTATTGTCATTTTCAATTTACAAAACTGATTTTGTGTCAATCCATGTTCTTCGTCTGCACCCCTATGCCAATATATTTTATTAAATTTTGATTTGAATATGTTTGACTGTAATAAATTACATACAAATAAAGTTTTCCGCATCCACTTGGCCCTACAATTTGATATACTGCATCATTTTTTAATTCCATTTAATTTAATTTAATTTAATTTGTTTATAATTTGATAGATAGCAGAAAATGATTAGTAATATTAATTATAGAGGAAAATGTGAAGTCTCTGGAATGAAGTTCCCAGCCGGAAAACCTCAACATGTAGTGGATAGAAGCGAAAAATATCCAATCTTATTCATCAAGAGTTGAAAATGCAGAATAATGGGATGCAAGAGACCGTTACAGGAAGGAGATCTCAAATATCAGATTCAAGATTTACAAATTCAATCACTATCTTTGAACATTGACAAGGGTTGTCGAATCAATTTGAATGATTTGTTTACCAAAACAGAAAACATTTACGAGCCGTAACTGTTTCCAGCATTAAGACTTGTCAAGTATAATCTGCTTTGTGCGAATGTATTTGCAAGAGGAAAAGTTGTTTTTATGGGGATAAAAACACTGGAATACAACAGTCTGGTACAACAAATTGTTATTTTTTATAAAACTTAAAATTAATAATCTTAATACCAACGAAGAAATACTAGATTATTTATTAAGCACCGATTGTGTTTAAATAGATTGAATTCTGAGGATTGTAAAAATTAAAAATGATCGACGAGCAAGAAGCATACGAATTTGAAACAATTCTGATGAAGATGGAAGAGCTCTTTCCGAATATGAAGAACAAACTTTCGTATTGTGCTCCTGAATTTTAGGCAATATGGATTTATCAAATGATATGAATCAACATCGAATAAATTGTACGGATGCATTACGAATCGGTTCAAGGATCTGGTTTGAAATGTCTAGATGACTGTTTTGTTTGTGCAGATCCCTCAATATTGACTTGCCCATTTAGATGCAGATGCTGCAGGGACTACAAGAAGAAAGATGTTGTCCATATTTTGTTGGCAGAACTAAGAAGAACTTATTATAAGATGATTTGTGACGATGTAAATTAAATAAATTTTTAATTTGATCTTTTTACGTGTTTATTTTATGTGTTTATTTGTTGAGAATCAATTATTTATTAAGTTTTCAATTGGTTGAATTATTATTATTATTATTATTATTATTATTATTATTATATTTTATTATTATTATTATTATTATTATTATTATTATTATTATTATTATTATTATTATTATTATTATTATTATTATTATTATTATTATTATTATTATTATTATTATTTTATATTTATTATTATTATTATTATTATTATTATTTTGTTAACTCTAAATTGCTTTGAAAAATTTAACTTTAAAATTTTTACTACAAAAATTTTACATTAAAAACATGTATAAAAATTTAACTTAAAAAAAAATAACACTTAAAATTACAAGAAAAATTATAACTTAAAAAAATTTATAATCTGAATAATTAATTAGCAATAAGAAATAAAGTACATTTAGTGAACGAATGGTATTAAATATGGTTAATTTAAAATACTCCAACTTAACTTATATAACCCCATGATAACGACTAAGAGAACTTTAATGGCTAATACTAAAGATATATTGTTCAAATTAATAATCATGATTTAAAGATCTCATGTAATTTTAGACCTGAAACTCATCAAATCTATAGACCAAGAACTGGGGAAACTAAGAAAGATAAATGCCGACCAACATGAACAGTTGCTCCAAATAAGCAGAGAGTGCAAGGGGATAGAGCCAAAGAAAGTAAACAAGGTGTATTTTTACAACAAAAAAATCCACCGAACAATAAAAACAACTCCAACAGAAGCAAGCTATGATTCCGATTCAATTAGAAAAATCACATTTGAAAATAATAATGCAAACAATAATTTAATTGAAAAACTAAAATTCAATATTGGAGATCGAGTAAGAATATTCAAATGGAAGAATACGTTTGAGAAAGGAATAACCTATTCATGGAGCAAAGAAATATTTGTAATAAAAAAATCTATGATACTAAGCCTATTACTATAAGATATATGATTTAAAAGGAAAAGAGATCCTTGGAAGAATGTACCAAAGAGAATGACAGAAAACTAGTTTCTAGGTATCTCCTTAGGTTTTTTATTTATAGCTCTTAGAAAATTAGTTCTATCACTTTCTGATTTTTTCACCAACAAAGCATCAATCAATCCTTCACATTCATACTCGCTATCATTATGCTCTCTATCTTCATCTCTTCCACTACCCATAAATTTTTTCTTCTTTTTACTTTCAAAAATAAACTAGATAATCATTTTATAATAATAAAAATGACTTTAGGTGAAATAGGTCGCGAAATATTAACGAAGGGATTTCCGGAGAAAATGAAAATATGAAAATTTTGGGGAAAAATAAGCTTCAAATGATAACTACCGGGAAAGGGATATTCCTAAATCCCTATGACATAAAATGACTGACATTCTTTCGGTTTGGAATAACAATCTGACGAAATTCAATCATAATTACATGCTCCCTAATTCATTTCGGATGTTGATTGTTGGAGCCTCTGGGTACGAGAAAAACGTGCTGCTCCTGAAGATGCTCCTGTATTCCAATTACCTGGACTATAATAATATTCAGCAAAACCATTCAGCAGCCAGAACTTTAATTAGTGTATCACGGATTCAAAAACCATTTAAGTAAAGAAACCATCCTGAATATTTTCAAAATGCAGGAAAGATCCCGGCGGATAAGAAGATCTCTGATTTGTGTGAATCTTTTCCTCCCGACACTAAAGACTAAATCAACGTGACAATGAGTAATAAATTCTCGGACATAATTCCATGTGAGGACCTGAACCAAACCCAAAAGAACTTAATTGTCTTCGATGATTGCGTCAACGATAAGAACCAGGAAATAATGGAGTCTTACTTCACGAGGGAAATACACACCAACTGTTGCTGCATCTACCTCTAGCAAAACTATAACGAACTTCCCCGAAGATAAATTCGCGGAAACTCTAATTTCTTCGTGTTCTTTGAATTGAATAAAAAAGATCGAGATAATATTTACAGCGAGTTATTCTCAGCCCTCATAGACAAATCAGACTTAAATAGGTTTAGGAAATACTGGAGCACTCGGTATAATTACATCGCTCTGAACTCGGTGACTAAGAAAATACACTCAAATATTATCTAATAAAATAGATCAATATTCAACACTAATTGTTTCAGACCCCCAAACATCTTATTCCACCGAATATTTGAAGAAACTGAACAAGACAAACGAGTTATGGAATGAAAATATTTCCAACACAAATAAAGCTTTCAGTCTCATGTTGAATCAAAAACAGCTTTTAGATCCTCATTCATAAAGCCTAGTTTCACATTAAATTTAACTAATGATACTTTTGATATATAGAAAAGCCAACCACTACTATACTTAAGGAGATAAAATCGAAGGAAATTAATAGTTGGGGATATTACATTTATTATTACATTTGAAAACAACAAGTTTTATATTTTTAAACCGAAAACCTCCAGGTAATATGAAATCAGAAAAAGAAATAAGAAAAAAGACTTTCTCACTATCAGAAAATAAAACATTGATGGGCAAGAGCGGATTCAGGAATAAAAATCACGTGTATTATAATCACAGGTCTTTTAACAGTTTCAACGGCTGTGTTTTCTGATGTTGGAGCATTAGCGATTGCACCTACCGTTTCGATCATTATAGCATCAGTTTTCGGAGGATCTAGTGCTCTTTATATCTTTTTATCAGAAAGTATTTCTATCGATTAACGTCCCGAAAGAAGAAACGTAGAGAAGAGGAATGGATTTCTTAAAGAAGGGGGATGTGAGGATATTTAAGCATAATTATTAACGAACATAAAATTAAGTTTTAAAATGATTAAAATTAAAAATAAGATTTAAATTAACTTTTTATAAATATGATAAAATTATTTAAATATCTGATTATAAATTATTATATTAATTATTAAATATTAATTATTAAAATATTAAATAAAATAAAATTTAAATAAATAAATTATAAATAAAATTTAAATCCCGTTGTTCATTTTGTTCAAATACTCGGAAATATGAAAGATATAATTTTGATTTGAATAAATTTTGAACTTTGAATGAATACAAATTTTGAATAAAACGAAGATGCTTTCACAGGCTTTAATTCAGGCTTTAGGTTATTCAAAGGGAGCATACAGCTAAAAGAATATTTAAAAAAGCTCGTAAACTCTACTGATAACATTCTAAAGAACAATATGGATAAAGAAACTCTAAGGGTATTTAAGTATAACATAAATAACTAAGCATAATATAAATATAGTAACTTAACATTAATTATTAAGGACAATATCAGTGGTAATTTTTTGAGCCGCTTACTGGATACCTGAGCAAAGATCAGTTTCTTTGGACCGTAGCATAATTGAGCAGCATCTAATCAAAAATATCAAATTCAGTAATATGAAAGTATCGTTCGGTATCGTCTGGACTATAATAGAACGTCTACCAGCGAGTATTGGTGGAATGAAGGTTTAAAAAAATTGAGACTTCGGTTAAATATTAACTATCCAAATTATAACAATAATATCAAGGAACCAAGTCTGTTAAGTTTATGAATACATTTTTAAAGAACCTTCTGAATTAAGTAGAGTAGCAAAATGCAAAATAGGTTCGAAAGTCATTAAATGCACGGGTGGATCAACTAATGTACTTCAATGGCATTGCTGTGCAATATACCGGCACTGCTGGGAAAAGAGGATGTAAAGATTGCGGTGTAGGCAGTGGAACTTCCACAAATTTGTCTTTATCTTCTAAAAGGAAAATTACAGGATATTTTTTTAATAAATGCGATGATTCCTTGTCAGCGTTTATATCACGCATAACTGCGAATAATGGTTTTTAGTTTGAGATTCGAAGACGTGATGGAATGGTTTTCTTTTCATGTCCAAGCAATTTTATGAACAGAAATGCTTTAAAAAATCACTGATTAATATAAAATCATCTTAATCTTTTTCAGATTATGAATTTAAACGTCAATCAGAAACTATTGTTATTCATTTACCAAGAAAATTGGAAGCCGAGTCGCTTTGCCGACAAGATGCGAGCTTTCGGACTGCCGACGCAACCTCCAACTTTATCTTCTCCCTTTTGGACAAGAAAAGTATCCAGCTACTACTTGATAGGAATTTGACGTGTCCATATACATAATCATCCTTTCCTGAATTGTATCAAAATTGTGTCCGTATCTAGTATAATTTTTTTTAAATCTGCAAAGTTTTAACCCTATGAAAACACTTTTAATTTTCTTTATTATTTCAATAAGCTTTGGAATTCCTGATATTTGTACTATTTTCCACACGTGTTGCTTTCTTTTGTTATATGTTATTTCTCTCACAATATGTATTCATCCTATATTTTTTCTTCACCTTCTATTTGTATCAGTCTGATTCCGAATACTCTCAATACCTTCTATATTTTAAGGCATAAAATGTTTGACAACCATGTTTAATTGGTTTTTTAAATTTTGCTTTTAATATTTATTTCCCCATCGTTTCCAATATTCTTTTTTTCGTGAATTTTAATGATTCTGTAGTTCCTGTTTGTCTATCTTCACCTCGTGCATTCACTAACTGTCCTGTATACAATGAGCAGTCTATGATACGTTCACGTAAATTTATATTTAGTTTGAGATTCGAAAACGTGATGGAATGGTTTTCTTTTCATGTCCGAGAAATTTTATGAACTGAAATGCTTTAAAAAATCACTGATTAATATGAAATCATTTTAATCTTTTTCAGATTATGAATTACGTCTATCAGAAACTATTGTTATTCTTGCATTTTATCATATTTTTTTGTCTCTTTCCTTTTTCATTTAGTTGTTTTAATGTAGGGCTCCGATCATCGACTCTCTGACCCAATCCCTGTCGTTTTGGTAGTTACTACAACAAAATTACTTAATATCATCCTCCAAATATCTCATTTACAGCTCCAAGGTAAATATTTCCGTCAATTATTGATTTATAAATATGTACTCGCGTCTGTGCGCGCGATTGGTTTTGATGTGTGCGCTTTTATTGTAATTTTCGCGTTGGTGTGGTCTCTCGCCTCTGTGTGAGTGTTCTTCGATTTACTTAGAATTTTGTCGAAATTTAATAAAAATTTTGGAAATTATCGAATTTTATGATTTTATTCGAATAATCGTGATTTTGTTTATTCGGATTGATTTAGTTTATGTAATAATTGTGGATTTTAAAAATGGCTTTTTGAATCTTGCTTTGTGTTAGAAAACTTGTGGGAATTTGTGATCCAAATATAGTTTTTCAATTAAAATTCAATTTAAATTTTGGAATTTGTAACTGATATTTTAAATAAATTTATTAGAAATTTACAAAGACTAATAAATTTTCATATATGTTAAATAGTATTAATTCTTCGTGTAAGTGAGAAATCTTATTAAGGAATAATTAATTCCATAAGCAATTTCTCTTATCCTCATATTTCTTATTTGTCAGAATAAGATGATGAAATCGTACAATGGTTGGATCTGATCATCAACACTTTCTATTTCAACAAAGGAATATTTTTCCTTTGAGAATTAATTTCAAATTCAAACAATGCTTTAGACAAGATCTTCTACAAATGTTTAACAGATGTATCAGTTTTGGATATCGCTAAAGCGTTAATCTTTAAAATTATTACTGATAAAAATCCGGAACTTTAACTGTTACCGATACCAGTTTTGGTATGATAAAAGCTGATTTAATTAACAATCCGTGCACAATTGCCGGATCAGGAACAATGGCGATTATGGAAGCACGTCAGGCTGAAGCTGAGGTTTTTACTATCAGTCAAATTAATAAATCACGGCTGTGGTTATTCTGCCAGAGCAAACATCACCTGAACATGGTAGTTAAATTAACACAGGGTGGCTGTATAAATCTAACCCAAGATTTCTAAATTGCCAAACCCGTCCTGATCATAAAGCAATGTTTTATATTTTGTAAAACCTATCCACACTCTGCAATTTTAAGGCGACTCATAGGGCTTTAATTATTTTAATCTCAAGATTTAATTAATTTTATGAAAATTTATGACATAAATTTGAAAGCCTCTTATAATTTTTTCAATATTTTTGACAGTGTTGCAAAATCTTTTTTAAAACAATTTTTAATTAATACATTTTTACTAATTGTATAAAAAGGATCATTTTAAATACTAATACTATAAAAAAAAGAATGGGTTTTTACGTCAAAAATCTAAAACATTGAAGCGGTATTTGCATGGACTCTACAGAAAGGTTTCCCATTTCTATTATGAAACGGTTTTCCTTCAAGAGACATTTTGCAGGCCGAACAACAAAAGCATTTAGCATGATACGAAGACGTTCCAATTTCAATGAATTTGTCCAGAATCGTAATCGGACCTCTACATTTCAAGCATTTTACTTGAAATAGTTCATTCCAATCATTTTCGCAATAGGGCATCTGATCGTCTCCGACCTTAAACAACTGATCTCCTAGGGGAATTTCGCACCGATTGCACTTGAAACAACCATAATGCCATTTAGTATCCATGGCTGACACTTCGTTTCCGACAATTGGCTTGTGGCATTTTTCACAATGAGCAGCGATAAAATTTGAATAGTCCTCTGGGCAATAAAATAAACCCTTGACTTCAAAAAACGAACCCCTAGACAAATCATTGAAACAGTAAGAACAAGTAAAATGATTGGGACAGAAACAATAATCCAAAACGACAATAAACGGGCCACGAATTTCAGTTGTGCAACCATGACAACAGGGTGCTCTGTGTTTCAAGTCGAAATTTGAATGGCTTAATTGAATGTCTCCAGCTAAACCAGTCCGAGGAGCAATCGAATTACAGTTGGTGGAGCTGGGAAATTTTGGAACTGTAAAGGGAGTTTGCTTAAGGTTTTCGGCTACTGGTAAAGGGTCTCTTGTGATTTCTAGGTTGAGAGTATTTCCCGATTCGATGATCACCTGTTGAGCTTCGTTGTGGCAGATAAATCCCGTATCGAAGTTGTTAATTTTCGTTATTCGATCTCCACACTTGAGACCGCTATTGTCAGCCACCGAGTCACAGGTTATCCGACTTATTATTAAAGGTCGGTTGAAATCTCTCCCACCTTGAATTCGAAATCCCCATGGATTGTGAAGTCCTGCTTTCGATAAGTTGAAATTCATTTGCTTCATTTTAAGAGAAATTTGTAATAATCATTTAGTCTGGTATATTGCATGTACAAATGTAACAAATAAAATGTCATGCAAATTTCATTGGGGAAAATTCCTTCATGCATCAAGGACAGTTGATGTAATTCTAATTGAATGTGCTGTGAAAGTACACAATAAATTCATCAAATGGTGCATGTCAGATTTTATATTATATTTAATAATAAAAAAAAACTATATAATTGAATGTATCTCACTTATTTTTGTTCATTCAATCACTTTAACTTTATTTTATATTTTGTTTTACTACACACTTTCATTAAATTCGTAGTTGCTCGAATATTAAAATTTTTTAAGTTTTAATATTTTTTACAATTTTAATTTGATAAAAATTGATAAATATTTTTAATTATGTATTATTTGATTATTTATTATAGTAAGTAGGCTAACAGAAATATTTAACATTAAAGTTATGAAAATATATTTTTTCATATTCTTGTTAGAATAAAAATTTTAAAATGAAAGCTGAAGAATTTAAATTAAAATTTAAAACTTAAAAAATATATTTTAAGATAATTTAAATAAATTTAAACAATAAATTTAATTTAGAAAACTTATGAATCCTTCAATATTCAAATTATTTATAACCACAAAATTTTCTAACGTTCAAATTATTTAATTAAATTTTTTTTAAGAAATTGAAAAAATATTTTTGGAGGCGAGCAGAATTTATATTTAAGGATATCATGAAAATGGGGGAAAATCGGCAAAGTTTGGATAAAAAAATTAATGTAGTTACAGTATTTGATAGATAACGTCGAAAAAATAATATAACAGTTGATATATAAATTAATTAATTATTTAAAATTTATTTAGACCATGGGTTCCCCACCCGGGGTCCATGGACATCGTAGGGGTACGTGGAGCATTCCTCGGGGGTACGAGAAGCTCGGCCGGTAAGAAAATGTTTTTGAATTATTACTGATAATTATTGATATTTTATCTAAATCATTTTTTATTTTAACAAGACGAAATATTGGGAAAAAGGAAAGTAAATAAAATGTTACAAAAAAGTGTATTGAGATTAAAAACATTAAAATCTGTGTACATTCATAAATTATCTATCAAAAAAATGTCATAAAAAATGATGTTAACGTTTTTACAATTTACATTAATCATTACATAATAATTAGTGCAGAATTAAATTTAATCAGTTTGAGGCCTACAAGGCTACAAATACTGCAAAGCAGATATCGAAATTCCAAAAGTGCCTAGGGCCTACGACGACCTTAAAACGGGCCTACCTATTTCCCATCTTTCTCCTTCGATATTTTTGGTATTCTTTTCACAAACTCTATAAGCAAAGCTTTTACATATGATTTCCCATTGAATGTTCTATAAATGGTTGATGTTATCCTTTTCGTTCTTTCTATTTGATAGTAAAAATTACTTAGTATGCATATGATGGGTATGTCGGTTTTGAGGATTTTCCATTAATAAAACTTGTCTTGTTCATAATCCACTCATTGATAACATTTAAATATCTTTATTTCTACTCAATGAATTTGATCAGCTTTACTACTTTCTTAGAAATTTCTGAAATGGTTTTGTTTTTGTAATTGTCCACGAAGGGACTTTCGAAATATTTAAATGGAATTTTACTGTTATTTTTCCGTGACCGACATTTTGGTCTCTTTTCTGGCTTTTCCTGCAAATTACAACAATAACGGAAATTTCTGATTGTTAAACCTTCAGTAATTTTGCAATTTTCTTAGAATAGAACTTAATGTTGAATTTTTCCGTTCTCTTCTTTAAAGGTTTTCAAAGAAAACTTTTTCTTTTTCATGGATTTTATCACATAAACTGATGAAATTTTCGTATTCATCAACTTTAATGATAATATTTTTACAATAATTTTGTACATATATAAACTAGGCTACCTGTTATTGAAACAAAAATTTCTTATTTTACTCAAATCTAGTTTAAAACAACAATTGAAGGAGGTCAATGAATCCTAAAATATATTCTAACTCAACAAATAAAAAATTTTTTTTCGCAAACAAATACATATTCTGAACAAACATAACGACTAATTTTGTTATAACGCCAGTTAACACGTTAACTGCGGCTTGAAGCAAGTGTGCTTCACACTTATGGGTTTACTAATGTGTTGTATCAGATATCGTGTTAAATGAATTTACACTCTAATACATGGGTTCCGGACCGGGGGTCCTTGGACCTCGTAGTGGTACGTGGAGCATTCCTCGGGGTACGAGAAGCGCGACCGGTAAGAAAATGTTTTTGAATTATTATTGATTATTATTAATATTTTAATCATAGTGATTTATAAGTGCCAATCAATGTATACTATCATTGTCGCCAATCGCCAAGGATTGTAATGAATGGTGATTTTTCGAATTAATATATTTTTTATTACCTACTCTTCACTAACTGTTAAATTTATTGGAATATTATCCATAGACAATAATTATAAATCATAATAAGTACTTACATAAGTAAGTATTATAAGAAAATAACTAAGAGCCAAAATAGAATTTATATATAAAATAAACTATTACGTACCCACACTGTTTAAAATTTACACAACTACTACTTTATCCTATTAAAACTACATGTAAATTTCTCAGCAAATATTAACTATTTTTACTCTCCGCAGTCTCAGTTTAATATATTTGGCAGAGAAATTTACATATAGTTTAAATAGGATAAAGTAGTGTTAGTATGTAAATTGTGCGAATCTAATAAAATAATTGCATGGGATTTGCATAGAATCACAATTCAAAATCGATGTCAATTGACTTGGGCTGTTGCTTACCTATTGAAAATAAATAAATAATAATAAATTAAATAAGATACCAAAATATATCTACTTACTAATAAGTAGTTTCACTTAAGTTAGGTACGTAATAAAAATTATACGAATAAAAATAATTTTCAAATTCATGTTCATATGTTTGTAAAAATTAATAAATAAAAATAAATAAATGAAAACATCATTAAAAGAACAGTGTTTTTTTCCATCCCTATCAGTAACATTTCATTGTTTTAAAATTTTGTAACAAACAAAAATTTCAATTGTTTTGAACAGGTTTGATTTTCTTAAAGTAAATTTACTAAAACCATATATAATCACAAATATGTAAATATGTGTTTCTTATATTCGAAATAAGAAATAAGCCGTGTTGGCGAATAGGGTTGGTTTTTTATTTATTTTTTCTAGGGTTTTTTATTTATTTTTTCTAGAGTTTTTCTGTATTTTTATGTTAATGGGTTTTATTTTTATTATTATTTTCTTATGATATTCTTTTTTACCCTTAATATTTTATTTCTTGGTCGCTGCTTCTACCTGTGTTTTTTCTAAACCTTACTTTGCAAGGTTTTGGCAGTTTATTTTTATTTCTCGTATGTTTCTGTCTGCAGCTGTAGGCTTTTTCAAGGATTTTAATTAATTATTTGTTTTTATTTAATTTTGTTATATTCTTAATTTGTTTTAATTAATATGTTTTATTTTATTTTTGGTCTCTTCTTGCGGTGCGTGTTTATGTTACGGCAGCCATATTGACAATTTCCAAACGACATTAATTATTTTGTCTTAATTTATACAATTTTCACCTTTTTGTTTAAATTGGTTTTGTAATTTTTTTTTAATTTTGGCTCTGAGCCCAACAGCCTTTATACGAAAACCATGATTAGTCTTTTAATTTTTGGTTGTCATAGAAAAGAAATTAGACACATTATAAAAACTACTTGTAAGGATTTGGTTGATTTTAGAAGTTCCTGAGTTTTTAACTTTTTGCGATTCTTTGTGCACTATTGAAGTAATTTGATTATCAAATTGTTTTTGTTTTTACTACTAAAACGTGTACAAAAAATAAATTAATATAACGGTTTTTTTATTTATTTTGGTAAGTACAATAAATAAACCGGTGCATAATTAATTGTTTTGGATTCCAGAAATAATTACTTTTTACTTATCAACAGCTAACCCATGCTATCCCGATGCCAAAGAAGCGTTGTTATCAGGACTTATATATTCAATTCGACTTTACTTTCTTAGTTGATAAAGATGGATTGCATAAGCAACAATGTTTACTTTGTTTGAAAGTACTTAGTAATGGTTATATGAAACCATCCAAACTTAAGGAACATCTACAAGCAGTACATCCAAACAACGTTAATGACCCAGAAGCTTTATTCAAAATTAAGAGAGCCCGATTTGAAACAAGCGCAAAGCTCACCAATCACGGATTTGTTCACGAGAAAAAACGGCTTTAGAAGCAAGTTATCGTGTGGCATTGAGGATTGCGAAAGATATAAAACCTCATACAATTGCAGAAAATTTGATTAAACCATGTGCGATGGTAATGGCGGAGATTATGTTTGGTAGGGATGCAAAACTTAAAATATCACAAATCCCACTATCCAACAACACTATTCATGATCGAATCAAAGATATGTCAGAAGATCACCTAAAGCAAATTGTGGAGCAAATACAAGAAAGTTCAACATAAGTTGGATTGCAATTGGATGAATCCACTGATGTTTCTAACTGTGCTCAACTTTTTGTTTTTGTTAGATATATGTATAGAAATGAAATCAAAGATTTTCTGTTTTGTGAACTTCTGACAGAAACAACAAAGGCTGTGGATATTATGTCAATTATGAATGGTTTTTTTGTTGCCAATGGGCTTTCTTGGAACAATGTTAGAGCCATATGTACTGATGGTGCTTCCGCTATGCTCGGGAAAAATTCTGGATTTATTGCTCTTGTGAAACAGATAAACCCACATGTTTTTTCAAGTAATTGCGTTCTTCATCGCCATGCTTTTGCATCAAATATTCTTAGTAGGTAGATGTGTCCCATCTGGCGCACTTTTTGGTACCCCCCCCTGACAAAAACAAACAAAAACTAAAATATAATGTTAACACAAAAAAAAATTACAAAATAAAGAATAAGAACAAGAACGTATATAGGTATACATTTATTAATTCAATGAACAGTTGGATGAGCTGTTACATGATCTGTTTGATAGGCTGTTGGATGTGCTGTTGGACGTGCTGTCGGATAATCATGTGGAAAATTATTATCTTTATTCATTGTCAGTCTCAATCATATAATGACCGTATGCCAGGCTTACATTCTTTTCTACCCAAACCCTTTTATCCTCTTTGTTTGTTAGTGCAACTTTACTATTTTTAAAACTATAAAGTTGATGATTGTTTGTACCAATACGAAATTGTGGTACAGAAAAGGTGGAGTTTTTCTCATAACACTCTTTATAAGTTTTATGTGTTAGACCGGTATCCTTTAACGATATACCCTTAGCTTTTAGACAAGAAGATTTACCTAACAAACTATAACATTTGGGTCGAAGGAAAACCCATTCGTCATAACCTTCTCCCTTACTTTCGTCCTTAAATTTTCCAATGACCGAATCAAGTTTGTTAGAATAAAGCGGATGAGTAGAAGGGTAATTAGATGTATCCAAAAGATTATCCTTAACCATTTCAGACAAAAGAATATCTAGTTTACAATTTTTAATCTCCAAGAAGAAAGAGTCTGTATCTCCAGCAACTATATTAATATCACAATTAAATTGTTGTCGATATTTTTCCAAGTCCTTATACTGAAGCTCATACATTCGAAGTTTCGACAAGTCAAGCACTGATTGTCCTATATAACTTGGTCGATCTAAACATACTGAGTCAGGATTAACAAAGCAGCAATTAGATCATCAGCAATTTTGATACTTCTTTGAAAGGTTGGTTTAGAAGCATATGTTATCATCTTCTTTTCTGTATTACATAATCTTAAATTCATTCTTTTTTTCAGGTTTTCGACAGTTTTACCATACAAACTATTATTTAGGAGCTTATAATAATTTTTATCTAGTGTGTTTGTACTTTTGCTCTTAACTCTGTATTGGTATCAATGTAGTTTTTAAAAATAGGAGACTGTTTGAATCTTACAGCTCGATTCACACGAGTAACCTTAACACCAAGAGACAAGTATAATTTTAGTAAACGCCAATGAATCACATAATTTTTTTTTGGGTAATGAGTCAATAACAATTTTTCAACCTTAGATCCCTCAGGTTTCATTTTCTCAGCAGCAATAGGAAAGTCGTCTAACTTATCGTGAAGTACAGAAGGAATTTCAAGATCAACTTCAAGAGTATACCCATATGACAAAGATTCAAGATTCAAAGTCAAACAATCAGATAATATTATATCAAAACCATCAAGTATCCAACTGAATTTGCCACAAGGTAAAGGTTGACTTAAAGCCCAACCGTATAAATTATTAATATCTATATAAAGCAACTCGGTGGTTTCATCAGTTTTACAAAGTGTTTATTAACAAAAGTAAGACCTCCACGAATACCACCTCATAGAAATTATAAATTTCCATGTCTTGCAATAGTTCAATGGGTTTATCTAAAGTTATTAACGCAGAACTCCAAGACATTCCAGGAATACCAAAATAATTTAAAGGCTCTAAACTATTATGAGCTATAGATTTCGCCCGAAATTGTTGAAAAAAGTCAGCTAAAAGAAAGCAATCGAGTTTCAAGTATATCATCATATAGTCAAGTAAATTTACACATTTAGTTTCAGTCCAAATTAATTGAGCTTTCTTATACTCAATTTCACTCACTCCTTCACAGATTGGAGGCAGTTCATAAGTATTTTCAAGGACTTCTAAACTAGTGGCAAAGTTGTACGGAAAAATACCTTTTTCATTAACAATGGTACCAGTAAAAACAGATTTTGTTAATGGTAAACTAGTCAAAGTTTTCACAGCCCTAGCTAATGAGTCATTAACAAACTGGTAAGAGTCGATAAAACGTATTCTAAGCTTACCAACATATACCAATAGCGATAAGAACTTTTCACTACTAATTGGAATACATGATAAGTTCCAATTTGGAAATTGATTTATTCTATACTTAAGGATATGATGTAAGTCATACCCACGTAAATTATGAAAAACTACAGGTAATAATTCTTTGATGCTCCTATTAACATTACAACTTTTACATGCTGGACCAATATATTTTCCTGTAAAATGGTCATGGTCTCTAACTTTATCTACTATATTCTTATTACACAAATAACAATATTCACAATTATCAAATAAATATTCTTCGTCAAAAGTAAGTGGTAACATTAGCTTTTTCCCATTTTCTTTATAATATGGTAGCACAATGTTTGTTCCTATATCTGAAACCTTCTTCAAAAATTCATAAACACAGTTTTGACCAATGAAATGATGATAACTTGTCATACCAGTGAAGTTGTTGATTAATAAGAGTCCAGCAGAAATTGGCAAATGTTTTTGAAAATAAATGTCATCTTTTGGTAAAATAGATTCAAATCTGCATAGATAACGAAAGGAGGTGTTATCGTTTTTGACCAGTTTTTGAACTCCAAATATTTATCTTTATCTTTTGGTAATGTATATAGTGTAGTACCCAACTGATTTTTCTTACATAACTCTTGGTGTTTTTCAAAGGATTTTGGCTTACGAAATCCATTTAAACAATTTTCACACCATTTGCAACGAATTCGAACATTACAATCATTGTTTTTATGACAATTCATCAAGGATTGTAAATTAGTTACTGCTGTATAATGATATTTTTCACCCTCCTTTATCAATAATAAATAAATTGGATCCACTCCAGATACTTTTGTTCGGTGAATTATATTTAAAAATGGATGCTTCATTATAAGTTCTTCTCTATCCTCAAAATTTTCGTTATTATAAATCATTACATTAATTGCTAAACCAGGATTTTTCTTCTCAAAAGTTGGAGTATCACACAGTTTCATTGGCATATCGTTAGGATCGTATACCAAGTCATTCATATACGGTAAATATTTTCTTGGTCTATCTCTATCTTTCTTGATTTTATCAGATTTTAATACAGCCAAAACACTATATATGAAACATAAATTATCTGTATTTTGTACGTTAACTATTGCCTTTTTACCTAATAGAGCTTTAGGTGTTGGAATATAACTATGTCCAGATAACCTAGATATATTAGAAACTTTGGTTACCTTGAAATTTACTTCTATTATTCGGATTATTTTCCAACTACTTCCTAATTCTGTTCGTTCAACAATCTTTTCATTTATTTTCTTTATACCCTCATCAAGAAAAGTTGTAGTCACTGAAGCAGCGCGATTTGATATACTAACTACTTTGAGTTCCCCACCTTTCTCAAATTCTACTTGGACTCCAAATTGAACTTTTGAATGTTTCATTTCATTTAATGTAATTTTTAATTTTTCAAAAAGAGAAGATGGAAGAACTATTTCCTTAACATTATATCTTCCGATGTTCACTTTTATAATTCGATGTGAGCGTAGTAAATCATATTCAATTTCTGGTTCAACAATAATGTCACTTAACCCTAGTCCAATTTGTAAATCATCTTTAATAAATATTTTTCAAGTATTTCAGATTTTATGGTGCTTTTTCGTTTCAAACTGTGTTTAAACAATGATTTTTTATCCGTATAAAATTGAGTCAAGTGATTTTTATGGTCATTATAAAATTTAAGGTATGGGTCAGAAGTTTGGGTCTGGCATACAGGACATATATAATAATTATTCACTTGATAATATCGATTCATTTTATTGTGGCAGTTGTTATCATGGCTTGTAGATTGACAATACTTCGGATAAAGATTACCTGAAACATGAAAAAGTTAAATAATTCTGATTGTAATAACAAAAAACTCACATTTAACATTTACAGTAGAGATATTTTCAAGTTCGGCAAAATTTGTTTCGTAAAATATTCTATCATCTATGTTTTCAATGTGAACATTTAAATCATCTAAATTAAAAATAATTAATAATTTAAATAAAAGTAAAAATTACCATTTTATATTCATTTCTTTCATTACTCGATCTTGAATCTTGAATATTAAAAGTATCTAACAGTTAATAATTTAAAAATCATTAAAAATTATCAAAAGATTACTTGTATCATATTTATCAATATGCAAAGTGTCTTGAAGGGTTGTCCTCTTTGACAATACTAAAAAAAGAAAATTAATAGTTAGTTATATTATACATACACGTACTTTTGGCAACAATACTACTTTTCGATTCTCCGAATTGTCTGAGGTGATGCCCGTGTTTTTGTAAAAACATTGACCATCTACCAGATGTTATTGCGAGACATTCTGGACACACATAACCAAGGAAACCAGCATCATTTATCTTGAAATATGATGATGTAACAAGTTCACAGTAGTGAACATCTTCGTGACTGATAGCTACCCAAAATTTATATGTATAGCAAACATTCACTAAAAAACAAATAGTTAATTAAATATACATAAAAAGTAAACTTACTTATGATAATATTTTAATAATAATTTAATTAATAATTGATTGTTTATACCTCAAAATCATTCGTTTATACTAATTAAAATCGATTGTTTATACTAAAAAATTACATCCAAATTGAAATTTTTAATAAATTTAAATTGAATAAATTATAAATATGATGTTTGAAAATGAATTTTAATAACATAGGTTGCTATAGTTTCATGAAAATCATTAATATCAAGAAAATTACAAAATGAAAAATACTTATGATTTATATCACATCGATTAATTTTTCAAAAAAAATATATATATATTTATGCAATAAATTATTAGTTAATTCCTCACAGAGAAATAAAATATAACTAATAGGTTCGAAAACCAAATTTAATAACACAGGTTGCTATAGTTACATGTAAAAGATTAATATCAAGATTAATCAATGATATATGATGGTCACATCGGGAAATTAACTTTTTAATAAATTATTTTGAGTAAAGTACAAAATGAAAATACTTATTGATTTATTTCTCATCGATTAATTTTTTCAAAAATACATACTTATGCAATAAGTTATTTGTTAATTCCCTACAAAGAAATTAATTGAATAACATGTAACTAAGATATTTGAAAAATGAATTTTTAAAATCAAATTTAATAACTTAGGTTGCTATAGTTACGTGGAAAAGATTCATATCAAGTTAAATCAATAAAATATGATAGTCACATCATAAAAGTTATAATTATTTTTCTTTTTTAATAAATTAGTTTGAGTAAGTTACAAAATGAAAAATATAATTATTGTCTATTAATTTTGTGTAAAGAATTAATAATTTATATTTAATTAAGTATTATATTAATAATTTGTGTCACCACTAAAAATTAATTGATAAAATAAATTGAAATTTTCTTTGAAAAATAATATTAATTAAAAATTGTGTTACAAAGAAGCTAAAAGTAAAATAAACAATTATCATTTTGAAGTTTAATTACTATATTATTATAAAAAGAATTAATAATTAAATCCTGTCAAATAAATATATTTGTTATTTCAATTTATAATGAAAATAATTTTGAATGATTACCTTATGTAAAAATAACCTTATTATTCACAGTATAAAATTCGAAAGTACAAGTACTAATGTAAATATATTACTTACGTAATTGCTTATGAAATTTTTTTTTTAAATTTCTTCATTGACAATAAAATAAGATGAATTCAACTGATTGAATTAAATAAATCACTTATGTACAACTACGAGAATTCAAATTTTCAATCATATACAATAATTATTTTAATTGTAAATTTTAGGTAATTTTATTAAGAATCTTAACAGAATTATTTAAGTTAAACACTGGTTCATTGTGTAGAATTATGTTTACATCACATGAAAATGTCTGTTTAATTTTAATCTGATACATTTGTTTTCACGATGTCAATCAAATTTTTTAATTTTGCCCTATAATTCATGTATTTGTTCACTTAATGGCTTCAATAAATAATATAATAATTTACGACTTAAGTAAATCAGATTTATATTTGTTGACCCTATATCTATTACCTTATTTTTAATACTTAAAACTCTGATAAAAAAAAATGTTAAATTTAGAAGTCATTGATTTCATTTTCAAAAGTTATTATTTAATTGTCAAGTCTTAAAAATCTACTTTAAAATAAAGTTTCCAGTGTTAAACGTCTGTCAAATTTTAATAATTCTGTTCTAAAAATAAATTATACGAAGAGCTAATTTTAATTTTAAAAATAAATCATTATTTACAAATTATCAAAAAAAATTTCAGCTTAAAGCATTTAATTTATAGTTCACGAAATATTTCTCAATAAATTCTTAGAATAAGTTCCAAAATTTTCTATTAAAAACAATGTTAAAATCAAATTGTTTGTTGGATTATTATTATTTAACAAGTCAGTTAATTTCTGACTCCTCGTGGTTCACTGTATTAAATAAAAGTACAAACGGGATGAAGTTTATTGATTTTCAACACAAAACTCAAACTATTTTCATTTTTTTTTCTCGTTAACTAATTACTTGATGGGTGTAAGTAACCCAGAGAGAAATTACCTTTTCCGAACTCAAATATTTTTATTTTAATATGTATGTTCTTTTCTTTTTATTATTACCAACCTTTAGATTGTTTGTTATTTGACTGGTACTCGTTAACGTTTCTTTGGCACAATGACAATTAGCTTCTACATAGCTCAGTTTTTATATATTCTCGAAAAAAAATATTTCAATTAGTTTACACCAATGATCCCAAAGTTCTGATATAATCAATTCCAAAATAAAACAATTGTTCGGCATCGTACTCGACACTTTTCGAAAATTTAAATAAATTCATTTTAATATTTTCCTGAGCTTCCCATACAACTCGATTGTGTACATGACTCAGATTTCACATTTATCCAAATAAATTAATTTTAATTAGAAAGTTTTTTCAATTTTAACTTTCTCTAGGGTTCTTCGCTAAAATTTTATTATTATATCAGTGTTAGTTTCAAGATTTATTGTTCAATTTTATACGTTTTCCCTGGAAATAATTTTATATTTTGATTAAGTTTCATTAATTTTACAATTCTATTATGTTTTTGTTTCGTTTTATTTTTCATTGATTTTACTAGTTTTACTGTTTATTTTATTGATTTCATTTTGAATTATGTCAAGCCTTAATACTTAATATACGTGGAGTTTTTGTTAGTTTATTCAAATTTTAAAATGTATTGCTTAAATTAATTCAAATTTCGCATTTGACCGACTTTTGTTTGCTTGAGTTTATAAAATTTAATTTTAAATTTATTCAGTGTAAATTTATTTCTTAAAATTTTTCTTTCATTTTTATCTTTTCATAATTTAGTTTAAAAAAAAATTACATTTAAATTTCAAAGAAAATAAATGTATAGATATAAAATAAACTGATGAGTAGGTAGTTAGGAGCACACTGGAACAAAAAAAAATTAATTAAAATACACACAAAATTAATTAAGTTGATTACATCATTATGTAATCAAGATAATCCGAAATTTAATCCGCTATTACATACCCCCCCTCCCCCTATGTTTTTTTTATGTTCCAGTAAGATAGAGATAGACCAAGAAAATATTTACCGTATATGAATGACTTGGTATACGATCCTAACGATATGCCAATGAAACTGTGTGATATTCCAACTTTTGAGAAGAAAAATCCTGGTTTAGCAATTAATGTAATGATTTATAATAACGAAAATTTTGAGGATAGAGAAGAACTTATAATGAAGCATCCATTTTTAAATATAATTCACCGAACAAAAGTATCTGGAGTGGATCCAATTTATTTATTATTGATAAAGGAGGGTGAAAAATATCATTATACAGCAGTAACTAATTTACAATCCTTGATGAATTGTCATAAAAACAATGATTGTAATGTTCGAATTCGTTGCAAATGGTGTGAAAATTGTTTAAATGGATTTCGTAAGCCAAAATCCTTTGAAAAACACCAAGAGTTATGTAAGAAAAATCAGTTGGGTACTACACTATATACATTACCAAAAGATAAAGATAAATATTTGGAGTTCAAAAACTGGTCAAAAACGATAACACCTCCTTTCGTTATCTATGCAGATTTTGAATCTATTTTACCAAAAGATGACATTTATTTTCAAAAACATTTGCCAATTTCTGCTGGACTCTTATTAATCAACAACTTCACTGGTATGACAAGTTATCATCATTTCATTGGTCAAAACTGTGTTTATGAATTTTTGAAGAAGGTTTCAGATATAGGAACAAACATTGTGCTACCATATTATAAAGAAAATGGGAAAAAGCTAATGTTACCACTTACTTTTGACGAATAATATTTATTTGATAATTGTGAATATTGTTATTTGTGTAATAAGAATATAGTAGATAAAGTTAGAGACCATGACCATTTTACAGGAAAATATATTGGTCCAGCATGTAAAAGTTGTAATGTTAATAGGAGCATCAAAGAATTATTACCTGTAGTGTTTCATAATTTACGTGGGTATGACTTACATCATATCCTTAAGTATAGAATAAATCAATTTCCAAATTGGAACTTATCATGTATTCCAATTAGTAGTGAAAAGTTCTTATCGCTATTGGTATATGTTGGTAAGCTTAGAATACGTTTTATCGACTCTTACCAGTTTGTTAATGACTCATTAGCTAGGGCTGTGAAAACTTTGACTAGTTTACCATTAACAAAATCTGTTTTTACTGGTACCATTGTTAATGAAAAAGGTATTTTTCCGTACAACTTTGCCACTAGTTTAGAAGTCCTTGAAAATACTTATGAACTGCCTCCAATCTGTGAAGGAGTGAGTGAAATTGAGTATAAGAAAGCTCAATTAATTTGGACTGAAACTAAATGTGTAAATTTACTTGACTATATGATGATATACTTGAAACTCGATTGCTTTCTTTTAGCTGACTTTTTTCAACAATTTCGGGCGAAATCTATAGCTCATAATAGTTTAGAGCCTTTAAATTATTTTGGTATTCCTGGAATGTCTTGGAGTTCTGCGTTAATAACTTTAGATAAACCCATTGAACTATTGCAAGACATGGAAATTTATAATTTCTATGAGGGTGGTATTCGTGGAGGTCTTACTTTTGTTAATAAACACTTTGTAAAAACTGATGAAACCACTGAGTTGCTTTATATAGATATTAATAATTTATACGGTTGGGCTTTAAGTCAACCTTTACCTTGTGGCAAATTCAGTTGGATACTTGATGGTTTTGATATAATATTATCTGATTGTTTGACTTTGAATCTTGAATCTTTGTCATATGGGTATACTCTTGAAGTTGATCTTGAAATTCCTTCTGTACTTCACGATAAGTTAGACGACTTTCCTATTGCTGCTGAGAAAATGAAACCTGAGGGATCTAAGGTTAAAAAATTGTTATTGACTCATTACCCAAAAAAAAATTATGTGATTCATTGGCGTTTACTAAAATTATACTTGTCTCTTGGTGTTAAGGTTACTCGTGTGAATCGAGCTGTAAGATTCAAACAGTCTCCTATTTTTAAAAACTACATTGATACCAATACAGAGTTAAGAGCAAAAAGTACAAACACACTAGATAAAAATTATTATAAGCTCCTAAATAATAGTTTGTATGGTAAAACTGTCGAAAACCTGAAAAAAAGAATGAATTTAAGATTATGTAATACAGAAAAGAAGATGATAACATATGCTTCTAAACCAACCTTTCAAAGAAGTATCAAAATTGCTGATGATCTAATTGCTGCTTTGTTAAATCCTGACTCAGTATGTTTAGATCGACCAAGTTATATAGGACAATCAGTGCTTGACTTGTCGAAACTTCGAATGTATGAGCTTCAGTATAAGGACTTGGAAAAATATCGACAACAATTTAATTGTGATATTAATATAGTTGCTGGAGATACAGACTCTTTCTTCTTGGAGATTAAAAATTGTAAACTAGATATTCTTTTGTCTGAAATGGTTAAGGATAATCTTTTGGATACATCTAATTACCCTTCTACTCATCCGCTTTATTCTAACAAACTTGATTCGGTCATTGGAAAATTTAAGGACGAAAGTAAGGGAGAAGGTTATGACGAATGGGTTTTCCTTCGACCCAAATGTTATAGTTTGTTAGGTAAATCTTCTTGTCTAAAAGCTAAGGGTATATCGTTAAAGGATACCGGTCTAACACATAAAACTTATAAAGAGTGTTATGAGAAAAACTCCCCCTTTTCTGTACCACAATTTCGTATTGGTACAAACAATCATCAACTTTATAGTTTTAAAAATAGTAAAGTTGCACTAACAAACAAAGAGGATAAAAGGGTTTGGGTAGAAAAGAATGTAAGCCTGGCATACGGTCATTATATGATTGAGACTGACAATGAATAAAGATAATAATTTTCCACATGATTATCCGACAGCACGTCCAACAGCACATCCAACAGCCTATCAAACAGATCATGTAACAGCTCATCCAACTGTTCATTGAATTAATAAATGTATACCTATATACGTTCTTGTTCTTATTCTTTATTTTGTAATTTTTTTTGTGTTTACATTATATTTTAGTTTTTTTTTGTTTTTGTCAGGGGGGGGATACCAAAAAGTGCGCCAGATGGGACACATCTACTTACTATTCTTCCTGTTATTTTAAAGAGGTATTGGATATTGTCGTGAAAGCCGTAAACTTTATCAAATCAAAGGCATTGAATCACCGCCTATTTAAAGTTTTGTGCGAAGAAGTTGGTTGCGCAATTACCGTACTTCTTTTACATACAGAAGTGCGTTGGCTATCCAGAGTAAAAGTTCTTAGTCGGGTTTTTGAACTTAGATCTGAAATTGAGACATTTCTACGTGACATTTCTTTGTTTACACCAGAATACATCCAACGCCATTGTTTCAAAGTCATTCCTTATTTTTTTGTTATTCTGCAATTCAAACTTTCATTAAAAAGCGAAAAATTGGCGTAATTTTCACTTTTAACTTTTCTGCCATAGAGAGCCAACTTATCTTTAAATGATGTAACCTTCTCCTCGGAATCTAATGTATTCATACCTTTATCTTGGAGTGATATATTTAAGATGTTTAGATGGCTAAATATATCTACAAGGTAAGCCAAAGAGAGCACAAAACTGGTATCTGTGAAGTCAAGCAAAAGAGTTGATTCTTTATCTTTCTTTGTTTCTTTTATGTGTGCAAGCTATTTGGTTGCAATTATGGTGGTGTTGATGAAAGATTAATTAGCATGAAAAATCTAAAGACCATATTGCTGCTCTATCAACTAAGCGTCAACGTCAGAGGTTCACCATAATTGATGTAGAACTCCATATATATAATATATGAAATTGTTTAAATACTGGATTGAAGTTTTCAAAAGAATAGTTGCAGTTATAAAATTTCTTGCTGAACGAGGATTAGCTTCCCGTGGCGAGAGTGAAGTCCATAACTGTCATAACAATGGAAATTATCTTCGCTGCATTGACTTTGTAGCTGAATTTGATCCATTTCTAATGGAACACATTCGAAAGTATGGAAATCCAGGAAAGAGAATTGTATCATATATGTGGTGAGTTCATTGATTTGTTAGGCTCCAAAGTATTGATGCAGATAATTTCTGAAATAAAAATTCTAAAATATTATGGAATTGATGAATAGAATCACAGACCATTGACTTTTAATTAAATAACAGATAACACCAACTTTTTATATTAGTCAAATGGATAGACTTACACTGGTTATTTGCTTTGTCATCCTTAATGAGAATGTTGTGGAGCCATTTCTCCAGTTTATTTACATTACAAATTACCTGTCTCAATCATATGATAGTTCCAGCAACATGAGTGGAATTTATTCTGGTGAACAAGCTAAGTTTAGAGAGATCAACAGCTTAGCAGAGTGAATACCATGCGCTGCTCACAGCTTAAATCTGGTTGGTTCATCTGCGGCGGAATCACCTATAATATAAAAAAAAATCAATAAATTTATAGCATATAAACACACCAACTCACCTTGAGGTTGCTTGTAAAATAGTCAATGAGACAAACCCTACACTATAGAAACAGAAAAAGTTAAAGAAATAAAATAATGCACATTAACACAACCCATAATAAAACATGCATGCAAACTTTTAACATGTAGCCATCCGAAGTTGAAAAAACCCCTATAATAAATAATTTTATAGATATTTTTGAGATAATTTTAGAAAGAAAAATGGCGGAAAAAATTTTTAATTTAAATTTTGAGGTTTTTGCTAGGAAATTTCGAGTAAATGATGATGTATCTTCATAAGATTTACCCTTAAAACTAAAATTAATTTAATATTTCAGATATTTCTGTCGAAAAAAAGCAAAACCTGAAATCCGAAAAAAAGCATAAATTTTTAAATTATATTGGTAAGTTTTAAAAAATAATCATAACTAAATTATTTCGTGTACATAATCGATGATTTTTTCAAAATATGTATAAAAAATATAATTATTTAATGCAAATAATAATTTTTATAACTTAAAAAATAATTTAACTCACATTTTTGAATAATATCCGAAAAAAATACATATTTTTGGAGATGAGTTATTGTTACTTAATTTCCTAAATATTATTTATAATAATATATATGAAATAGTTGATCAAAGTTATATTTAAGAGCTTGAATTATGATCATATTTCCTTATGAAATCATAATTCAACTCTTAAAATTTTTTAACTTTAAGTTATATAATTATATAAACAATAACTTACTTAGCAGCCATTTAAAAAATGGCTGAAATGCATTTATTTCACAAAATAAATTCCGCCAAGTTGATTTATGTATCAACTTGAATTACAGCGGAATTTGTCTCAGTGGGGCTTGGTGTAACTACTTTGGTATTGTTCAGTCAGTGTATACATTCTTTTCGGTTTCACCACAGAGATGGTCAAAATTTAAAGAACGAATTAAAAATAAAGCAAAATCTTTTATCCTACAAAGTCTGTCCGAAACAAGATAGTCAGCACGGAGTGATGTTACAAAAGCTTTATATGCAAACTATTTTGAGATCTGTCTAGCATTGTCTGATATCATTGTAAACGAACATCAAACACCACCAGCTGTCTACGAAGCAAAATCGTTAATAAAAGATTTAGACCATTATGAGACTGGACTAATGTGTGATTTGGAAAGTTTTACTTCCACAAATAAATATAGTCAATAAAACACTGCAGCAGTCTGGAATAGAGTTGTGCACTATTATCAAATTGTATGACAGTCTCACAAAACACTTTCCCGATACAGGTAATAAATTTGAAGTGTTTGCAAGTATGTCAAAAGATCTTACAAAGCCCTATTACAAAGAATGTACAAAGCTCAAACGAAAAAGATTTCATGATGAAGTTAAGAATGATGATAACATTGATGATTCCAGTTTAAATTTGAGTGCTAGTGACCATTTCCGTATCCAGTTGTTCTACTTGATCAAATACAGACTTATAATTGAGACGGGAAAACGGTGAGCAGCCTACGCAGCATTACATTGCAGGTTCAATTTTTTTTCTTGACAGATCTTTGTCATACGATGAAATAGTTTCTAAATCAAATGAATTAATTAAGATCTATTCATCAGATTTGGAAGAGGCATTCGCTGATGAATTTCTTTTATTTTCCCGAATGTTCAACGAATTAAAATCTTTTTCGGAAATGATAGAAGCCCAAACAGAAAACAAGTTTTCCAAATGTAAATATTACTTTTCGAATTTATCTTTCGATTTTTGGATGAAGTTGTGAAGGTAAACGATCCATTTCAAAACTGAAACTAATCAAAACCTATCTGCGTTCAACGATGGGACAAGAACGATTGTCTTCTCTTGCACTTCTTTCCATTGAAATCAATTCGATTAACAAAAGGATAAAATAATAAAAAATGTAATTTAATTTTGTTCGTAGGCCCTAATATGCACAGTGCCTATGGGCAAAATGGCCCTGGAAAAAGGCCATTAAGCTTTGCAGTATGATCAATTTAAACAAATTATCTTTTTAATATTATGCCAAATAATTTCACACATTTATATATCGGTTGATAACATAAAGAAATATAAAAATGGTAAATCCATGGAACTGTTGTGTCGATAAGCAAGAATACGGATAAGAATGAGAATAAGATACGTAATTGTTCTTTTTATAATTATTAGAGTTGGTGAATACTTTGTTGAGAGAAGTATAATGGATGACATTGGATTATAGCAGATGAATTTAGAAATTGATTCATCGAAGAGAAAAAAACAGAAAAGAAGGACAAAAAGACTTTAAGTTTGTCACAGTGTCATTAGAAATTATGAAGAGTGACATATAAAACAGTAATTACAATACTGCTTCATTGAATCTTAAAGTATGGAAAGCAGTCCGACAAGCTGCATAAAGTGTTTTGATTTTATATTCACATTTTATTTTAAAAGGACCCTTTTTGTTTTTAACCTCTGATTTGTTTATAAATTATATAATATTTTATTTTATTGAAATCAAACGAAGTGTTCTAACAAGTATTATTATTATTATTATTATTATTATTATTATTATTATTATTATTATTATTATTATTATTATTATTATTATTATTATTATTATTATTATTATTATTATTATTATTATTATTATTATTATTATTATTACTATTAAATAAAATTTAAGACATTACTCAAGACTTAAGTATAATATTATAATTTAACTTTTAATTTTTTATGTTTATTCTAAAAGAAAACAAATCAAACCTCACACAATATGTACATTTCTTTTATTATAATAAACATTATAAACAGGCAAGCTAATACTTAATATATAAATGCTTTCACATAAATGATCAAAAGCAAGCATTATGCAAAACAAGGAAACGTAATATCACAATAGACTAGTACCAAAATATGTTACCAAATACATAAACGACCCTGTGTAAATTGGAGCGAAGTGCATATATGATACACGCAAAGAAATTCATTAATTTACAACATAAACAATTATAATAATTAATAATAACAATAATAATAATAATAAATAATAATAATAATAATAATAATAATAATAATAATAATAATAATAATAATTATAATAATAATAATAATAATAATAATAAAAATAAAAATAATAATAATAAAATTTCGGGAATAAAACAGAAATAGTTGAAAAGAAAATTTGATTTTTGGAATTTGTGAGAGAACTGGCAAGAAATAATTGGAAAGAGAACGTGGAAACCCATTATTAAGCTCATAAGTATCTAAACGGCAAGATATGCAGAAAAGATTCAAAATAAAATATATCACAAAAAACCGGCTAATTTCGCAGCAAAAACAAACATGGCAAAACAGTACAAAAAGACCTACACAACCTCACCACAAACTGTTTTCAATGTAATTTTTTTAAAAGTTTTTGACAAAAAACGTTCTTTTAGTATTTGATCTATAAAAAATATCTTTGGCCCTCTAATTAACCTAATAATGATAACGTTTTCAGAATTGAATGCATCTGAACAATGAAGTAGAGTTGTTTTGATGGGTCTGTTAGTGTTGGTATGTTTCTGTAAATATATGTGAATATTTATTTGGTCCACGATCACTAGAGTCATTGAGCATGCAGTATATGATAGTTTGGATCAAGACATATCATTTCGACCGTAACTGTCACATGGGATTTGCTCAATGGCTGCTTGAAGCATGCTATCGAGTATTTTTAATGCTCTAAAATTGAAAGAAAATGAAATTCAAACAAATTTAAATTAAATTAACTCGTTACCTATGAAGATGAATTTCAATCCAACACGGAGTTTCTTTGATAGAATGACGAGGATAATCAGGCCCCCAACCTTTAACAAAACTTAATCTGAGTATGCATAGTTCCCAAAGATCATCAACATCAAGTCCAGTAGTTCTAGCCAATCTGTGTGTTAGACTTGGTATAGACTCATAATGCATTTTGAAGCCGTCGTCTTTGTCATCTGGAACCGGACTTACTTTCGGCTTGCTTTCGTTATGAATAGAAGTTGTATTCAAAAGATTTTCACAAATAGATATTGGAGTGGTTTTATCCGTAACACTTGAAACTATTGTACTGGTGTTGTTATTATTGTCCGGTGAAACATTCTCATCTACATTTATAATTCCAGTCGATGCACTTCCGGAATCGCTGCAAGGTTGATCCTCGATGCAGGTCTTTGAATAAGGACTTAACAGCTTGATATCCGACAAATGACTATTCATTGGTGAGATAGGACTCATTCTCATCTTTAAATGGTGCTCTATTAGAGCAGCTTTAATTTGCTCGTAACACTGACGAACATCAAATACCTGCAATAATAACAATAACAATAATAATAATAATAATAATAATAATAATAATAATAATAATAATAATAATAATAATAATAATAATAATAATAATAATAATAATAATAATAATAATAATAATAATAATAATAATAATAATAATAATAATAATAATAATAATAATAATAATAATAATAATAATAATAATAATAATAATAATAATAATATTAATAACAACAATAAAATAATAATAATAATAATAATAATAATAATAATAATAATAATAATAATAATAATAAAAATAATAATAATGTCACACTTAATTTAATCATAATAAATTATAATTGAATTTTATCGTACCAAACTAAAAGTCATAAGTGACAAATGAAGAAGATACTCATTGTGAAAAAGACCAAATGAAAAACTATATCACAATATTTAGTTGTGCGCTTGGCGTCATTTCTCATATCAAAAGACAGAACGGCTTTAAGATCAATGGTAAATTAAAGCAAGACCTCTATCCTTCAAGAACCACTTCAAACAGTCCCATATTCATTCATAATGGTCGCGCGAACAGATGAAAGAATCGCTTATAAATGCAGCAATTATCCAACATCAATAGCTACAATCAAAAGTAGTGTTGCTTTATTAGCGACTCAATCGCCAGTTTTTCTGAGTTTCAAGTTCGCACAGAATCCATTAACCCTATGGATGAGTGAGCATTATAAATCATAGAATACAAAACAGATGAGAGAGGGAAACTGATTCCTCTATTTGAGTCAAGTCAAATGGGAGAATACTTTGCAATATATCCAAATTTTGCAATGCCTCAAATGGACTTTAAGGAATATAAATTTATTGTTACAAATTTCGACACATTTCCTTTTGTAAAAATAAGCATTTGTTTTAACGGTTATATTAAAATTAATTATATTAATTATTGTTTATATTAAAATCTAATGATAAAAAACATTCCTTTTGGATAATTATTTATTGCGTTTTATTTTAATTGGAAAAAAATTGGTTGGGTTGTTGATAAAGATAAAATCATTTTTATTAATGGTGGTAAAAGATTTACTATCCTAAGGATTCATGTAATTTGGCTAATGAGTGTAATTCGATTGTTGATGTTGATAATATAAATAGTCTATTTAAAAATGATGAGCCTATATTTGTGTCGGTATGGCTTTACTCAAATTATAAGAGTAAGGTAAGTAAGCATTTAGGAACTTTAAATTATAGATTGCTTCTAATTCGTGTAAAGTAAGCAATATGTTCATTTTTAAGTCAAACACTCCCGTTGAATTGTGTTTGGATCTTGTTTTTCAATTTTGATGTAATGGGTGGAATGCTACAAACATTGGAGAGACTTCAAATCAACTCTGTTTTTGAGCATTTGGTGGTGAATGAATTTAAAAATATTAGTGAGCACAATAGGGGCTGTGTGAGTAAAATAGGCATGTCTGATTTTAAAATGTTATTTAAAAGTTTTAATAATTATTGGTAACGTGTTATATATATATATATTATTTTAAAAATTTCAAGTAAAATGATTTAAAATTTTTAATATATTTATTTATTTTATTTGTATAAATTTTAAAATTATTAAAATATTAAAAAGTAATTAAAATTTTTTTAAAAAATCCTTAAACTTTAAATTTTACAATAAAATTATAATTCATAAAAAGACAAATGAAATTCAATTTAAAAAGATCACACTCTTCAAACTCTACGTTCTGATTAAGATTGCGAAAACTTTTATTGTTGTTTTAATTGAAACTTGAAATTTTTTGTAAAATCTTTTTAATAATTTATTAATTATTTAAATATTATTTTTAATTTTTGTAAATGTTATTTAAAATATTTTTTCATATATATATATATATATATATATATACAAATCGAAAACAGCGAGACGGTTAGCAATACAACCTTCCATTCCTAACCTAAGTCTAACGGCCAATATCTCTGACAATCAAGAGCGTATCGGGGCAATCAGTGCATGCACAGTGATTCTGCGTTTATTGATTGAAACGCATTGATAGAGAAATTCCAACGCATCAATGATCTTCAAAGAAATTTATGGAATGATAATTACTCGATTTCTATCAACTGTATATGATTGTGCACTGACACGCAACGGTTCCTTTTGTCTCATCCTTTATCTACTAGTGAATTAGTTTTCATTTTCGTAGAACAGTTGTTTATTTTTGCACTTCATTTCATATTCACTTTCTCTTGAATAATATGGAAAATATTTGAATTTTACAATTTTTTCTAAATACTCTTTTTTATTCTGTGAAACATGCAACTAAAAATCTTTTCGAATTTTTTTTCGTTGTCATTGGTTTTTTTATTTTTAAAATGGAAATATTTTTTGTAAAATTTAATTGAAAAAAAAATAAAAAAATATTTTTCGCATCTTAATGGATTATTTTGAGTTTTGTCATAATTAGAAAAATTTATTTTATTTTATGGTTTTGCCAATTCTGCAAATAGTGCTGAAAAAATGTTGGAAGTTTTGTAGAATAATTGTTATTTTACATTTTGTTCATAACGGGATGGGTCCTAAAATGTTGCTTAATTTTGCATTATTCTTGAAAATACAAAGCTTCAAAATATAGCATTATGAAAAATTTAAGATGGTTTCTACCTCAAGTAAAATAAGTAGTATAACAATAGAGTTATCATCATGTAACGGTGCTGTTTCTGTAGTTGATTGTAAAATTTAACCACTTGCACTAGAATTACACGCTATGCACGTCGACTGCTATCTGTAACAAATGTATTTATTGAATTTATATCATGTTGTGTGATATTATTATTTTTAAATTAATTAAGGTAAAATTTATAAATAATTTTGCTGTTGTTTAAATTTTCAAAAGTGGTATTGTTTATTTTTTTTTCTTAAATAATATAAAATTTTAGTCTTAAATTTGTCTGAATTTTCTGGAATATTATTATTTATTAGTTGTATTTTATAATTTTCCTTTTATATTAAACAAATAAACAGTGTTCAATGTAGAATTTTCATTTATGGTAAAAAATAACATACACTTAGACATAAAAATATAAAAACCTATATTAATAACGAATAAATAATCATAATACTTTAATACTCAGGCAATTCAGTGTATAAGAAAAAACAAATAAAATATATTACGTCTCACCCCCATGCAGTACTGTTTTTCCCCTGGTTATTTAATCCTCTTCCAACAACTAAAGAAGGATTCATAACAAAAATTCTTTGATTGTACCAATAATTTACAGCAGCACGGATTCGCAAACTCCATATCTTAAAATTTTCTATGAAAAGGGTTATGAAATGTGTGGAGTTGAGAAAAAAACAGTTATAAGTTGTTTGTTTGATGCTGAAAGTTTGAATAAAATCGGTTGCTTATTTTTCGTAGAGTCTAAGTACTTATTAGGTGGACCAGATAATTATGCTTTTCTGCACAAATAAAAAATATATAATTCTGAAGTTTTGAATTGAAACTGAAACGCTCTTCAAAGTGACAATTTCTACTCAACGAAAAACAAAGCAAAAGCCCGAAATAATAAATATTACAAAAACAGTTGAAATAAATGTTATTTTCAAAATTATTTAAATTTTTTGACAAAATATTGATAATTCAAACAAAAAAAGAAATTTTCAAAAAACAAAATATTGCGATTCTATGCCTTGAAAGAAAAATCATGTTTTTGTCATGTATTAATTCCATTTCTTGAAGAAATCATCAAACAGAGCGCATTATATATATATATATATATATATATATATATGTGTGTGTGTGTTCATATGTATATATCGAGTCAGAAACAAATTTACAACAGAACAAAAAGGCCAACAATAGAACACATTTCAGTGAAGCCTAGCTATAATTAATCGTGACATTATCATTCAAGAAAAGCTTAGCAGTTTCTCAGAACTTGATCATAATTGACAAGCCATAAAGAAAAGTCAAGTTGTTGAGAAAATTAGCTTCATTTAAAAGGCGAGCAGACATCATAATTTTTTGGTCTTGTATGTTTTCTTATAATAATCATTTCTTTGAAAAAGAAAACTGAAACAATCAATTTAGCTTAGAATTTGTAGAAAACTACTAATTCTAAAATACTTTCACAGAAAAAAATTATTTGTAGAATTTTCATAGCTATTAATATTTAATTGATTTTTTGTTTTAATGATAACAATAATAAATATTTTTATTCAAAGACAATTTTTGACAATAAAACTATCCTTTCAAGTTTAACATAAATCTTGGCTAATATTTATCATTTTTATACTCAATGCAAAATTTAGGTCGTTAGCTATAAAAATATTTGAAAAAAATTTACAAGTGAATGGAAACTATTAATGAAAGTTAGGAAAATAAAATGAATATAAAAAGTCAAACTAAAATTTATTAAAAATTTTTAAAAAAAACTATAAAAGTCAAAGGATTGTTCTAATAATATTTAATTTTAAATGGGTTTTATTATTGTTATTATTATTATTGTTATTATTATTATTATTATTATTATTATTATTATTATTATTATTATTATTATTATTATTATTATTATTATTATTATTATTATTATTATTATTATTATTATTATTATTATTATTATTATTATTATTATTATTATTATTATTAGTAGTAGTAGTAGTAGTAGTAGTAGTAGTAGTAGTAGTAGTAGTAGTAGTAGTAGTAGTATTTTTATTTTAGACACTCAAAAACCTATATATCTATATAATACAAGAAAGCTCCATTCAAGCACATGTCTTACTATATATTTCTACAGATTCACTGCTTTATCATCAAGGAAAATTACATTTATGAATTTTAATTTAACACATCCACCATAATATCAAAATAGTTCTAAAAATCACAAAACAAATTATGAAAAGTGAAATGATTCAATTGTAAAAAACAGATCAAAAATTAACAAATAAATTATAGTAATAAATTAAAGTCATATTTCTTTTATTATTATTTTTGCATCTACATTTACATCTTTTCTTCATTTCTTATATTATTTTTCACAGTTCCTATGTTTCTTTTATTATAAAAATGTTAAATTTATGACTACGTTTCGGACTGTTGACCGAAACTAATACATAAACGTTTACAAAAATTTTCATCCTTTGAATAAATTTTTCTTTAATGTATAAAAGGAATCATACCAAAATAGTTATGCATTTTAAGTTAAAAAATAACAATTTTTTTACCTTTTTATAATATTATTTTATTTATGTATTTTCGTCATTGAAAATAAGTAAGTCTCAAATAGTGTTTTTAATTATTAAAATTATTTATTTATCTATTAGATTTAAAAACCAATTTCTTCACAATATTTAGGTGAGTGAAAGTTGGTGTAAATGAAGATATATATTAAACATATTTGGACTTTTTAAAATAGCATTGGTTTGTGTGATTTAAAATTTTTCTGTGAGTAAGTCAAATAAATTGTCTGCTTATAGGAGATTCAATTTGGAAATGTGAATGACATACTTGAGATCGATAATCCTAATTAATGAGTCCTGTAACTTTTGATGAACGTTTCTTAATTATTTTTTATTAGTCTGAAAACATGCAGAAATTTTGAAATTTTTTTTACATTGATAATTTTCTTCCTTTCATTTTTACATACAATAGGACTATGTAATGTAAATTCCTTTACCCCCTTTGTCAAACCCTTCAAATTTTACTAGTAAAATTAATACTATGAATTCCTTTAAAATTATAGATAAAATGTAAATATCAGCCTTTCTACTGAAATTTTAAAAATGATTACTTTTTGCAATTTCTTCTTTTCCGTAATTTCCTATTTCCCATTTTTTCAAGAAAATCCCTTTCATTGTTTTTTACTAATTGAAATGGAAAAATGAGGATTTCAATGATACATCATTTTCTTGGAGTGAGTCGAATTACAGTTTGTGTCTTATTAGTATTGTGGATTTCTCCCTAATCCCATTAAATAGATGCGATGCGCTAATGAACCACAAAATTAATAAGGACAAAAATTAGGAACAATGAAATTAAAAAAAAATTTCTTAGATATAAAAATGCAAAATTTTTAAATATGACACACATACACAATTGGCTTTGCCACGTGTTCTGCAAGATTAAATTGACTTTTTAAATTTGCAATATTGTAAATCTTTGAAGGTTTTAAGCTATTAATAGGAAAATGGATAACGAAATTGGTAAATTCATATATATATATATATATATGTGTGTGTGTGTGTGTGTATTACCGGGATTAATTGGTACACTCCTCTTTTGGATGGTGTGCATCCAATCAAGAGCGGTTTATTGTGCGTTGATTTATGTGTGAGTTTTTGCTGTAATTTAACCGAGTGTGTATTGAAAGATATACCGGTTGTTTAAAATTATGAATAATTTGAAATCTCAATACCATTTTTTGAAATATCTCTTTATTGCAATTTATTTTAATTCGAGTAGCATGAATTTGAAACAAAATGTTATTCAACACATTGATGATTCATGTGAAGAGGAATAAATTGAGTGTTTTGCACCTAAAGCTCAGGAAGAAGTCCCAAGTATTTCAAGGAATATTCTCAGCAGTTAAATTTATTTTATCCTAAAATTGTTCATAAAAATATTATTCTTTTTAATTAAAATAAATAAATTTAAACAAACATAAAAATATATTTGAATTTTTTCTTTTCGTCGTATTTAAGCGTACATTATTTGCAAATAAAAACAATTACATTCGAATCCAATTGTAACTTGGTTAACGTGAATTTTTTGGTTACAATAAAATTTATATTTTAAAATAATTTATTGAATTTATTTTAAAATTAAAATAATTAAAAAGGATAATTACATTAAAACAGAAGTTGATATACTTTAAGTGCTTGATAAAAATACAAATAAAATGATATTTTAACAGAATGTTCTGTAAATCCGCAGCAAATAGTCAAATTAATAAAATAAAAGATAAAATAATTTTTACATGCTGAAAGATAGCACTTCTTAGTGTTATCTCTTCAAACATTTAATATTACATGAAAACTAAGTACATGGTTTGTAGAGAAATATATATGTATATATATAATCAAAGAAACAAACAAGGTTTTGATAATTGAAAAACGCCAACTGTATATTCTATATAACATTTCACTAAATATTTCGACCGTTTGTCAGTCTTCTTCAGACTAGAAATCACGTTAACAAAATTTAAATGAAAATAAGAAAATTTAAACAAGTTAATCAATAATAATCGTATTCAACTCGTATTACAAAATTTGATTTTAATTAAGAAATTAAAAATCAAACATTTGTTAAAATAAAATTTTTAGTAAAATTTAAATAAAAATTAAATTTAAATCGCAAAATAATAGTTAAATTTTAAATTTTAAAATTATTTTACTTAACATCACAAACGAATTACATCAAATACATCATATACACACTTTACATTCAATTACTTAAATAAATTCATAAATACACGTAGACTGAGCATTTTAAACTTTAATTATAGGATTTAAAGATTTTATCAACAATGCCTCGCAAGTTATTCTTTCCAAATAATTACTCAGGTTTTTGCAATTATCTTGAAGTCAGACAAACCTATTTTCTTACTAGTACATTTCCTAAAATGATCACTAATGTGAGTTAATTCATTCGGCTGACAATGCTTTAGAACTCGAGTACAGATATGACGAGCAGTCTCTCCAATGTATGTGACATTACACCCATAACATGAAAATTGATAAACGAGCTCAGAACAGAGACCAACTTGGAGACTTATTAGTGAACATACTACTAACTTTGGAAGACCTTGAAACAATCCAAAATTTAGTTTTATCTGCATGTTTAAGGATCTTATGCTTAAATTCTCTAAAACCCTCGGAACGGCAATACCAACAAACATATTGGTCCAATGTGTTTTGATCGATTTTTTTTCACTTTTAAAAATTGACAACTTACTAATTTCAGAGTCAATAAAAAAATTAGCCGATATCATTTGGTTTCTCAAAGAATTTTCATGTTGAATATGGTATTCATTCCTATTGGTCAGAATTTGCCGTTTTAATTAAAATACCGAATTTGATTTTTAAAACAACCCAATAAAATTAAGCAATCTTCCCATTCTTACATTATTGAAATCTTTTTTGAATACTTAATTCATTTATCTAAACACAAATTTTGCAGTAAAACTATGAGCTATTTCTAAGGAAAAATAAAAAAAATTTTTTTCCTAATCCCCCGTGTCAATTAATTCTCCTATATATATTAACAAACATTTTAAAATTCTTGTTTCAGCGCAATCTCAATCCAAAATTTGTCGACAATAATTAAATGATAACTAATTTATTTTTAAAAAAATATTTTTGCAAACTCTAACATTTGTTGAATTAATATTTCCCACTAACAAAAGTCACTCAGAACCAATTGAGGCAATTAAAAAAATATGGAAGAATTTCATTTTCGAAATCTTCGAAACAGAACTCCATTAACAGATACAGTAAATTGATGTTTTCCTTTTTAATTTGTCTCAGTTAGCTTAACGTAGATTAATTTGCAACCATCACCAAAAATGTATAAAACAATAACGGAATAAATGCGTATTTTAAAAACAGGAATAATTTCTTATAAAAAATATTTTCTTTTTTTTTAATTAAAAAAAAATCTTTTTCTCCTTCTGATGACTTCAGTAAAACTAAAACTCCGAATAATTACATAAATAATAAAAATAACAATATCAAAACAATTTAATGAGAGAAAAAAAAATCTTACAATGAATATTATTATTGTTATTAACATTCCTGTTTCGTTATGAACCATTAAGAATAAAAAAAAATGCAGCCTAATTTTTTTTCTATTACTTATTTCGATGTGCAAAAATCTTTCTAATTTATTAGTACTGTTAGTAATCAAATGAAATCACTGACACGTTTTTTATGTATGTTGATTATTTCACTTATAATTTTGTGGAAAATTGCTACTAAAGGAAATTTATTAATTAGTAATAGATTTATTAATTGAATAATTATCCTTTTTTTTAGAAAAAAAATCAATACATTGTATTTTATAAATAAAGAAACTATACGGATATTTATTAGTTTTTTTTTATTTTGAAAACATTTTTCTTTTGTAATTGTTGATTGTTTTAATTATGTCATTTTGTATTAAATAATTCAATTTTACAAAAATTTAATAAACGTAAAGAACGAGAGATGTAAATAAGTATATTAATCAGAAATTATATTAAAAAACCGGTTTAAATAATAAAATAATGAATTTTAAAGATTTAAAAATGTAAATCAAAGTATTTCTATCTATTGAGCAATTCAACATTTTTTAAAAATATTTTTCTGAATTAATTTCTTTTTAATTTTAAACATTTTATTGATGTGTTTATAATCATTATTATTAATTTTATTACTGTTATTATAGTCAATTTCAAATTACTAAAAATAGGAAAATTAAATTAATTAATATATAAATATATTCAATTTATATATTAATATTTACTTCAATTCTTTAAAATAGTAATTATTTTAATTTTAAGATAACCTAAAAATAGTTACACTAGAGCCTCGAGTTGCGTTGTTCCAACTTGCGTCCTTTCGAGTTGCGCCACAAAAATTTTGATAACCTAATTTTGAGTTGCGTTGCTATTTTTCGAAATGCGTCGAAAAAAAGTTTTAAAATAAAGTTTAATCAAAAAATAGCATAACGTCTATATTCAAAAATTAAAATTTAAACCGAAACTAGAACGCCATGATTTATTTTTAAATGCATCTGCAAATAAAATAATTTTTTATTCAGTATTTATTAGTATAAAAGTTTAGTTCTTAGTTGTTTGTATAACTTATAACATTTAAGTGTTTCTTGGTTTTTGAATAATAATTTTTAAAAATTTTAAAAAATCAATTACGATATATATACATTTCTCAAAGGTATTACATTTTGTTTATTGTTTTTTATTATTTTTTGGGTTTATAATTGATTTTTTGAAATGTTTTTATTGCCCTATTGTAGAATAGGGTTATGAATAGTAAACGATCGTCAAATGAAAATGGTAAAAAATCTACGAAAATAAATAAAAAAGTAATATCTTTGGACGTAAAACATGATATTTTACAACGTTTCCAAGCTGGAGAAAAAGCGGTTTTCATTGGTAGAGCTCTCGGCTAGCTCCAACAACAGTAAGAACTATCTGCAATCGCGATGCAAAACAAATCAAAACATTATATGAAGCAGTAACAGATTCCCAATTAAAAAGTACTGTTATAAATCGAAATGCATTAATAGTTAAAATGGAATCACTACTTTTAATTTGGATTGAACATCAAACTCAAAAAAGTATGCCGCTGAGCAAAATGGTTATTCAAGCCAAAGCTAAATCTATTTACGATGACCTGCAAGAAAAACTTTCAATATCGAATAAAGCAATTTATGAACAATTTAACGCTAGTGGTGGATGGTTTGAGCGTTTAATATTTCGCGGAAATCTACACAACATTTGTTTAAAAGGTGAGGCAGCTAGTGCAGATCTCGCAGCAGCAAATGATTTTAATAAAATATTGAAGGCTGTTATACAGGAAGGTGGCTACGGTTCTAAACAGGTGTTTAATATTGATGAAACAGGTTTGTTTTGGAAACGTCTGCCGAAAAGAACCTATATTTCAAAAAAAGAATCTTCTGCACTTGGCTTTAAAGTAAGTAAAGATTGCCTAACTTTACTTCTTGGAGGCAATGCCAATGGTGACTTCAAACTAAAACCATTGTTAATTTATCGAGCTGAGAATCCAAGAGCTCTAAAAGGTGTTGATAAAAGAAATCTTCCTGTGCATTGGAGATCTAATAAAAAAGCTTGGGTCACTGGTTCTTTGTTTGTTGATTGGTTGAGCAAATGCGCCATTCCTGAGTTCAAAAACTATTGCGAACGGGCAAATTTGACTTTTAAAATATTGGTACTACTGGATAATGCACCAGGACATCCAACATATATAAATGATCTATCAGATAATGTAAAATTTTTATTTATGCCTCGAAACACAACTTCATTTATTCAACCAATGGATCAAGGAGTAATCTAAAATTTTAAGTCATATTATATTCGCTGGACATTTAAACAGCTACTGCATGCTGCCGATGCGGATGAAGAAACATCTATGGCTGTATTTTGGAAAAACTACAATATATTGAAAGCTGTTAAAAATATTGGTGATTCTTGGGCAGAAGTAAAATCCTCTTGTATGAATGGTGTATGGCGAAAAATATGGCCAGAATGTACAGCAAATTTTACGGAAGATGACGATGTGCCATTAGTTCGGACAGAAATAGTTAACTTAGCCCAAGAAGCTCATTTCGAAGGATTGGACGAGGCCGATTTCGATGAAATTTTAAATGTAGAAGAGGATTTTGATGTCAGCACCGCAGATTTAATTGAAATGGCTCAAAATATTTATGAGAATGACGACAATTCCGTAGAAGTACCAGAAGTGAAACAATTAACAACAAAGGGTATGGGGAAATCAATTAAATTAATATCTGAAGCATTAGAAATATTTGTTGCAGAAGCTCCAGATGCTGATCAAAGTGCAAAGGTTACTCAAGCTGTAGAGGCCTCCATCAGCTGTTATAAAAAAATTTACTTGGATAAAAAACAAAAGGCTGTTCAAATAACTCTGAATAATTTTATAATAAAGCAACCAAAAGAGAAGCAAACGCCAAATCCTGAACCAACGTATGAATTAGAATCTGAATAAATTCTATAAATTTATGTTGTTTCATTATTTTACATTATTTTAAAATTCTATTAATGTTTGCATTAGTTTTTGGTTTAATAAAACTTATTAAATAATAGTTAATCGATTCATACCTATTTTTTATTTAAATATGTAACAATATAACTAATTTTTTTTTAAAAAACATGGATTTCAGATTTTATGGGAACCTATTATATAAAAACAGGTACAAATGTATACAAAATTAAAATTCGAATTGCGCTGTTTCGAGATGCGTCTCAATTTATTGTAACGCATTAATGACGCAACTCGAGGCTCTAGTGTATTTGTTTAAATTTAATGTGGAATTAACTATTATACATAAGTGCATATTTAATAGAGAATAGCTAAAGCTTTTAATACCGGAGCATTTTCCCAAAACTGATATTACGGTATTCAAAATTTTTAATGCCGGGATCCCGGTGTTGGCACCGGGATTAATTGATTGTCGGAAAATAAAAAAAACAACTGAAAATATCAACTAATAAATACATGTTTAATTCAATTTTTTTCAACAGCAAAAAATATTATAAGTAAAAAAACTTAAGCAACTATATCTTAGTTATTCATTTAAATTTTCGGATTTAAAGTAAGATCTTAAAAGGCTTAATATGTCCAAGCCTTCATCGTTCAAGGATGATCGGATTTTGGTTGCAAATTTGCCACATCCAGAGAAAACTAGTTCAGATTCCACACTGGCAGGCGAAATCAACTTCAAATTGTTAGAGATTTGATCCCCGCTTTCTCTTCATTTCGAAATTTATAATCTCCATTTTTACAATAACTGTAATATCTTTCAATATTATTGTTTTTGGTGTGATTTTGCATTGATTTCGTTGATGATATTGCGATCAAGTTTATCTTGTAGAGACTGTGGCATTTCAACTTTTACAGCTACTTCACTTTCCACCTCTGATAAATACGACAAAATATTCATAGGCAATTTGACTAATCTAGCAACCATGGCGTTGATAGTCGTTTTGTTCATACGTCCAACATTAAGTTTACACAATTTTGGTTGCCTTTGTAGAGATAGTGTAACAAACAAGATACCTCAGTCCTCCACTCGTTTATGAGACGAGAATAAGATTCTTTTAATCGCTTAGTCAGATCACTGCTGCCCAAGTTGTTCATCATAAAAGAGATTATTGTGTCAGCTGAGAGAAGTTTTGCGTCACGACTACTAAATGATTCGCATGCAAATTTTATAAGTTTAAGTGTTTCAACCAAATTACAAATTAAGTTTTATTCATTCTCGTCAAATGACACAGTTGATCCGACATCGATTAATGATTTCAAAATACAATTCTTTATTTGACAAAATTGTTGGAACAAAAACAAAAGACTTTTCCTACGTGTATTAACGTCGATCATTAGTTAAAGATCCCTGCTAAATTGTTTCTACTGATATGTTTCTGCAGAATATCGTTTTTTGTCGCTGATTTTCAAAACAATTTTACTACAGTTCTTACTTTTTGAAAGAATGGAAGCAAGTTATCGGCCAACTCCAGCTCTTCTTCTTCACTAATAAGTTGAAATCCTTCATCTCCATCGTCCCATTTACTGTCAGCATTATCTCCAGATACTTACTTCGATGCAGATTTAGGATTTTGTAGAGGACATACAAGATTGCTAGGTGCACCGCATGGGCTAAACAAAGTTGTTGCAAGCAAGGAGCCAATTTTCCCACTTTTTGCATAACACGTGCACCGTCCGTCGTAATACAGACAATGTCTTCGTGTAAATTTAATTCAAATAATGATTCATGTACTCTTTCCAAACCAAAGTTCAAAAACTGATTCTTGATGTGCGCATTAACATTCAGGTAACGACAGTTTTTATTCGAAGTCCATTCGCCGAAAGTAAGACTGAAACGCTTACCATCAGCCTTCAATTTCTGTAATTTAGTCTTACACTTTTGTCAAATACTGTAACCATATTCATTTATCATTTATCGTATTGTCCCTAAAGATTTTGGCAAATCAAACGCACGAACCAAGAGTGCTTTTTGTAATTCGATTGACATCACGCGCTATCATACGAGCCAGTACTACTTTCAGAGTGTAATCACGAATGACGAGATACTTGGTGATTGAGTCGTTACTCATTTGATTTCCTAGATTGCTTCGCTTTGCTGGTGGTTCTGCATTTGCCGAAGGGGCCTCTTCATCTTTATATTTAAGTGCATTGATGTCAAGTGCATGTAATGACCACTTGTTGATTTCCCAGACATTTTTTGCATTTTCCAAACTCTCCAGGTGCTTCACGTAAAACGTTATCCCCAAATTTTTGTTTTTCAATCTCAGTTGGGCGGCACTCATGAAAAATTAAGTTTTTATTTTCAGAAATGTGTGTGAAATATAAACTTTTAATTAAAAAAAAGTATTTTAATCGAATTTATATCAATTACTTTACCGATAATAAGAATCTTCAATTGTACAACATTAGAAATAATCCATTTAATTTTGTCCAAATTTAAAATTATATTTGTAAATCCATTTTCTAATTGCGGACGAAAATTTTTCATAAAAATTGAGTTTGCAGAAGACAGAATTGTGCACATATCTGATTAGTTCATGGACATACTTTTATTTATTTTCACAGCCAGCTAGATTTCTTTGTAACATTAAACAATTAAACAGGTACACAAGTATTTATGTTAAGATGAAAAAAGAGATAGTCAGAAGGTAAAGACTTGGAATCAAGGCCCCACGGGTGCAATAGCTCTAGACGAGCAGTAGTCGAGGAAGGGGAGAGTTTAAGTTGGTGTAAGCCGAACCGTATTGGCAGCTCACAAAGGTATATGATTCTATAATCAAGCTCAAATTAAAATATTATTTATTCAATTTTGAATTTATGTTCAATTATCTATAACGTTTTATTCTGAGCAATTGGGTGATAATAATAAATATTTCGATACCGGGATTGTGAAAATCTCAATACCGCTATTACCGTATCAGAAAAGTACGAGATCTCGGTATACCGGTATTGAAATCTTGAAAAAATCATGGAAATTTTGCATTTAACTAGACTTTTATAGTGATAAACTTTCCATGAATGTAGTATTTTGAAATATTCTAAAAGACAAATTTTAAGATGAGAATATGAAAGATAAATGATATGATTTAAAAATATATTAATAATTATTTATGCAATAAATTTTTTAAAATTTTAATTTAAGATTAATTTATTTTATTTTTATAAAATCTTATTATAATTTCATGGCATTGTAATTTGTTTAAATAAACTGGTAAAATAAACAATAGATATTTCGATTTTTATTTAATAGCAGAATATTTTTTCTCCTCTGATAATAATGTTAACTTTGATTTATTAGGAAAATTAAATATAAAATCAGACAATTAGTTACATGTAAAATTTAGCCAAAAGCAAATTTAAAAGAAATATTAAATTTTTTTTAATAAAATAAAATAATAATAATAATAATAATAATAATAATAATAATAATAATAATAATAATAATAATAATAATAATAATAAGAATAAGAAGAATAAGAAGAATAATAATCTGGAGTGTAATATTAATTTCTTACTTTTATATATGCACCAGGATATATTTTGTGCACGGCTCCGCCTGGCTGTCTATATGCTTTATGATCAAGATAATAACTTTGTACGAATACCGAAAAACCAGAAAGACAACGTATCCAAATTTCTCCGTCCCCAACACTTTCAAGGTCGATTCCTCTACCAATATATAATCGAGCTTTTTCAACAGAATCCACTCTTAAAATTTATTTAACTATGAATAATTTAAATGTAAAATTTATTTTTCAAGATTTTATTCTTACAATAGGATTACAATCAGTAATTTTGAAACCTTTGAAATTACTGAATTATTCTGAGATGAAAACTTACTACAATTACCTTTTACGTGTTTTCGTGTTTTTTATTTTGTTAGTTATAATTATTCATTATTCTATTATTAATGATATTTTATTTAAAAAAATAATTGTTAAAACTTTAAAAAAAAGATAACACTCAACATAAAATGTTAAAATGATATTCAATTATACTCATATATTAATTTCATACGTAAATAATATCCGATTTCTTAATATTTGTTTAAATTATTATGTATTTTTATGAAAAATTAGAATATATATTTAGAATACAGATGTTAAAATTGGTTGAAAAATTGTCTTATCCGGACAATAACATGAGACAGTAACGGAAGATTTGAGTTTGAACAATCTCCCATTATTGACAAGATTTTCACACAACTATTTTGTGATACTATTATGACTTTACTGTAAAGTAATTATGGCGAAAACCTGCAATATTAACTAAGATGTCCAGATACACGTATTGAGATCGACTGAAAAAAGCTAAGTGAAAGAAAAGAAACAAATATTTCACTGATTAAATATTAGATTGTTTTATTGATTGTTGTCGTCAGATAGCTTCCTACAGCCAACATAACAGCTTATACCTTACGTGGTAACCACACGTATATAAGCGAAGGCAAAGCTTAAATGCATCTTTTAGGTTTTTATCTATACACTTGGTGTGTGATGCCTAACCCAAGTTTATTTATAGCTGGCGTTGGGATAAAAAGAGTAATACCGCTTTACTGCTCGCTAAGCAGATTCTATACCTTCCTCACCCGCTCTCTCTCTTTTGTACTCCCAGCCATCTATTGTTTAATCCTCTTCATCTTTACTATAGTCCTTTCTTCTCCCAACCATCCTCTCTTTTAATAATTGTTATTTGTTTAATTTATGTTAATTAGAATGTTAAAATGTCTCTGGAGTCAGGGTCCTTTATTACCTGTGGCCCAGGGAATTTTATCCCCTTCCACTCCCTCTCGACGGTACTGGTTATCATTAAAATAAGTGTTAAAATACATGTTAAGCTGTTTTATTGTTAATTTATGAATAATAACTAAAAATCACAATATTGATTTATTCAATTTTAAATTTGCGCCCACAAAAAATAACAAATTTGTATTTTACGGCCTTCAGGATTATAATGCATTTCCAAAGTCTGTACATAAAATAATTTAGTCAGACGTTTTGTAAAAGTTTGATGTTCGATCAGTTGTGGCCTTTGTTTTAAGGCTTTAGTTGAAATTATTCGTTTATGTTGCTTTTTTGTCGAATGAAAAAATCTATAAGCATCATATTTAGAATAGATGGAAATTTAGAGGATTTTTTCGTGAGTCTTCAACTTAAAATGTCAATGTTCTTTTCAGTAATTAATGGTATCAGCATCAATAATGGTAAGAATATATTTATGAAGCTTATAAGGGAAAATCTAAACGCCATAGAACATCTGGATCCTGCAAGAATTGGTATAAAAACCTCTTCAATAATATCACCAAATGAAGGAGAAAAATATATTTAAATTAAAATCATAACCAGTGATTTCGTTCTAATAAATTTCTAATATAAAAAACCAATCACAGATAAATATCCAACAATTAACAATAATTAAAAGAAATCAGTCATCTTTTTATTTATTATTATTATTATTATTATTATTATTATTATTATTATTATTATTATTATTATTATTATTATTATTATTATTATTATTATTATTAATATTATTATTATTATTATTATTATTAATATTATTATTATTATTATTATTAATATTATTATTATTATTATTATTAATATTATTATTATTATTATTATTAATATTATTATTATTATTATTATTATTATTATTATTAATATTATTATTATTATTATTATTATTATTAATATTATTATTATTATTATTATTATTATTATTATTATTATTATTATTATTATTATTATTATTATTATTATTATTATTATTATTATTATTATTATTATTATTATTATTATTAGTATTATATCAACCTGTGGATATTGACAAGTTTTCCTAAACTAAATCTATTCGGCGATGAAGGGTCAGTATATCCATCAATTGAAACTTTGAGAAAGTTCACTGGTACTTTGAAGCATTCTCCCACTTGTGTATCCATTTCAAAATATGAGATTGTTGTCCAGATATCAGTTGAGGTATTTCTTAAAAGAGATTCAAGGGATGGCATCTAAAAAATAATATATCAAAGTATTCTTTGTAAACTTTGCTAATCATAATAATAATAAGGAAACAATGACAGTAAAATCAAAAATAATTGAAAATGACAACCCTATGCAAATGTCTTGAGAAAAATTCTATTGAATGTTTGAAATAATCCGATTTTTTTATCAGTAAAACAAAATTTTAACCAGCCTATTGAAAATTTACAAATTGATTTATATAAACAAATATTTAGAAATTTTCATTCTTGGTTTTGGATATTTTATTTTGATAATTTCTACATTGATAATTGGGATTTCTGGATGGGTTTACGTTTCTATTTTTGAGTGGGAAAAATAGGAATGAATTTTTTTTCCAAAAAAAAGAGACAGAACAACAACGGGAATTTCCTGATTGTGTTGATAAAATTAAAAATCATCTGATAAATTGTCAAATCTGGCTCACTGAGTCAGAAATGAGACCTCATGACTCAGATCTTTATCCCTTTTTATTGCATACAGAATAGGGGAAATAAAACGGATTCCCATTCATGTGTAAACCGAGTCAACTGTTGAGTATTTTTTATTCTATCCATAAATTTACCTGTAATAATTTGTGGAAAATATATTATGGTAAAGCATTTTTTTCCTCATCAAAACTCATTATCATATAGCCGAGGGAATATTTTCCTTTCGTATTAGTAATCAGTTAGACTGTGACTTGGAAAATGTCCCTTAGAATATGTATTTTAATGCGATTAAGGTCCCGGAGATTTTTTAAATGACTTCTATTTTAACAATATCAGTAAAATCAAACATTAAACGAATAATTTATTGCCTGTGTACAGATTTATTCTGAAATATTTTAGTTTGAAATTTATATTACTTTTTTACATTAATATATATATATATATATATATATATATATATATATATATATATATTTAATATATATTTAATATATATTTGATATATATTTAATTTATAGTTAATATACTTTACTTATATTTTTAATATATCTTTAATATATATTATGTCACTTATGAAAAAATCAGAGGTGAAAAACAAAAAAAGTCGTTTTAATATATTTAGTATTTTTAAAAAAAAAACCCATCTTAATCATCAACACCTTTAAGTGAAATTGAGTGGAGTTGATTCGGAAATATTTTAGTTAAATTATAAATAAATGTGAACCACATTTTCACTGATCTAACAATTCTCATACAATTTTTCATATAATTAAAGGAAATTTCGACATGAAAAAAATTTACAAATGCAATTAAAATAATATTTAAAAATGAAAAAAAATTTCCCATTTCTAAAATATTTTTTAAAAACTTTTTTCGTGTCAGTTCTTTTAACATTTACAAAAAAAGAAAAAATGACAAAAGAATAAAAATTACGGCAAAACATATAAATGCACTTTTTCAGAGGGCGGAAGTACAAATCAAAAGGTGCGCAATGAGTTCTTCAGAAGATTGAATTTTTTTTAACATTCTTTGAGTGAAATGTTATTTCTTTACCTTCTCTGTTTGATGTGTAAAAAACTTGTAAGCTTTATATGCCTTATCATTTTGACAGAACCGATTAAAAATAACAGAGGATAACACAGGGTATTGAAGCAAAATTGTCAATTTCTATTTTTGAATTGTAGAATTATTCTGGTGAAAAAAAGAAAATAGAGAAGCATTAATCTTCAAGTTCCGTGGATACCACTTTATAATCATTCCACAAAATCAAGAGAACATCAAGATTAGAGAACATCTAGGTATTGCTATAATTTTCTTAGTTTTTGAGTATGGCCTGAAAGCTAACAAAATGTGAAAATATATTCTCACTCATTTATATACTTCTCTGGTTATAATCTTTTTTAGCAGATTCCTCCTGCCATTTTAATGCCCTTTGGACTTTTTATGTCAAAGCAGTCTTTATAGTGCTTGAATTGAATAAACCAATAATATTTTGTTTAAAACACTCTATCATGAACTATTAATTTATTTTTATAAAGATAAATTTTTATAATTTTTAGGCTTTTAAGTTGATTGAAAATAGGAAAATGTATAAAATAATTTATCTGTTATAGAACCCTCTGGTTATAATCTTTTTATCAGATTTCTCATGCCATTTAAATGCCTTTTGGACTTTTTATGTCAAAACAGTCGTTATAGTGCTTAAATTGAATAAGCCAATAATATTTTTTGTTTAAAACACATTTCATTGTTTTACTCAACTAGCAAAATTTTATTCATTCTAAAAACTACTTAATACATTTATCATGTTTCCAACATTACCATTCCAAATCATTTATTTATCCTTTTTTATCCTTTCTTCCTAGTATTTATTGGGTGCGTGGTGAAAATTTAAAATATTATTAATACATATTACCTTTTTTATATTATTAATTAACTTAAGTTAAATTTAAAAATGTTATTTCTTCAAGATTTAATTTTGTTAAAATATTCAAAATATCGTGCTTAACTATTTCATTGTTTAAATAAGGTTATTATTTCATTAAATTGCAAATTCTTTTTAAATTTAACTATTTACCTAATAATAATTAATGTTAAATGTTATATTTAAAAAAATTAAATTTGCCTTTTTGAAATAAATAATTTTTAAATTACATTTAAAATTATTTAAATTGCTGTTTAAAATTTCGAATCTCAACACGCATATTGAGAGAATCTTATTTGTAATACAAATGACAAAAATAAAATTTTATTTATTTCCCAATGTCAAAGATTTTTTTGTTAAATATTATTTTGCTTAAAACTATTAATTTATTTTTTTAAAGAATATGATAAAAATATCCGTTGGCACTGTTAGGAGAAAAAGAATATTTTATTTGTACTAAAATAATTTAATTTTTGTTTAAATATATGTATAGAATGAATAGAAATGGAGTATGAAAATACCAATTTAATCATATGTCGGACAATAAAATTTTTTTAGGATTCAAAGTTTTTATAATTTTTAAGCTTTTAAGTTGATTAAAAATAGGAAAATGTATAAAATAATTTATCTGTTATCTAATAAAGTGAGCTCAATTGCTCTACTAACGAGTGCTATAATGAAATGGTTATTTAAAAATATTTTTGTAAAATATGTCATTATGGAAATGCAACTTTTGTTTAAAATATCATTTATATTCTCCACAAAACCACGGTTACATTTCACTTTTAAATGAATTATTTTCGTCCAACGGTTGGCCTTAACCTGTTTATTAATTTTGTATAATTTTTCATTATTAATGGTGTTAATTTCATGAATAAACAGTAAATTAATATTTGTTTAAAAAAGAGAATCCCGAAAATTCATGTTGAACATAAAATAACAAATGAGTTGAAGAGGAAAGGAATATAAAAGAAATTACATTATAATTATTGTTTCGTATTTATTAATGATGCTGAATGTAATATTTATTATATTCCACATAATGTTAATAAACTATAAAAATTTTGTATGTGTTATGAATATATACACAAATTTTAAACAAAATAAAATAAATTTGAATAAAAATAAATAATAATTTATATTAATAAAAATAAATAATTAAACGTAATTAAAATAACATATTAATAAATTAATTATTGAATAAAATAAAACAATTGAATTAAATTGAAATAAACAATTCATTTAGCCGGTTTTCAAGTCCTTGACATATATTATATGACATTATGGTAACCAAGTTTTTGATGACAAAGTGCGCTGCAGTCCTCACATCTGACTGCTATCGAGTACATAATCTCTGTTTATTGTATAAATGAATTTTTCATTTTAGATGTTCAACAATATGAGTTTCATTTTTCCCACATACTAAGTTTTAAAATTAATTAATTTATATTGACATTTTTATCTGACAACATAATTATGATTTTATGCTTTTTCTTGGGTATCTTGTTCCGTCCATCTAGTGAGGTAATATACATTAAAAATAATTATATTTCTTAGTTTTTCTATTTATATTACAGTTTTTAAATATATAACGCAATTTTTAGTAAAAATCAGAGGAATTATCATTTTTATTATTCTTGACTTTTGCTTAGAACACCATCTTATTTCTACATTTATTTATTTTTTGTTTGTTTTTTGTTTTATTTTTTTGATAGATTTTATTCTTTATTAGATAAACTTGCGAGTCCACAAGTTGTGACTATATACCTTGTCATTCTTAGCCTTTGACATATAATTTGACAAATAAAGCCGTTTACAAAACTGCCTTTTAAATTTCACTATAAAAACCAAATATATTAAACAAAACTGAAAACTCATTAAAAAGTGTGCTCATCATTTTATCAATAATTTCACTGCAAAATATATAAATTAATTTATTAATTTAAAGTATTATTGAGAATTGTACTGATACGACCTTAGTATTATTAATATATATTAATAATGGACTGACTAAAGTGTGTGTAACAATTAAAGTATAAATTTCAGTATATGTATACACCTATTAGTAATTATTTGCACTCATCAAGTTAAGACTTTAACTGATATAATTTAACATATATAATTTATTTTTCAAATCAAAAAATCCCTGCAAAAATCAAAATACTTTAATTCAGACATGTCTAATGAAATATCAGATGTAGTCACTAGTTTAAAATTTTTTAAAAAAAGTTTAAAAATTTTAAAAACTTTTTAATTTGACTTTCACCATTTTTCTATAGAAAATATTTTTTCATATAACAATAACAATTGTAAAAATAGAAAAAATATTCATATAGACTAGTTTAAAATTGCCATTTTGTCATTAGAAACGGCTAAATAAGCGTGTTATTTCCATTTCCTTTCATTAGGAACTAATCGAGCGATAACTCACCACGGTTCAGACTGATTAGCTAACCGACTAATTTCATAAAAACCGCTCTATCCCGAAACCAATTTAATACACAGATTAATTATCATATAATTATTATTACTAACACTCTCAACTTGAGTGAATCTCATTCTTTATGTCTTTCCTCATTTGTTACAAGTCGAAAAAGAAAATGCTAATAATATTATCTACTTATTTAGATGCTGCCTATGGAATCCTTTCTGAAAAATTGTCTGCTATTCCAGAATAATATAGGCATTAATATTTGTGATTAATTTCACTTATTCTACAGTGTACACTAATAAATGTATATCTTATACGAATATTTCAAAAGAGAATGATATGCATATGTAGTTTTGAATTATATATATATAAATAATAAAATTTATAATTTAAATGGTTCAGAAGCTCTCTCTTTATAATGCATTTTAAAAATATTTATTTTAGATTTTCATTATTTTTCCCTGATTTTTCAGGATATTTATTGATATATTACTGTCGTTCTGGTACTTCTTGTTTTGTTGTAGCTTTTTTAAATTTTGGAATTCAGAACCAAAATGAGACAAAAGTACTTTCGAAATTTAAATTTACATAAGATAGTATTTCCACTACATACCCCTTCACTGTAAGTTACAGAGTTTTAGAAAGCCCTACCAAGAAGTGTCCAAAGAGTTAACGAAGAAAAAGCAATTATTAAATTAGAAATTTTATTCTTAATTTGTTAATGAAATATTGTGATTCAGTTTATTTTCTGTTTGATTTCAATGACTTTATTTTAATAATTTATTACAAAAATTATGGAAAAAAATATTAATTTGTTTTAATTATCAGCTTTTTGTGACAAAGGTAATTTTATATTTTCTTTTAAATGAAACAAAAATATTTTCCAGAATAAATGTTTCAAAAATATTTCAGTACATTTTATTTACATTTTGTAAAAGTTTTATACTCTTTGTTATTTTTGTAAATGGTCAAATATACATTTCAAGAGGTTCTCAACTGGTTTGGGTATAAATTTAGTTGCCAAAATAAGGAATATCCGTAAACTGACTCCGTATGCATGATCAGAGGATTTGCTTTAGAAATGGTAAATTTTAAACACTAATTTCGAGTATGTTAAAAGATTGAGGATGATAAAGTTAGAATACACTAATACGATATCACCTACTTATGACATCCAAAGTCTTTGATCCTTTCACTTCCTCAAACAAATTTTGGTCTTTGACATTTTATAGAAACAACAGCAACAACAATTGTCACAAGATACCTCGCCGATATCACATTATATTCTATGAGAAATAATGACATAATAAATTATATTTCATTATTAAAATATATAATTACTGAAGCTCATGTTTGATAATTGCACTAGCAAATCAATGCCACCTTATGTATTACATGAAAGAAATCTAATGAAATCTCTAGTAATGAAAAACCTTTTATTTCAAACAAAACAAAAGAAATATCAATTAAAAATAATAATTACTATTCTTATTATATATTATTGTTGGATAATCATTTTTCTTTTTCTTTGGTCTGATGCATGATTTATTATGGATTCATCATAATGAGTCCTCTAGGAATGCTTAAGAGATCAGATCAAAGAAACGCAAATATATTACTCATTTCTATAGTTACTTATGTCTGATATTTATCGAAATTAGTATCGCTTTGAGACGTTATCAATTAATTATTTAATAATAATAATAAAATAATAATAATAATAATAATAATAATAATAATAATAATAATAATAATAATAATAATAATAATAATAATAACAATAAGAATAATAATGATTATTATTATTACAATTACAATAATTTTAATAATTATAGTAAAAATAGTAATAATAATAATAATTATTATTATAATTATAATATTAATTGTAATAATAATAATAATAATTATTATGATAATTGTAATAATAATTGTAATAATAATAATAATAATAATAATAATAATAATAATAATAATAATAATAATAATAATAATAATAGTAATAATAATAACAATAAGAATAATAATGATTATTATTATTACAATAACAATAATTTTAATAATAATATAGTAAAAATAGTAATAATATTATTATTATTATTATTATTATTATTATTATTATGATTATTATTATAACTTGACACAGACATTATTCTTTGTAGAATAATTTATATTATAGGAATGAAATGCATAATTAAACTCTCCAAATACAGATTGATGATAATATTTACTTATCAATTACAAGTCCCTTTTTGTCTTTCATCTAACTAATAATGATATTTCAAAATTATAAAAAATGTTGAAATTTCCATAAAGTTTATTTTTTGATTAATAATCTCGCCAAGATGTGAGTAAAACTTGTGACAAAAAAGGCGATGAAAAGCAGTTTGTCAAAGTATGTTAATCAGCTAATTGCGAGTCAACCGTAAACCTTACAAAATGTAATAAAATACATAAATTTGATACTTTTTACGGGCGTGGTGATTTTAATTTTTTCCCCATTGGATCGAAATAAACTTCTGTAATTACTGAAATATTATTCTTGTTTGTGTTATTACTTTTTATCATGTTTTAATTGAATTTATTTTTTGATATTTAAATTTTATTTCCTTAAAATCTAGTGGAAAGAAATGGACAAACTGAGTAAGTTTGACTGCCGTCGACGTCTTTCACTGATATAGAATTTAAAATAATACCTTGGAAGTAGATATATAAGGATAGGTGGTAATTTCTCACAAAGGATGAGATCACGCTTTTTCTGAGTCCAAAATGGATTCAGCTCAGGGGAAATTATCTGATGAAGAGCTGATCAGTCATAATACGATCAAGGATTTCTTTATTTTACTGGCCAGCTATAATTAAAAAAGTCGGTAACACACAGCTTGCATGCGTGTGGAAAATCTCGTTATGCTGGATAAATATTTACTATATGAATGCTAATTTCATTGGTGTAATAGAACGCAATGATTAATATCATCAATAGTTTGGTAGCGGTTTTTTTTACAGGAATTTTGTTATGAGAGAAAATCAAATTATCTTACCAAGTTAGAATCCTATAATGAAATTGTTATCTATTGTAACACGATATTAAACACACAGATAAGTTGATTGTTTAGTTTTATAATAAATTTTATGACTTTTTTTAATTATAGCAAATGTTGTCCATTGGAACCACGTGATTATCACATTGTGAGTCATAATTGATTGTTAGGTGAACACTTTATAAAATTCGGTAATTACCTTACGATTGTCAATCATACAAAGTGAAGTGTGTATATTTTATATAAGCAAAATATTGTTTTGGATTTGAGCATTGAGAAGTCAAATAAGAACGAAATTTTTGTAGGGAGACTAAAAAAAGTTAAAAGAAAGTGATTTGTGATATTTGTTTCAATATTATTTGGATCATGCAAAAAACTTTTATTCAAAAGTTGAAGTTACCTGTCGTTTTCCATTTGGAAATTCATTCAGGATTTTGTAACAGATATTTATAGGAAGTCTACTGATACTTGATTATACATAATTTTCATTAGGTTTTGTGATTTCAAATACAATTGAAATAAGATCAAAGATTTCGTACTTAGGTCTTGGTTTTATATTTGAAAACCTGATGAAAGTATTGTGAAACCTTTTAGTCTTTCGAATAACGATGGATGTTAATAGATTTCACTGGAAAGATTATTAAGGAAAATAATTCGTTGCTCTATTAGAGATTATTAATATCTCACATTTTTTTATTATTATTCAAGTTTTAGGAAAATTCCATCATAATGCAAGATTACACTAATGAAAAATAATGAAACATTTCATAAAAAAATTCCAGCAAAAAATACATCAATCCTAATCTTTCAAATTACGGTAGAATTTTCAAATTAGCAAGTTGAATAATGTCAGAAAAAGCTTGTTATTAGACCCATTTACACTTTGAAGTTTCAGATTGAATGTATCAGATAATTAATTTACAGTAATATTTTCCATCGTTCGTTAGTGTCTGTAACACTTGCTTTAAACTTTAATATATTATTAGAGGTCATTTTGCCATTGCTTTGTAAAAAATGGTAAAAGATTCATTTTCCTATTAGACAAATTGATAATACATGAATATTGGGGTCTCCTTATATTAATAGCTACTTGTTTAATACTGTCTTGTTCTCTCGTTAGTTGGGTAGTAGATAGATCTGTGAACTACAGTCCAACAAAATTTCCTCGACTTTCACTATTTTGAGATCAACATTTTTTCGATATACTATCCTTTTTTCAAATTTTGAATTTTCGGCACAGCTTTTTTCAAGTGATTTGACTTTTTGTTTCAATATGCTTGAAATTTAAACCTTGTTTTGAAGTACTAATTACGATATTGTCATTTTGAAATTTCATTTATTACACAATTTTAAGATTTCCATATAATTTTAAAAGACTTGAACTATTTTCACTCCAACAATGTATAGACAGAATTTTATTCACTACAAAATTGACAATCTTTACACTCTATTTATCCCGTTTATTAACAAACTTTAACACACACACACATATTTCAATGATGTAATAAATTAATCATATACACCTAATAATTTTTACTAATAAAAATAATCTGCAAACTCAACATTTATTAAAAATACATTAAAATCATACAAAGTTCGAGAACTATTTACCATCTACATTGGTGATGTCATCTTTGGCATACTTTTTATATCCATGTATTAAAATATTTAAAAATCAGATTTCATTATTTTTAAATAAAACTTTTTTAAAGGGATCAAGAAAGCAGTAATCTCGATTTTTGATGAATTTTTTTTGTTTTATGATAAAACTTTTTATTTTCGTCAAAATTTTATTTACTGCAATATTTTGTTTTGTTATATGAGCAATGAAGCTTGAATTTTGTGACTTGATCAATTTGACTGCATTTGGGAATCGATATAAAATTTCATCTACCAACAAATATATCTTATTGTTATGATACATTTGCACAGGTTTAACAACAAATTTTGAAGGGGATTAATTTTCGTTTATTCTTCAATTTTTCTTAACTGGGTTTGTATCTTTGAATGCATTACTAAATGATTTATCCCTCAAAATATTCTTTTTATTTTACATTCTAAAAAATAATGAATGACATAACACCTATTTTATAGTTGGAGAATCAAGTGTATAACTAATCAAATTAATACCTTTGTATTGCATCTGTGAATCAATATGATTATGCGTGACATTTTGTATACCATCTTTGTAAGTCAGATAATATTTTTATCGCATAAAAAAACAATAATTATGTCTATATACCAAAGAAAGCCTTCATTTCTAATTTAACAAAAGATGTTGTGGTAGTAAATAAAGTATTAATAAAAATAAATAAGAATTTATCATATGAAAATATATTCATCAGTAATCGAAATTTTTATTAGATAACTAAAGCTAGTTTCTCAATATTTCAATGCTTTAAAAGCAATATTTTAAAACAAGGATTAAATTTCAAGCATATAAAAATCAATAATTTCTACAGCATATAAACATTAATGATGTTGTCGTTAATAAAGACAAAAATTGGAAATTACGAAATCATCAATTAAATCTAAATTTTTAAAAAGTTATGAGAAGGTATTATTACTTTGAATCGACATCAAAATCTTGAGAGTCGAGAATTTCCTGTTGCGCTGGAGTCCCAATGTCTATCTATTCTTAATAATACATAATGGAAAAGAGGGAAAATTCTAAAATTATTTACATATTAAACCTATATTTATTTGTTATATATGTAACTCATCGTTCTTATAAATTTGCAAGACATAAAGTCTTATTTAAAAATTTTTGAATTTATTATCATCATAAGTTTATAAAAACATAAATAGACAAATAATAATTTATAAAATTGAAAATTGAAAAAAATTAAAAAATTATTGAAAAACCTTATATAATATTATCGAAAAAAACAATAATATTATTGAAAAAAAATTATTTTTCTTAAAAAATATAATTTTATTTTTACAAAAATTTGAATTTTAAATTTACATAAAATATAAATTATTAAACAAAAATATTTTACGGAAAAACCATTTGATAACGAAATATTAAATAGTATATATGTAAATAGGAATTTTAAAAGCGAATATTAAAAATTAATTTTCTTTTGTTCGTCATCGAAAATTGAAACTTTATAACTTTATAAAATTATATTATTAAGTTAATTATAATTATTTATTATTACACCAATAAAACTTTAAGAATAATCAAAGTTATTAATAATAATAATAATAATTATTATTATTAATATTATTATTATTATTATTATTATTATTATTATTATTATTATTATTATTATTATTATTATTATTATTATTATTATTATTATTATTATTATTATTATTATTATTATTATTATTATTATAATTACAGTGTAAAGGATACATGTCAATTAATAAATATTCAGAAACCAAAAAAACAAAAAGTAGAATCATTGAAAACCAATCTAGAATCATTCGAAACCACAAACAAATTATAAAACTCAACTATTAATTAAATAAATAAAATAAAAATTTTATTTTTGGAAACTCTCAGCATAAAAGAATGCAACAATGCGAAAACTCTCAGCTGTGTATTGGCTATAGCCAGAACAGTATAGAAAGAAATTTTCGTTACATTCATTAATTAATTGTGCAATGTTTACTTCATTGTTACAAAATTTCCTTGTTTTAATAATACAAAATATTTTCTTGTTTCACTTCTTTGATTTTTAATGAAATAAGTATTTTAAATTAGCAAATTATCGGGTAATATATAGTGTACTGTTTGCTTTGTTAAATAATATTTTATTAATTATGATTTAATTTATTAATTATTCTTAGTTTTGCAGACTTAATCAGCATTTGGCATGAGAATTTAATTTTAACTAATTAGACGGCTTTTAGTAGCAAGATGATGGGGATAATAATAATAATAATAATAATAATAATAATAATAATAATAATAATAATAATAATAATAATAATAATAATAATAATAATAATAATAATAATAATAATAATAATAATAATAATAATAATAATAATAATAATAATAATAATAAAATTTAACGAAAGTTGTATTTAACTTTTACTGTTTTTTTTCAAAAAAGCGAACTGTATAAGATGCCAAAAATCAATAAAACCATTTTAGAAGAGATTGGCACATTGTCTGTAATTAAAGTGAAAATGTTTTATGGCAATTATAAATTCATTAAGAGAAAATAATTCATAATGAGGGTAATATTCAACTTCCCTACTTGATTGAATAAGCTAGAAATATCAAATTAATGTTTTGCTTCCTGTTTGAGGCCAGGAAATCCATCCAACTGCTGTCTTAGACATCTCAAAGTATAGTTGGGACGAAAGTCAAATGTATTTAGTCGATTTCCTATTACCGGTACGATTAATCAGCCAATAAACAAGTTTTCATTCTTTTTTATTATTGCAATTTATTGTTTTTTTTTCCACTCTCGTCAATTTTTTTTTCAACAAAGCTAAATAGAAAGTTTTAATTGAGACGAAAAAAATCTGTTAGAACAAAAAAAAAGTTTTAATACGCTTTTTAATTCAATGAAATATATTGTTAAATCAAAACAAAGAATTCAAACAAAAGAAATTCTAATTTATGACAACGATCCTGTAGATAGTTGGGTTTTTGTTTTAATTGATACCGTTATTTATTGATTTCTTTATCGTTAATTGAAATGGAAATTTAAAATTCGTTAAAACAAAAATTAAATTAATCGGATTTTTAAGTGTTTTTTAAACTGAACTGTAGCCAGTGGCGTTTTACGTAAGTAAATTAAAAATGCAAAAAACAAACAAATTTTAATATATATACAATGGTCTGACTTTTCTTGTTCTCTTGAATCACATCCAATTCATTCAAGATTTATCCATTTTGTTTAAATGTTCTAGAAAGAACAACAAGTAAATGATCTAGATTTCTATATTAGTAACTTTAGTAAAAACCAACGAACCTCTTCTTTTGCTCTTTTAATTTCCGCATTTCTTTTTTAATAATAATTGTTTTTATTTTTTCAAACAGCTATGTATTTTTTCCCTTTCTTTGTTTTATTTATTTATTAGTCAATCGCAATTTTTCCTTTCATATTTCCTTCGCTATTTTATTAATAATAATTTATTATTTCCTTTTTCTGCCATTTATATGATTAAATCAGATATTTTTTGCTACCAAGACTGGAAAGGTATCTTGATGATGCCAAAAATATATATATTAAAAATAATGATAAAGAAAGGAAATCAGAAAAAAGTAACAAATATATGTAGTTTTTTCTTTTCTTCTTATGATTATTATTATTATCATTATTGTTTCTCTTTACACAATCTCCAAAAAGTGATGAACAACTTAATTTAAAATTTTTAAGAATTTTTCCACTTTCCCGAAATAATTTTACGATTTGCTTTTGTTGAAAAATAAATAGAAAAATAACCCAAATTTAAACGCAAAAAGTTTTTGTTTAAAAAGTTATTTAATTGTAAATTTTAAAAAAATTAAAAATTTATTGAATTAAAAAAGTTAATTAAAATGTGACAATTCGAAAAATTAATATTTCTTGATAGAAATTATATGATTGAGAAGCAAATGAAAATATAAATACAAACATAATAAATATAAACTAATTAAATTATTTTTTATTGAGTGCATTAATCGTGTCAGTTGAGAAAAAAAAATCTGTGAGTCGACAAGAATAAACAATAATAAATTTAGCTTAAATGGCCTAAATTTCTATGTCCAAACCGTAAAGGTTACAACCGCAAAAAATCCAAATCTCCCCTTCACATTTCTTGAAGGATACAAAAGCTACATCTAAATCCTTGAAACCTAAATCGCAATTATTTATTTATTACTCGCGAGTTATGTCGTTTAAATAAAAAAAATGATGAGCAAATTATATTGAAAGATTATAATCTTCCATAAATATACGTAAGTGCAAATTAAATTTTCCAATTATATCGTAAATTAATTAAAAATAATATTCAAAAAAAAATTATTATCAAGATAACAATTGAGAAAAAATCGAATGAATTTCTACAAAAAGACACTTATATAACCCAAGACAAAAATGGGGATTTTAATTAGAGATAAAGCAGACTGAGAAAGAAAATAAAATGTACGAAGCATTCAATCAGCTAATATAGGCTTATGAGGGGAAAAAAGAGAAAATGATAAAAGAATTTCGTCCAAAGATGCTAATGCATTGGAAGACTACTAATCAATTAATAAGTAGTAAAATTAATACAGATGGAATATTTGGCTGAGTATTTCCAGTGATCGAGTTCACATTGCTTTTATCAGTAAGATCACAGATGCAAATTTGTTATTAATGAAAAATATAGCATCTCTCAGATAATTTATCACCATTTTTTCAACCAAGACACAGGAAAGGTATTAATTTTCATTGGGAGACGAGAGCGAGGAAGCCCAGTCATGTTATCTATGATGCTGAGAACAAGAGATAATTAGTAGTATTGCTCAATGCAATTTAAGCACGGTTTTTGCTTCGTTGATTATTGTTTTGTGTGATTATAGTTATTTTAATTCATCATTGCAATTTTAAATGCTAATTTTCCATTTTTTTGTTTCATTGCCTTTTTATTTACAGTTCCTCATAGATCATTGTTAGCCATTTTACGTTGCTAAAGCAATAAATATATATATATATATATATATATATATATATATATATATATATATATATAAAATGAGTAATATGAATAATGACAATAATAATTATACATGTTATTTTTTTAAAATTGTTATTATTGTTGTTATCATTGTTATTATTATTATTATTATTATTGTTATTATTATTATTATTATTATTATTATTATTATTATTATTATTATTATTATTATTATTATTATTATTATTATTATTATTATTATTATGCAGTTAAACCTTCACTTAAAACACCTTACAAATCAAAACGTTTTATTTCTTTTAAACAAGTGTTTTATAAATTTAAAATAATAAATGTAGAATAAAATATATCAAAGTAAGTCTATAATATGACGTCAACTGAACCTGAAATGATATTTGTCAAAGAATTTACTTGAAATTTAGGAGAAACTTATCTGCCAGGATCTTTTCCATGAACAATCCAAGAAGGATTTTGTATGTAGCTTATTAAGAAAATTCAACAATACATTTTCAATTATTAATGCGGATGAAACTGAAGAAAAGGTTGTACAACATATGCAATTAATGAAGAACATTAACGGGTAAAATGAATTTAATTAAATAATTTAAACTCTTTTATAATATCTTTTCATAATTTTTCTGCTAACTTTGTTATTATAATTATATCCTCAACTTGAAATACTTTTTGTCTGATTTTAATGAAATAATATTTTTTGGAGCATTATAATTATTATTATGTAATCAGTCAAAAATAAAAATTAACAATTGTCCAATAACTTTTAAAATTTTATTCGACAAAGTGACATTTGTATTTTGATATTATCAGAAAACCTACTTTTACTAATGATTAATAACTAATCCGATGATGCACACTTTTTCCGATTTTAACCAGTACTTCTTTTAAAACTGTTATACTATGTTAAATATTAAAATATATATTAGTTAAATTTTAATTATTAATCTGAGCTTTTCCTAATAATGGTAACTAAAGTTGAGTATTATTATTTTATAAGGTATTTTTTTAATTTTCACCTCTAATCTGATTCATAGTCGAAAATTTTGTAGAAAATATAATGTCTTATTATTATTTTAATAAATAAAATTTAAATAAATAACATTGTTTCCGCAATGTTTATTCATAAAATATGAAATATTTCGACCGATAAACGACCATTGCTCACTCATAACCAAAATTTAACTAGACTTTTGCTTTCTCCTAGTTTCACTCAAACTGTAGTCAACAAATATATTTATTTAAACAAATTTCGAAAATATTTTTCAAATTAGATTTACCAATATTATAAATTTATTAAATTAGAATAAAAACTTTTAATTATTTTTAAAAATAATAAAAGGTATTTATTAAATTCCAATATATGTTTTAATACTTTAAAATCTAATTCGCATTTTAGAAAAAAATTTAATAAATATATAAAAACTTAATTATTAAATTTTGGATTTTCAACATTTGACTTTGGCAGAGATTTGTTTTGATAAACTTTAAAATCTTTTCTTTTGTCGATGGTGGAATCATTTATGTAAATAAAATTTAAATAAATAAAAATGTTAGCCAATTTCCGCAATGTTTATTCATAAATGACTTTAAACGAAACTTACCAAACATCCAGAAAATTGTCCAATAATTTCCCACTTAATTTATTTAAATTAAAAAATTTACATTCTTACATAATGTCATTTTAAATTCACATCTTTTGCACATAAATAATTCATGTACAACTTCAAATACAGAAACACAAACTCAAACACATCATTCTTTGAATACACATTATTCTTAATTCCATATTGTAATTACTAATATTATTTAATTCCTTCAGCCGACATTTATCAAGAACTTGAGTATGGAGATGACGGTTAGTTAGAGATGTCCTTAACCACTTAAAGTACACACGAGCGCTCCATACTGAAAGATTTCTGCACGCTCGACTCAGACACGGGTGGCGATAATATTTACCGGAATAAACAAACACATGTTACGTCACTCAATATATTTTTTCCTTTTAATTATGCATAAGTCAAAAATTTCTGCAAAAAATTTGATTATTACGAGACAGGAAAGTCAAAATTATTGTGTACGTTAAGTGGTTAAAAGCTATATCTAGAATACAGTATTGTGATAAATTATTCTCATTTTTATTCATAATAATAATTTCAAATGATTCTTAATTATATATATTATTAAAAAAAATAATCGAATAAAACCAGAGAATTTATTCTTCTGCTTTCATTTTCTGAGGTATATTAATATATTGTTATTATACTCATAATATTTATCAGAAAAATTCTTTTCTTTTATTACATTTGAATTTTTATGATCAGGTTTTTGTCAAAATTAAAATAGAAAAAATATCATACCATTTAAAGTAAAATTATAAATTCATATATATATATATCATTTCTGAATTGTATAACTATTTAATGTTAAAATAATTTTTTCTATAAAAATTTAAAAATAAATTACTAAAAAATTTCAATAAATATTAAAAGAAAGTTACATATAAATAATATTATTTTCACATATTTTGTAAATATATTATCCATAAATATTAATGAAACTTAAACAATAATAATATTTTTATGATATTGTAAATAGATATAACTTTCTGTTTTTATATGAAACATTATTTATATTTTTATTTTATCAGAAAAAATTTATGTATACAAAAAATTATAAAAATTAAAATTCAATTAAAAAATAATTAAAATATTATTTCTTCACGAGTATATAATTGATAATAATTGATAATCATTATAATTACATACTTTTAAAATATCTGTTGATAAACCATTTGGATATCCTAAACTTTCCTGGCTGCAGTACATCCTATTTACCAAGCGATCTGAATCTATTCGTAAATCTTGGTTCTGATGGTGCAAATAATAATCATGACTAATAGAATTATTATTATCCAATCCCACAGCTTTCTTGGCACTCATGGCGTTGTCAAATTGTGAACGGCTCAACTTGATCTCGCTGCATGGATCTAACTGATAAGAATATCTTGAATTAATGTCGATATGAAGATCTTTATCGACTGATTGTAACCTGGGTATGATATTCCACGAAGAATTAAGTATCGGAGCCGATGAAGTTCCTCTCGAAGATGTCGAACTGTTTGTTGTTGATGGATCATTTGATGAAGAGGTTTGTATTTCTGATAAAGAATCGCTTAGATATTCCGCCTCATTCGTCATAGACTTGGGATATGAATGAGAGTGAGCTTCGGATTTTATTATATCTATTGAATGGCATACTTCTTCCGTTTTGATGGTTTCTTCCGCTTTGTACATGGATCGGCATCGTTTTTGCATTATGGTGTTTTCGTCTGCCAATTTAGAGTTACTATCCGACATAGATAACGTTCGCTTTCTAAATACGCTATTCAATTGGGGGGACTGGGTAACTCGACCATTGACAATGGAGGATGAAACCAACTGTTGATCATTGTCTTCACTACATACGCTGATTTCGCTAGTTGAGTCTTTATCATCATTGTGAGAGACATTTATATCAACATTTGGTGAAGATGACTTTTTATAAGTTCCATGATTTCGTTTAATGTTGTCAGTAGTTTCATTTTCATCGGTTACTGTGGAAGATTGATCATGCCGATTATAAGAATAGTTATCCAAATGTGTCATTCCACCCAATGTATGTGAAGCGGAGGATGAAAACGGAGGTGGCGGATGAGATCCAATCATAGATCGACTATAAGCAGTTAATTCTTCTACCATTCCTAAACACAAACGCAAAGATAAATCAAACCAACAGGTAATAGGAAATAAACCCCTTGAAAATCTCGGCGGATAAATTCTCGAATCGGACCCCAAAGATGGATATGAAAGAGAGTTTTGAGAATAAATATTTGAGTACTGATTTCTGTATCCATCATTGTGTAACTTGAATTCATTGGAATTGATATGGTGTAACAATGATCTAGAATAAAAGGGATTCAGAACTCCAGGTGGAATCGGTAAAAACGGTCTGACGTGAGATATGGGAGAATTGATGGCAGTAGGAGATGATTCGGAAGATGACATACCGAGTCCGTTCTGCTGAACATTTGAACCAATCGCTGTGCTCCGGAAATTCAAGCCCATATTTGTAGACAAATTGTGATGATGTGCTGAACTATTGGAGTTATGCATTGATCCGGTAAGTCTGTGAATCGATGAATTGGGATTTAAATGATATGATCCATGTTGTGGCATCGTATTTCCAATTATCCCTTGAATATCATATTTAATAGAAATTTTTCAATTAAAATTATTTATATTATTAAATTTCATTTTTAATAATCGTTTCTAAAATAGTAAATTTGGCATTGTCAATTTTGTTGTTTTATTATGTTCGTTTTTTTTCTAAATTATATTAAAAAATTAAATTAATTATTGTATGTGTTTTCTTGGTTTTATTATGATAAATAATAATTATTTAATAATAAATGATAAACAATTATTTATTAAAAAAATATTAAAATGTTATTCTCCAAGATTTTATCCGCCGAAACATATATTTCATTTAATTGAACTACTATAAAAAAATAAAATGTTTGATTTTTTTAATCTATTTTTAGTGTTTTAAAAATTTATCTATTTTTAGTATTTTTAATCGTGATTTTTCACAATTTAATATATTTGTTTTATTTATTATTCTAATATTTTTTGTAATTAATATAAATGCAAAACAACTTCTAATTATAGCCTTCAATTCCAGAACCGATTGATAAAATCTTCTTCTTATTAATATATATGATATTAATTTATTTTAATTTTTTGTTTTATGATATTTATAAAAAACATTTTACCGAAAAACTTTGTTCGGTTTTGAAATGTTTTCCATTTATATAATTTTACACTAATTTTTAAAATTTTATATAAATATAAAAAAAATTTATCTCTATTATAATAAAAATTTTAAAGTAATAATAAAGTATTTTATAAATTTAAATCATTTTACTCGACATAATACAAATTATATTAAAATTTAAAAAATTTTAAACGCAATAAAAAAATCAATTTATCCCAATACATTTTTTTAATGGGATATTTTTAATTTGAAATTATAATTTGCAAATCTTTTATGACTTTATTAACCATTTCTCGGAATTAAAATGTATTTTGAAAGACACATCAGTTATTATAAATTGAGAAAGTTTCTTTTTCAAAATGTCAAACCTAAATGGTTTTCTGGATTAAAGATAGAATGCAAAAGAATCAGCAAAGAATTGTATTCAAAACCCATGATTAGACTTACGGCTATAACAGTTACTGGAAACTCATTATGACATGTGTAAGATGACAAATGATCTGGAATAGCAGTGCTTTAGAAAGTTGATCAAGAACTATTCCTTCGTTACAAGAATGACTTGAGGCTTCTCCTTTCGAGTTTTCGAACAAACGTTAAACATATATTTGAATAAAATTTAATTCAAAAAAAAATATATTATTTGCAAGAAACTTTGCCAATGTCGACTAACAATAACAAAACTGTTTATTTTGTAAAAATACATTTGCATTAATTGCTCACTTATTTCAACAGATTAAACATAAAAATATATGTGACATCCAAGAGTTAAAAGAGCTTTTTTTGTAACAGAATTTTTTTTTCATTCATTTTTCTCAAAATAATAAAAATTTTCTGTTCACAGCCAAAAACTCAGTTAAGAGGTATTCACTCAAGAATGGCATATTTTTTTAGGATAAGTAGCGCACTTTTGTCATGTAGCAGACACTGTTGACAGTCTCTCAATTATCTTTGTAATTTTAAAGGGCTTATTTTTACATTTTTTTCTGAATCAGTTTCTTTAAAATTCACAAATATATAATTCTTGGAACAGGCATAAAGTCGTGAAATTCGGTAACAAAAGCGATCTGAGAATTAATTTTTGTTTTACTGGAAACACAAATTATTTTGTTATTTAATTTATTTTGACAATTAATTACCCTAAATTATTAATATCAATAATTTTATAATTAATTAAAAATTATAAGTAAAAATGAGCATTAATAATGATAATAATTAAATTTTTAATAATAAATGTTTAGATGCATTGAAAGTTTGAATGTCCCCTTTAAATGGAGAACTTATGTTGTTAATTGAGACATTTTCATAAATATCATTATATTATTATTTAATTTAATTTTGTTAATTTCTAATCGTATTTATTTTTCGCGACAGATTTAAAATTTTCAATAAAGAATTAAATTCCACATACATGATGTGCTGATTATTTTTCCTTTCCATTGTTGCAAATGTATTCAATACTTTCTGAAAATTAAATAATCTTCTAATTCTTCTTATTTCAAACAATGGCTTTCTGAATATAAGGTAAAGACATTGAGTTGGTAAATAAAATTCCCCCTTTTTCTCCTTTATTTAAGCTATATATCATAAACGACGCTATTTCCCTAAGACAATACGAGATTATTGTAAACAATTGGGACAATGTTCAATGGCATATCCGAAGAATTCTGTTTTAGTTTATACGAGGTAAAAAAATTTTCATATTTTTTTATGCGTTTTTAAAAGATTTCTTGAAAAATTTGCATTTTTTTTATTTTCGGGAAAAAAATAAAAAATCCCTAATTTATTAATTTTAATAATTTTTTTTTTGTAAAATTTAGTTGCGTATTTTTAATCGATTTTTTCTTTCACAAAATCGAAAAATATATTTTTCAACTGCTTTAAAAATAAAATCCATTTTCATTTAAAAATTATATTTTCCACAATTTTTAGTTAGATTAATTTAAATCAATTTAAAACAAAAAGAAATATATAAAAAAATATTTAAAGAAATTCCCTTAATTTTCTCAATTAATGAAATTGTAAAGGGAAAAAATATTACACCATTAAATGAGTTGATAATTTTTTTTCCTTTTTTTGCTGTAGAATGTTCAGGGGAATTTTTCGTCGAATTCACATATTCGATTGTTCAAATCTAAAATGCCTACAACAGAGTATCCAATTTATCCGTGAGTTATTAATTGAAAAAAAATATTTTTTTTTAAAAAAAAATCAGCTTAAAATAAAAAAGACTCATTAATGGTTACTGGCTTCAGTATTGAAGAGTTAGCTGATGTGAGATCTACAGTCAGACACTACTACATGCCTTATTACTTAGACTCGCCATTTTTATTCACAAGATATGTCTCAGCCTCAATTTCTATCTCGCCATCCATCTGAAAAATTTTTGGAGTATGTGTGTGTGTGCGCGCTTTTTGTAAAGATGTATTTGGGGGGAAAAAAAACCGTTCTACCTACTCTGATTATACAATCCGTATCAAGCCATGTACAAGCTCACCTGAGTCAATCTGGTTTATAGGAATCATCTCTCCCGTAAATCTCCTGCCATCCTCATCATTTAAAATAAGTAGGCATTTATCGAAATCCAAATTGTTTATATTAAAACAGTTTCTACAATTCATGAGTAGAAACGAGGCCAGACGATTCAAATATTAATTCTTAGTTCAAAGATTATGCAATTAAATATAATTATTTTCTTTTTTTTAATAAAAAGATAAGCAAGTATATTCTCAGAAAAAAATTTTTTTTTCTATTTCTCTTTGCCAATATGGATTTGTAATTATGTATTATTAGTAGATATTCGCATTCATATGCAAATATTAACAACAATATCGATTTGGATAGTGAAAAAAAATATTTGTGTTTAAATTTTTGTGGAATTTATAATTATTTTTTGACCAAAAGTAAATTTTTAAAAATATTTTTAAAAATAAAAATTTTAAGTTTTTTTAAATTTATTTTTGTGATTGTTTTGTTTTGAATTTGGTAAATTTAATTCTGTGGTTTTTAATTTATTAATGAATTTGCAGTTTTTAAAGTATTTTAGAAACACTAAAAAACTCAACATTTTATAGATAAATATAAAATAGAAATTTTTATAAATAACATCAGTATAAAAAGTTTTAATTTGTAAGATTTTGATATAATTTTAAGATAATTATTATTCATTAATTTGTTTAAACATTCCTTATTTTCATTTTTTTTATAGTTAATGTCCTTTCTAACCTGAATAAGACTAATAAAATGTCGAAATGTATAGCACGATTCTGTTAAACACATTTCTTTGTCTTTTTCAATTATTAAAACTTTGCCATCTTTCTTTGATTAATGATAAATAACGTATTTTATTGCTGCTTTTTATTTTAACAATTGTGCAAATTACAATTAATTTTTTTATGATAATATTTTCACAATAATTAAGTAATTTTTTATGTTTTATTTTGATAATTTAAATTAATTAGGTTTATATATTATATAAAACGACAATTAATTTTGTTAATTTCATTTATCATTACTTTTAATTTTTACAATTTTTGAATTTGTATACGTAGATATTTCTATGATTTATTGATAAGATTTATATTTACATTTTGATTTAATAATTATAAATATTAATTATTAATTTATTTTAAAATAATATTAAATATCTTTAGCATAATAGCAATTAAATAAGTCCTAGTGCGAAATTAAAATATTACTAAATTTAATAATATGTAAGATAAATATAAGTTATATAATTTTTAAAAATCAATTCAATATATATTTTATTGTTATTATTATTATTATTATTATTATTATTATTATTATTATTATTATTATTATTATTATTATCCCAAAATTTTTACAATAAATTTTTTACACAATATTAAATTCACTACCAATTTCAATACAAGCTGACGTCTAGAATAAATCAAACAAAATTGTTTAATATAATGTAAATTTATAAACTTTTTTAACCCACTGAAAGCTTACAGTGGGTGTATCCGTCATTTTTAAATTAATACATATGACAAAAATATTAAATTAATGTAACTCACAAATATGTTCAATCAGCGGGGTAGCTAGAAAGGGGCGGAGGACAGAATATTTTTTGATGTGTTTCATTTAATAATATTTTTTACTATTAAATTAAGAATTATAATAATTTGAAAATGTTATTTTATGGTTGAATGTTCATTGAGATTGATTAAACATTTTTATTTCCATTAATTTATCTATAAATTAAAAATAAAATAACTGATATTATTATTTATATTTTTATTTTATATTGTAAACCAACTGTTACAATTTGTATTATTATTTGATTTTCACGAAGAAAGTAAGTTAAATATACGCAGTCAGATTATGTATGTAAAAGTTTTTAAAATGTTGATTAAATATTAAAATCATTGTATAATTTTATCATAATGTGTTTTAAGGATGCTCAAAATATTCAATTCAATAATATAATTCACTTAAATCAATTCCAAAATGCCATTTTTATATTCATTTAAAAAGCTTTCAACGTCTGTCTTACACAATGCTTCGATTTGTTGAATAACATTTATATTGTTTAAAACTTTAGCTAAATGAAAAAAGTAATTGCATTAGCTTATCTCAATAAAGGTTTTTCTGAAATAATGTTTGTTTTACTGTGTAATGCAAAAACGTTCGTATTCACAATGAAAAGGTAATTATGCCCAAGCGTAACCCAGGTAAGTGTTGCTGGCAAATTTGTGCATGCCCGAGAGAGATTCACTGACGATTATATCTCGGGTAGTGTAATAAATTTATGAAAAAGAAGCCGAGATTTTAATAAAAAAAATGATTTATTTTTGCCGTTGTATCAAAAAAACGTGCGTTAAAGAATTAAAATAATTCAAATTGTGCGATTTAATCAAATTTTTTATATTTTTCTTTTAGTGCTACCAAAAAATTTTTCTGTTAGGGACAATGTCATTCAAAACTCATAAATAAATATGAACTAGGATAATTTATTAAGCTCTTCATCACATTATCAAGGCCTCAAAGTATTGAAAAAAAATTAAAACCCTATTAAAAACTAATAATATTTTTAACAATCTTATTTTTGTTCATCATTATCAAAGATTTCAGAAATATTTGACAGCAAAAAGAAAAAATCAAAACAAGAAATTGCATCACAATTGTAAAAGATAAATTAAAAATAGAATAAATAATAATAACAGAATAAATTTTAATTTATATGAATCATTTCGGTTCAATTGATGCGTCTAACAAAAATTTAATATTTTTTTTCTTTTAAAAATATTTCTAATTGGATAAAATAAATTACGTCCGATGCATGAAAAGTATGAAACAAAAAAGATAATAATTTGTTTTTTTATATTAAAATCCATGATAAAATTATAACAAGAATTCAAATAATAATTGCATTATAAAAATCAGCTTTTATCTATATTAATAATATTATTATAATTATAATTTATTTATTAATTTATTATTATTATTATTATTATTTTTTTATAATTATTATTATTATTATTATTATTATTATTATTATTATTATTATTATTATTATTATTATTATTATTATTATTATTATTATTATTATTATTATTATTATTATTATTATTATTATTATTATTATTATTATTATTATTATTATTATTATTATTATTATTATTATTATATTATTATTATTATTATTATTATATTATTATTATTATTATTATTATTATTATTATTACTATTATTATTATTATTATTATTATTATTATTGTTATTATTATTATTATTATTATTATTATTATTATTATTATTATTATTATTATTATTATTATTATTATTATTATTATTATTATTATTATTATTATTATTATTATTATTATTATTATTATTATTATTATTATTATTAAGTTTTTTGGCCATTTGTAAAATTGGAAAAATTTTATTTCGTTAAATGTTCTGTTCAAGACGATTCCTAATTGATCTATTGTGGGGTCCATTAGACGAAAGCATAAAAACTGAATGAATAATTTATGCAAAATATATTCCTTTAACTCATGGTAATAGGTAAATTGGTTGTACGAAACTTACTCATTGGTATATAGCAACAATTATCAATATTTAATACGCAAAAAAAATATTCAAAAACAATTCACAGCCCAAATTATACCGAATATTTTGAAACAAAATAATTTTTTTTTTACTTCATTTTTTTTCAACATAGAAACTAATTTTAATTTTAGAATTATTTTTCTTTTTTTTAAAAAATCAATTAAATCAATGAATGAAATTATATTAAATATCAATTAAAATGATTTTAATTTTTTTGAGAATGTTAATAAAATTGAGTCAATGAAAAAATATTGATTTATTAATTACCGTTAATTTCCCCGTGAGTTGAACTGTGGTTGGAATGATGGTGATGATTCCCAGTATTGGTCGACGCAAACACGTTGAACGGAGCAGTGATAATTCTTTCATAGTGGTATGGGTTGACGCAGACCGATTCCTGTTTCAAATCGAATCCGTAAACGCAGAATTTACAATGTTTCAGTTCGTTTTTGTGGAGGTCTGGCCAGCGCCAAATTCGAGCGTATATCACATGTGGAAAGCATTTCCGACCGGCCACCTAAACATATTAAGAAATTGAAAATTTAAAATTACATGCAAATAGACAATCTTTGTTAATTAAATTAAAAAAATTCCACTGTTAAGCTAACTGATTTAAAAAATTAAAAATAATTTTATTTTAATTGATTTTTGTAAATTTACAATTATCTTAAAATTGATCTAACAAAATATATGTAAATAAAAATATTTTTTATATTGCTTCATTTATTTGAATTATTTTTATTTTTATTTTCTTGCTAATTAATTTCTGTCAAATATAAATAAATAATTTTAATTGAGTTTGACTAAACAACTGAATGTCTCATAGTAACAATTTTATCAATTCCAAAATCATTATCATCAACATTATCAATAATAATAATAATAATAATAATTATAATAATAATAATAATAATAATAATAATAATAATAATAATAATAATAATAATAATAATAATAATAATAATAATAATAATAATAATAATTATAATAATAATAACAATAATAATATTTATAAATAATATTAATAAATATTATTAATATTAAAATTATTTATTTATTGATAGACTGATATTATAAAATCGGATAGAATTTCTTTCAAAATTTACTTTTGGCTCACAAGTCAGTCTAATTAACATTAAGCTACATGTATTCATTTTCATTTTTGCAAAATTAAAATAAATTGAAATTTTTAATTTTTTCACCAGTTTGTTAAACAGAAAATCTTTAATCAATTAAAATTTTTGATGCTTTAAAGGCATATTTCATTAAATTATTTCTATTTCTTTAATCAAACTGAATGTAGAACACATTAAAATTTTGCAATCTATATTTAAAATATTTAGTTTTAAAATACAAACAGTTAATTTTACAAAAATATGTAATAATTAAAATTTAATAATTTGATTTAATTTTTTATCAATAAATTTTGTAATTAAATTTTTCGCAATTCAAACAAAACAAAATAAAAAAAGAGTCGACAAACGCCATTTTTTCAATTAAAATTGAAGACTTAATAATGAGACTAAAATAAAACAAAATTAATTAAAGTAATTGTAAATTACTTTTTTATTAAAAAAAATTAAGAAATTGTCAATTGGAAATAGTTCAAGATTAAATTAAAATAAATTTATCTTTCTTTTTTATTTCAAACTTGTACAACTAACTTATTACCTTTGATGTTATTTTACATATTATTATTATAATTGTTATTATTGTTTTTATATTATTTTTATTTTAATATTAATTATTAATATTATTAATATTATTAATTAATATTATTAATTATTAATATTACTATTATTATTATTACTATTATTATTATTATTTTTATTATTATTACTATTTTTACTATTATTATTGAGTGTCCACCAAACTTTTCCCGGAGTTTTCTTAGAAATTTTGTATTATATTAAGGTTAGCCACTAAGAACAATCATTTTTACATTAAAATATCTCTATAAAAAGCACAAAATTATCTGCCAAATTACTAAAATGTTTGTTGTTATGACTCGCAGATTTATAAAATTAATTGTTTTAATGAAAGAAACTATCATTTATATTTTTTTAACGGCTCTGATCAGGCACTATGTCTGATATTATTGGTTCGATTTGCGCAATAATTAATTTGCAAAACAATAAAGTTTTGTTTGTGTTTGTGCATCCTGCATTCATTCGGCTATGTTTGTGTGTATACGCTATAATTTAGCGGCTAAATTCTGCAGTATATGTGTGTATTTTGTGCAAACACTCAATAGGATGAATACACCAAGCCCCATTGTACAAAGTCGGATAATATTTCAAAAATTATTGCAGTTCAAAACTTTTATTTTGATTGGATGAATAATAAATGTGAAAGTGTCGGTCAATGTATGTGCAATAACGTGAGTTTGAGTTGACAAATTTCAATTTTGTCTTTTTGGTATGAGGCCAGAGTAAAAAATTAACCAAAATTAATTTTTTAATCTATAAAAGGCCAAATCATCTTTAAATTGAAGAAAAAAGGTTCTTAAACGATTAAAAATAAAATATTTTATATATTTATTAAACAAGATAACCCAACTAGAGACCTCCTCAATTACTAATACCTTAAGGAATCTGATTCACTAGAATCCTCTCGTTTTTACATAGGACACTTTAATTTTCCATTATAAACTCATTAAATTCTTCATGCTTGTCTTTATCTCTTCTCCCTTTTGTGGCGATTTGATTGAGTTAAGATTTCCTTTTATAGAAAACTTTCTCCTCCTCACTGTGTATAATCAAATTTTTTTCTTACAAAAGCCCAAAATTTTTAAATGATATATTTATTTTTTCTAATTTAGCTTGACAAGTTGCTTTTTGCATGTCAAGCTCGGACGTTCGGCTTCTAATTTAATTTATGTTTTTTTTAAAATTAATTAATAAATTATTCTTCGTTTCTTTCATAACTATTTAACGAACCCAAATAGATGTGCCACCTGATCATATTCGTTCTCCAAGAAAAATACAAATTTTTAATTTTAATTTTTATTCGTTTTGTGAATGTGTTTTAATTTGCCAATACATTATTCTGTGTTTTCACGTTAATTTTATATTACTCTAACATTCATCTTGAGAAAATCAATAAAAACTCCGGCGTTTGTAAACCCATTCACTGTCCATATATTGCAACTTACTTGTCAAAAATCTCAGGAATTCACTATTAGATTTAAAGCATCAAGATATCACGGTATTAAATTTAAATTGAAACACATTTTTAAAAAGGAAATTGCAAAATGTGAAAAATCATTCAAGCGTTAAAAGAAAATTAAAAAATTAAAACGTTAAGGTTATATATTTTTTCTTACATTTTTAAAATATTTTAAAAATTGGCTTCCACAAAAACTGAACGAAATAAATAATTTATGAAAAAATTTGATTTCTACAGAAAAAAACATTTGAAAGAAAATTATACATATTTTACAATCAATTCAATCAACGAGAAAAATTTTTTTTTTAAATAAAATTTAAAATTTCCACAACAAAACACAAAAAAAACGTTTCAACAATTTACAATTTAAACAAACAAATGCAAAGACAATGTAGAATTTCAAGAGTCAAATATCTCCCTTGAAATATTCATTCGCTACACAATTAAAAGTTTTCTCATATTGCTCATGTCTAATTACGCATATTGAATTGAATTTTTGTTTATTTTAAAAATTAAATACGAGAAGCGAAAAATCAAAATGTATTCATCAAATAGATATTTGAGTTAATTAAAACGATAATTGAAACGATAAAATTCAACCACAGAGATGCGTAACGATGTCATTACATGTCATTTCCAGTGTCAATTTAAACAACTAATTAGCATTTTTAAAAAAATTTAAAACTTCCACAAAAATTTACATTTTACGTCCGTACTGAACTAAATTAAACAAATTAATATTTGACTATCAAATTATAAAAAAAAATTTTTGCAATGAAATGATTCAGAATTTTTTCATATAATTTTAAAATAAATGATTTCCTCTAAAATATTGAAAAATCTGATTGTTACGTAATTTTGTGAATTTTCCAACGAAAATTCCTATTTTTTCCCGCTTTTAAATATTGAAATAATTATTGAAAAAAAATAAAATTAAAGAAAAAAAAATCTATTTTATCAAATTTATCGATTAATTATATCTACATTCTAGATATCAACATCAATTATTAATATTTGGAGAATTTCTTATCTTTATGAATTTTTCTTTTCTGGTAAATATGCACGATTCGTGTTATTGTATAAGACGCTTTGCTGGCTGGCAGGCAAGGTAATTTTATTCTGCCACCAAGTCTACTGGCATATGCATATAGCCAACTAGAGGAGATACATGTGTGCATGGAATACAACCGACATACACACCTACAAATACACACACACTCACGGTTCCAAATACTCAATCTCGGTATTTGATAGGAAGAAGAGAAAAATAACTATTTCAAATTCGTATAATATGCATGTCATTGTAAAACGAAGATGATAATGATTCGAATTAAACAATGTTTCTTGTTCAGATAGGTGAATCAAGAAACATAAATTAATGATGAGACAGTGTATTTTTTTTTATATTCAGATATCTATTAAACATGCAGTTGTGTATTTATGAAAGAATTACTCTGTGAGTGTGTGTGTGTGAGCGCGCCTGAGAACCAGCGTTTGTGTGTATGGGACATTTGTAAATTCCCAGAAGTCATGTGAGTTTCTTCAACACACCAACTCAGACTACTTAAAATAATAATAATAATGATAAAGATAATCTTAAAAATTTGCCTACACTTTTGCTGACGAGACTACAGACAGACGGGCTCCGCAGTCTCGCTGTCTCCGCACTGTCTTTAGGGAAATTGAATTGTCCACAACGGAGTAAATTTCATAGTTACGAGTTCTCGAATTTGCAATTTAATATTACAGTTAGAATTGCCAGAGAGATTGCGTGTGTATGCAGTGAACAGCGTCTCGTGTTTGTGTGTGAAATGCCTGTTGGCATAGCATAGAGAAAAAGATAAATTGTTCCAATACCGCAATTGCATTGTCGATTGGTATGATCCGTCATCACGATTTGTAGAATTCTATATGCTTGCTGCCAGGTGCGTTCATGCATCAGATAAATGATGACCCAGGTGAACAGAAAAAAAAACGGAAAATATTTTAAAATCTTTTTCAACTTAGAAAAAAAATTTTTTTTTCTGATGAATTTAGAATATCTTTTGAACTGTTTGAAATATTATTATTATTATTAAAATAGAAATCATATTTGTAAAATTATTTATTTTTATTTTCTTTCTGCTCATTTTCGGTACGAATCGAATTATTAATGATAAAAATTAATTGTAAAAAACAAACGGAAATAATTTTCGTTACATAAAATTTGAAATCATTTGTTAATTCTTTTTAATATCTTATTTTTTTCCCCTTATATTAACTGAAAGAGATGGTCAGCTAATTTCTGGGCTTGACAAATCTAATTAAGCAGTTGGAGTTTTGTTCGGGAACTCTCAGAGCAATTATTAACCGCGTATGCTCCAGACGTTTCTAAATAAATTATCCATTACAGAATTAATTAATGTTTACAAGGAGAAGTTAGATTAAAATGAACACGAATAATGAGAGGGAATTATTATCAAAAAAAAAAAATTAAATGAATACACAACAAAATAATAATTAAATGTAATTATACTACACATTTGATTATATGAGTTTTCTGAGATAAATTCTTGTAAAAAAAAATTCTCTAAAGATTACGAAAACATTGTGTTTGGGAAAATTCCTAAAAGAAAATCTATCATGTTCGCCTAGTGTCTATCAACAATCCCAACTGTTTAAACGAACAGAGACCACTCGTTATGACTGACATTGAAATTTATCGGTAGACTTAGAGTAAAAGAATTATATTTTCCCTATCATTCAATAACATTTTTATATATTTTTTAATAATTAAACTTATTTAATTCGCAATTTTTCGTTTTACTTTTTCTAGCGAAAAAAAAATTTCACATGCCTAAGTTATTCACCAATAAATTCAAATCTATGAGTCAGCATTTCGTTAAAAAATTCTTTTTATTTATATTTTAATAATAATAATAATAATAATAATAATAATAATAATAATAATAATAATAATAATAATAATAATAATAATAATAATAATAATAATAATAATAATAATAATAATAATAATAATAATAATAATAATAATAATAATAATAATAATAATAATAATAATAATAATAATAATAATAACAATAATAATTTTAATAATGATTTTAATTTTATGCCAGTTCCAATTAACTGGTAAAAAATATGGTTATTTAATATTAATTATAAATTTATTAAAACTTGCATTATTTAAGGTATTTTGATATCCTTGATATATATCCATCAAAAAATGCTTGGAGAAATAGTGATTAAAAATAGAAAAATGTTTTTTTTCAATTTAAATTACTTTTATACTCATGAAATCTTTAAAAATGGACCGGATTGCTAAGTGAATAATCTCAAAAAGATAATTGAAAATAATAAAGCATTATTTCTGTTCACAATTTTATAAACCCATAAATTTATTTCTCTTTAATTATCTTTCAAGTTTAGAAAAATCAATTAAATATTTAAAATTAATAAATAATTTAGAATAAAAAAATGCATATCTATTTCATAAATGTTCTTGCATCAAACTAGCAATGTGAAAAAAATACTTTAGCGTTTGACTTAAAAATATTTGTTTAAATATTCTATTTTACAAAAAACACATTTTGGAATTAATAAAATTCATGTTCGTCTTTCTACGCCGGCATCAGAAATAACTGATATCGTTGTAAATTATTAAAATTTTAGAATTATTAAATAAAATTATTAGGGACTTCTCACAAATTACGTAACACTCATTTTGTCACTTTTTAACCAGCCCATTCTCATAGTAACAAATCGTAAAAACTTCCAAGCACCCCTCCCCAATAGGAATACCTAAATCTTTCTTGTCTTTCCTGGTTAGACATCTTTGTTTATTAATCACATTCTAGCTTTCTTTTTTTAATTTTCAATTTTCTTTATTTCTTGTTCCTGTTCAGAAGAGAGCATGCCTGTATTTCTACGGTTATTAAGACCTACAAGATCTGAATATAAAATATCAATTTCCTTTTTCAATTGTTTTTTGGCCGGAGCTTTGAATTCTTTTGATGGTAACGATTGACTGTTACTTGAACAAGGTTTATCAATTTCAATTGCCGTTGATGTTGATTCAGAAAAAGGTGGCTTATGCATTCCACTCTGCTCAGTAGTTTTATTTAAAGTCGTTTTTATAAACGTATTAGACCGAAATTGTGTTAAATTTCCTTTTCAAATATACCCCTTCATAGTTTTTTAATAACTTAGAAACTTTTTTACCGTCGTTTTTTATTTTAATCCATATATCATTTATATCTTTTTGAGACTGCTGTTTGGATTTATCAGGATACGCTTTCAACAACTTGTATATCAATGACTTTTCCATAATTATGGTCTAAAAATTTTTATTAATATGAATTGTAACTTTTAAACTTTTTTCTTAATTACCTGCACCTGATTATACTATAGGAAGTTGAACTATAGCAGTGTAAATTCATGAGGATGAATGAAGAGGACGGAAACAAATCAATGCCTACTGATCTTTCTGTTGTTTTTGATTTATGTGACCAGGTGCAATATCCAATCACTTAGTCAAACAACTAAACTCTCTAGTTCTCAATCAAATAATTGTATTTCAATAATTTTAAATCACTTCAAAATATAATTTACAACATTATATTTCTGCATAAAATTTGAACATTTCTTTGACATTGCATGTTTTCTTAATAAAGAGCTGAAAACACCAAGTAAATTTCGCAAAAAAATTTCTTTCAAAATAATCGCCTCTATGGATCTGCCACAATTACAATGTTGATTTACAAAAATTTATTCTTTACTTACACTTAATAAAGACTAGTTTTACACACGTTACACAAACATATAAATATTTATCACAAAACTTTCGTCATAAGATTTCACCGAGTACAAAAATAAAAGTCTGTTTAGATTTTAAATTTAAAACAAAATTTTCTTTTTGTAAATACATGCATTTTTTGTGTACATTTTTGAAGGTTGAAAATTTATACAGAAAATATATTTAGTGTACTTTTTTTATAAAAAGAAAGAAACTTGGTTACGTAATAATTTAAAAACAACCCCTCTCTCCATCGTAACAATTCGTATCAAATTTTAAGTTTATTTAAAAATAAGTAAATAAATTGAACGAGTTTTTTTAACCATTTAAAAAATAATGTTTGGTAATAAATAACGAAGTTCATAAATATGAACTTCGTTTTTAAATAATAAATTATAACTTATAATTTTAAGATTATTTTAAAATTGGTAATTAAAGATTTATCAGAAATATTAATTAATAATTACAAATTTTTATTAGATCTTTATGTATTATATATTCTATATCTTATAGCCTTTTTCACTTCTGGTTACTGTAACTTGAGCTAAAAGGAAATTTAGTAAATTAAAAAGTATACAAAATTAAAACAAAACGGTTTCGGATAATTAAAATCACGAAATTCGACTTCTGAACCATTAAAATTGGTAGATTGAACAATTAAAAATGGAAGATATTTTTTTGTAAAATTTGCCAAGGAAAAGGTATTTTATTGTAATTTCCACATTTAAAAGAAAAATAATGCTACAAAATTAAAAATTAATCATATCTGTAAAGTTTCTTTGTTTTAATTATGATAAATACACTAAAAGTCCGAGTAATCCCATAAATTAGCACATGGGAGCCAGCGGAATGAGGCGTCAATGAATATAATAAATAAATCGTTTTTGTTTAAATTAATATGTATAAAAAATCAAAATCTTTAACTTTTTAAACTTTTTTGTTATTTAAATCAAACATGTTTTATCTTTCTGTAAATAAAAAATCCGAAACATTTTTTAATGCTCCTCATAATTGTTAGTACACGGCTGCAAATTTCATTATATGCCACTGCATAAAGTGAGTAGCTGCCAAAATGGATAATGTTAAACAATTCTAAAAATTTTCCACTAGCATTATCATCAGTCCAATTAAAATGGATTTTGTAATTTGCAAAGTATATTTTCGGTAATTTTCATTTTACTCATCACGTTTCTCATTAAACATAAAAAATAAAATTATTCTATGTTTCCACTTTAATTATTCGATCTTGCTCTTAAAAAAACTGATCATATTTTGATCAAAAGTTTAATTAAATATACTCGGATTCCATTTTTGTTTTAAGTTATATAAATCAATTAATTTTATTTGTCCGATTTTAGACATTTCTTCACTTTTACAATTCTTTTCTTAATGATAGCTTTGAATTTATCTTTCTCAATAATGACAGAATTATATTTTTCAGAAATTGTCTATTATATGAAGTTTTTTTTAGAAAAGCTTTAGATTACAACAAATCTTTTATTCTTTTTTTTATTAATTAAAATTACTAAAAATAATTTTGAAAAAAGAAAACTAAAGAAAACCATTGAAGACAAAGACAATTGAAATGCAATATAAAAATATTAAAATAAAATCAAGTTTTGTTAAATCAACTATAAAAAATTAAGAAAAAAATAGAAATGGTAAATAATCATATATTAATAAATACATATAATAAGTGACAGCTAGAAGCGGGTTTTGCGCGTCCCCGGTAACCCGGCACACGCTTTCTAGGGCACTGCGATACAACTTATACTTCCCTTTTATATTTAAATTACCAAGATGTGTCTTTTGTTTTGGTAGATTCAATGTTAAATTATTATAATTATAATAGTCAGCCCTCAGTTAATTAAATGTAACATAAAATTCACCATTTTCCTCCGTTTACATATACAGTCAACCGTCTCACAATGCGATAGATACGTTCTCATAAAAGGCTGCGTAGTAGGAACTCGCGTTGTAAGAAACATAAACTTCATAGAAAAATAGGAGTGCGGTTCCAAATAAAAAAACTGTGTTTATGTTTTAATTCAAACAAGAAGTTTAATTGGTCGACATTCAACAGATTATCAGAAATATGCTTCAACAAATTTCTAATACAATTCGCCATCATAATTTGGAATTTCAAAAATTAAAAATTTGTAAATTCAATTTTTCTAATAGAGAGAGTTTTCTGTAATTCTAAAAATCACTATTAACAAGAGGCAATCTGGTATTTGAAACAATTACCTTTCCCGAAGGTTGAAATACATATGTAAGTTATTGTGAACAAAAGTGTATACAATTATAAAATCAAGTTAACTTCATTTATTTCATTTAATTTTGAGTTTGACAAGCACAATATCGGTATTGAAAAATTATGGGAAACAGTAAAACTTGAATGATTTATTTTTTACTAAAAATGAAAAAAGAATGCTATTCAGGATTGAATTAATGCTTTAGTAATTGGCCAATGATGATCAACTGCGAAGTGCAAATCTGTGCGTAATTGGCCAGTCATCGTCAACAACAAAGTGATAATTGGTGAAATTTGAAATTAAAGAATTAAGAAGAATTATCAAAGGTTTTGTGATTGAAGTTTCTATCAAAACCACTTGATAATTTATTAAGAATTTTTATTTTCGTTCGAGAAATTAAAACTTGTTACTTGTTGAGTATTTAATATTAATTAAAGAACGCGCAGAGTCGGGTAAGAATACGAATCCTATTCAGAGTAAAAAAATAATTTGTATTAATATGCTAAATAAATGCCAACAGAAAGGTCGTATATCATGATGAAAAATATTTTTCGAACTTTATTCTTTTAGTCCATTTCGTCTCATGAATGGATTGAAACTCGTTAGTTCTTTTCTTCATTTTCTTAGTAATGGCTGGTTTTGTTTTGATTTGTTCGTTTTAGAAAAATGAGTTTATTGCCTTGATTAAAACAAAAAAACATGCCAAAAGAGTGACAGTCCGTTACGATGAAAACATCTGTTGATTGTTTTCTAAGATTTGATTTTAGAGGTGCAGAAACAACAAATATTAGGAGGATAAGGAAGATTCTGATTTTTTGAACAGTGAAATAACAGAAAAAATAGTCTTAGTATATCAAAATAATAATTATCACGATATTAAACATAATTTATACTAATCACTTTACTGTATAATGATGCGCATCTAAATATAGTTTATCCTTTTTTAATGAACATTTTCCAAAATATTTACAAAATTTATACGATTTACAAGGAATATTGTCTATTAGACAATTGTTGAGACACTGTAAATGGGGAAAATTTCAGTAAATAAATTATTAGTACACAAAGTTTCAATTCAACTTATCTGTCAACTGAAGCCCAAAAATATTGATGAAAATTCTACTAAAATAAATTATTAAATATGAATATTTTAATTAATAATTCAAATATTTATTATTATCTTAGATGGACATCAAGAGCTTTATTTTTCAGTAAATTTTTAGACTTAATAAAAATGGAATTTATCAGTAAGAAGTCATTTAGAATAAATATTTGATTGTTTTAAATGCTATTTATATTGAGAGCTATTATTGTTGTTTATTCGTATGAATAATAATAATAATAATAATAATAATAATAATAATAATAATAATAATAATAATAATAATAATAATAATAATAATAATAATAATAATAATAATAATAATAATTATAATAATAATAATTATAATAATAATAATTATAATAATAATAATTATAATAATAATAATAATAATAATCATTATTATCATTATTATTAAACTTAGTATTATCCATAACCTAAAAATAAAATTAATTGTATTTTAATTATATTAATTATTATAATAAACATTCCATGTATTTACTATATCAATTCACTAAGTTCATCTGAGACATTACTTAGTTGAATAATAAATTAAGAGTATCATTTACTATTATTGACGGCAAATGTATTTTAGTAGTGAAATTTATAAAATTATTATTAATAATCCATAGAAAAAAATCGAACATAGAGTGAAACAAAATTATAAATCACAAATTGCATAATAATAGTCAAATGATGATTTATCCGATAAATTTCTACATAATAGAATCCTGGTTCATGATGCGATAGACACGGAATCATTGTTCTTTCTAATGCCGTTTCGGGCGTTTGATTTTCGCGGAAAATATCCCCTATCCAGTGAGGTTGAATTGTTTTGCAAAACGCAAAATTTTCATTATGTGAAAAGCTGTTTTAATTTCAAAAAATTTCACAAAACGCAACAGAAAATTATTAGATTTTGATGGACTGTAGTGAAGAATTCTATGAAATAATAATAAAAAACGAAATTCAACTACAATATTACATGATAATCTTTGAAGATTTCTTTTGATAATTTGTAAGAAAATCAAAATATATTTTATTTTTTGCGTGATTTATTTTTATTATTATTATTACTACTATTATTATTATTATTATATTTATTATTATTATTATTATTATTATTATTATTATTATTATTATTATTATTATTATTATTATTATTATTATTATTATTATTATTATTATTATTATTATTATTATTATTATTATTATTATTATTATTATTATTATTATTATTATTATTATTATTATATTATTATTATTATTATTATTATTATTATTATTATTATTATTATTATTATTATTATTATTATTATTATTATTATTATTATTATTATTATTATTATTATTATTTTGAATATGTTCATTGCGTGCCGATCAAAGGCAAAGAAAAATATTTTGAACGATATAATAAAAACAAAAGAATAAAACTTAATTGGAATGAATTAACTTTGGAAATTTTTGAAACTATATCAGCCTCCGTAATAATAATCGGAAACTCATTAAGGATTATGCAAAATTTACCAAAATGTTAGAAAGACTGGTGGAATAACCAAAAAAATAAAAAATTATTGTTATCTCTCATTTAGAAGACTAAAATTATCCATTATTGGTTCTAGGAATTCCAATTTTCCCTGATTTTAATATTTTAATTCAGGTCATGACCCTCGGTTTTAACATTCTTGCTACAGGGTGATCAAGAAAACATAAGAATAATTAGATATGATTATAATAAGCAAAAATAAGAAACTTTTGTTTAGAAACTTTCTATATGACAAGAGATTACAATTTTTAACAGATTACAAAGCCCTTATTACCAAAGAAATTGTGAAAATTAGTTTGCAATTTGAAGATGGAATTTTTGTAAAGTTAAAATTGGACACCGAGACCTAAAATAAAAGAATATATTTTTTGGTTATATAGGAAATTGTGAATGTTGGAATTAGAAAAGTTAGGAATATATATAAACACTAGAAAACAAAGAAATAAGTAAGTATTTATCAGATTGTTTTAATAGAATAATTTTAATAAGTTTTCTCTGTTTTTTGGACTTTTACAACATTTTTTAATAAAATCAACTTTTTAATATACATTAGATTTAACTTTAATTTCTACCAATTTTTTTGGATTTTTGCAAACTTCATGCATCACCACTAATTATTGGCCATGATAGAAAAATAAATTACTAATTTAAAATAAATTATTATAATAAGTTACTAATTTTTATTACTAATTTTTTTATATCTATATGAAAATGGTAAATAAAATAAATTTGAAACTCACAAGTCATGTACTAGTTTCAATTTTATTTTATTTTATCATTTTTATATAGTTATATTATATAGCCTATATATCAATAAATAAAAACTAAATACAAATTTTCAGCACATCCTTTATCATCTTTATATCATCATTTAATTCAATGGTTATATTAAATGCGATATTATGGGAGTCTTGTTCTCAATATTTTTTATTTATTCATTACAATTTATAGAAGAGTCTTTTTTAAAGGTTTACTTGAAAAGGCTGTACAGAAAATTTGTGAAAAATAATAATTATCATGAAAATAATTTTCTTTATAAAAACCTCTGACAAAATAATATAAATCAAGAATTATTTATTTATTGTCAAATTGATCAAATTGCTATATTTAAAAATGATAAACGTGTCTAATTAATTGTCCATATATTATTATTATTATTAAAATAATTATATATAATCTCAAGGCATTATCAAGGACATCGCCCGGTTGAGTAATTTCCACAATTCCCAATAGAAACCAATGAAATGCGAGATGACAAATTCAGAACAGAAAGGGTGTAAAAAACAAATTTTGGTAAAAATTGTAATAAATAATATATTTTTTCTGTTTAATTTAAAATATTGTCATTAATATTTTCATTTGTAAATGATGAATAATATTTTGTATATAATTTTTGTATTTTTATTTAATATTAAACAAGTTATTTTAGAATTTTTCATAATTTATTTGTTGTTTGTATTTCTTTACACAGAGTTTCAAGAAAAACATTTATGTTTCTATTATGACCAATAATTAGAAACGGAATTAAAGGAAGTAAACAGATGGGAAATTTAGATTATAAGATCGTTTCTGATTCCTGCAACATACACAGTATGTTTATTAATAAGTCAAAAACTCCGGTTTGATGGTTTGCGGATCTCGTTTATCAACTTACCTGTAATGAGTGTAATCCCACAATCATTGGAGAGACTTCCAGTCATTTCTGAACTCAAGTTCTTGAGCAATGTCGAGTGAAAGGATTGACCAATATTAAAGAGCACAATAGAGACAGTGTGATAAAAATAAGACTTAAAATTTATACGTGTTATATGGGAAGCATTGATGATAAGGTCATTGAATCCAAAGATTAATGTGCAAAATGGTATGAGCACGAATGTTTTGAATGCTTTAAAACAGTTTGTAAAATTTATATAAGTAAAAAATTTTAATTAAAATTTTTATAAAATAAAATTCTAATATTATTTTTCTAATATATAAATTAGTTTAAGTAAAATATAATGTTGAATGTTTGATTTATTTAAAGTCAAATTTTTAATATTAATTTAAAATTTTTATGGTACTAAATTATTTTAAAGTTTAATGTAAAAATTCAAAACAAAAAAATATATATTAAAATATTTAAAAATTAATAATTTATTCAAAATATATTTTGTCTAAATTTTTACCCAATAATGAGATTATCGAAATATATTGTAAAACGTGTGTATTTAAATGGCACTTTATTTTAAATTAATCATTAGCATATTTTTTTAATTATTTAATAATAATAATAATAATAATAATAATAATAATAATAATAATAATAATAATAATAATAATAATAATAATAATAATAATAATAATCTTAAAAATTTAAAAAAATATAATAACAATAATAATTATTATTATTATAAATAAATAAATAAATAATATTAAACAAAATTTTGATACCATACTTAAATAAAATGAAAAAATGAAAAAATGCAATTTTTCCTATTAAATGATTATATTTACTGATTATAGATAGATTTCAGTCTCATATAATTTCCGTTTTCATTTTATTTAACAACAAATAATTTCTCGTTTTTTAATCTTTTATACAAAACTAACATTAAATGATGATGATGATGATTTTTTTTTGCATAGAACACTAAGATAATTTTCACAATATTCTTCATGCAATTTATTTAATAATTTAAATATAATTTAAATATTAATTTTATTTCATTTTGTCTGTGTGAAAAATTTGAAATTTGTTCTGATTAATTTTCTTCGATTTTGTTTGATTAATCTATTTTTGTTATTTAGTTTTATAATATTATTTTTCATTTTGTTTAAATAAAATTAACAAATTATATGGTGAATATATTAAAATTTTAAGTTTGTATTTTATTTTACTATATTTATGATATTTTATAGGTAAATTAAACTGAAAACAAATTATTTGACTAGTAGACACTATTCACGGTCGGTTCATAAATAGTAATAATTTTTTAATATAATTATAAAAGTTTTAAATAAAACATAACATAGTATGTAAATAGATTGACTTTATGTAAGGAAGACTGAGAGGAAATTAGTAAAACCATATGGTGAAACTTACTCTGTTTAGGGGTTACAAGGGGGTGGTCGCTCCCACAGTCCAAAAAAGCTCCCGAAGTTGCTTTCTTGGAACTAAAAATAGTCAAAATAAGACAATCATTATTATTTTTATGTACATATTACTCATTAGAAAACAAACAAGATAAGCAAGTAGGCGGCCACTCTGTGCGGTCTCATGTCCCAAATTTAACGGTGGGGGGTGATTTTCCATGATAATCCTGGCGGTGACGTTTTTTTAGGTCTCACATGAAAAATTCGTCAAAAATTAGAAAAAAAAATCAGCAATTCTTTTTAATTTTTTTGCAATTCGTCATCCAATTCTCGTTATCAGAAATCATCTTTAGTTCTGGAACGCGTTCCTGTCCAAAAAGGAAGTACCGGAACGACGTTCCGGAGCGTTCCGGCTCAACAACACCACTGGTTAATTATTACTACTCAACGTACAGTAAATGCACCAGATAACTTTAACATAAATAAATCGTTATTTTATTGCACTCTCATAAACAGGTCCGTTTTAATCGCAAATTACATGGCTTTGTTTTGTGTTATTTCAGACTTGAAGGTGATTCTATGTTTATTGCATCAAACAATTGTCATTTTTCTGGGAAATAAAATATATTTATTGTAAAAGGATTATTGGAATATTTTCCAATTAGTCTAACTGCCTAAAGTTTAGGCCCTAAACCAATGTATAAAAATATTTGTTTTTTCATTTTTTCGCACACGTTCTAGCTCTCTCATTTATCGAATTCTTGTGAAAAAGTTGGTTGGTAACAAAACTGATAGAGGCGATTTATTGTCACTAAACAAACAAACAATATACTAATTTGTGAGTATGCTAAAGATTTATTTGGGACGAATCAACCATGCATTAACCGACCATGGATGTACAATCCACCCAATTACTTGTCCGTTGATAATTCGTCTAGAGATGAAAAATCCTTGAATCATAGCAAAGATATTCAAATTCATTATAAAAATCTCCCAGTTATTATTTGCCTTTATAATTTAATAACTTTTAACACATTTTACTATTTACCTTTTATTGAGGAACACTAGTAAGCATTCTACTTTTAAATTTAGTGTATTGTTCAGTAGAAAAGATTTCCTCTTATATTCTTTTATACTTTGTCATCCATACATTCTTTTTTATTTTGTTTGATTGACTAAATTTATTTTATTACAATCCATGTAAAAGAAGCAATGATACATATAATCAGGACTGATCGGAAGATTCTACACAGATATACACATTCAGTGGAACCTTTTTGCGCGTCTAGAGTCATATAAAAAAATTATTGGGCTGGGACCCACATCAAAAAACATAATAAATATTATAAAAATTAAACAAATATCTCACTAAAATGTTACATAAACCAAGCAAATTCAAACATTAAAAACCATTATACAAACTCTAGAGTACAATCATACGTCAAAAGTCCTATCAAATGACATTTGATGTAGACTACAATACAGTACAGTAAATCTCTCTTTCTAAAGCAGACCCACCTCTGTTACTCAGTCACCAATGATATTTTGCATATCAAAGACTTTGTTGCATATTTGTTGTGCTTGTGCTGCACTCTCTCGGTTGAAGCTTTGAATGCACTAAACCCACTTGGCTACCTTATTGTCACAGTTGTTGGTGTCTGTTTCATGCCTATGTACACGTATTTATATCTATCAGAAAGTGTAAAAATACTGTCGCTTGCCATCTCCTGCCCAGTCCGAGATTATTTTCCACTCCTAGCAAACTCAGATTTTGGCACTCACAGATTTTCAATTTTTTATTATACTGATTTTATTTGGGCTTTATCCTTAGGTTTACCAGTGAATTTAGGACCAGTTTACAACAGATTTGTTAAAAAATGTTTAAAAAAGTAATAAGTTGCATTTATATCTTTATTCCGATGAGGTACAACACCTTACAAGGCTATGTCATTGCCAACATCTTGGTTTCCTAGAAAAGTCTGACAACAAGTTTGTATAATCTTAAGATTTAGCGATTTGCTTTCAATAGAAATTATTGCTAATTGTGCTAATCGCGTTTGGGAAACTGCATTGAGTCAAATCTCTCGGAGAAACTCCTTTCTTGAATTGTTGATAATCTTCTTAATGCTTTGGCTAGCTTTGTCATTATATGATTATTCGAAATAAATTATATAAGCTTATGATTTGTCGTACAATTCAACCCCGTCTAAATATCCCATCAGTCCCCCTAAGTTATTTTCTGCGTCGGTAATTAGAATGTGATTTACATTTTTGCAATGAGAAAATAATTCATCTCGTTGGAAATTTTTTCTTTAGCAATTTCATAAAAATTTGAATGTATTAATATACTCGCTTAATTGAATGCACCTTTCTTCAAAAGAATTAAAAATGCTGATACTGGCATCTGCCTACTTTGCTGGGGCGCCGGAGGGGGGGCCTGCTTGTAACAGTTTTTCATTTCACTATTTCTTAATCAAGCTCTCAAGTAACACTCATACGTTATTTCTTTGGAAAAGAAATTCGGTAACATCTGTACCATCCTCCTCATTGCTAACATTTATTGAGAGCACTGTTGTTATAGAAGAGGTAAAAAAGAGACAAAAAACAATGTCACTCTGAAAGAATTTCGAAAACAAAATCGAGAAATGAACCAAATGCTGCATAAATTACTGTGGAGATAAACGAGAACGTAAAAATATCAAAGTACAAGGAGGCAATAGCTCATGTTCCATGCAAAGAAATTATTTTTCATAGAAAGCGTCAGACCAAAATATATTCTTTGTAAAATTATTGGAATAACATAATTTTTTTTACACCAAACATATAGTAACAATAGTTTTACTTTAATCTTTTTGTCAAGAAAAAATTAAAACGGCTTTAGGGATGTTAAACAGGGATGCTACGGCGTAGACCTACAATTACTATAAAGTTAATATAATTTCACGATTGAAGAATCTCTTTTTAGTCAGAAACTGTACCCCACCGACATACTGATGTCCAATATTTTCCTCAAACACTCAAACATATTGCCATCTCTGTCTAAATCTTTGAAGGTATATTTTGTTACTGAATCAATGGAAAGACTTTAAAATTGCAGCAACAAACACTATACATCTATTAAAACAAGTAAAAAAGATATAAACATTTTGTCATTGAGTAAAATATTGGATTAATACAAATGACACTTCCTAATAAAAATATCATTTTAGGCTTTTTTTGTCAAAGACTGTACATTGTATCCTTTCAAAAACAAAAAATTATGAATCTCTGCTTGCATTTGAGATATGAAAGTATTTTTATCTGAAAATGTTCACCCTTGCAAATAAAAATATAATTAAATATTATAGTCAAATCATTTTGACACCATCATACTGTTTAAAGGTTTTAAATATTTTGTTCAACTTATAATCAGTTAATTCAATTATACATTTGTAAATAAAATAAATAGAATTTGGTTTGGTTTATTTATCAATTAAATCATAACATTACTTGAACATTCAGAAATGCACACATGGCCATTATTAATAAGCCAATCATAAATCCTTAAAACTATAATAACTATATTATTTTAAGTGAATATAATATTTTAAATAACTATAGTATTTCAAGTTGCCATGAATTTAGCCGTACTTGGAATGTAAACTTATAAATTATTTAGGAAAATAAGAAGTGTGATCTAAAAAAAAATTGTAATCATACTTTTTGGAATAAAATATTACTATTTTTACTATTATCTTTGGCATTGGTTGAATATTTTCACTTTTTTTCATATATGCGAAACTGTAAGTCAGTGGTTATCAATCTTTTTGATACATCACCACCATTATTTTGGTTTTAAGTTATAATTTCCATTATTCAAATATATGTAGAAGTCCCACCAGCAAAATTAAAAACATTTATTCATATTGGTAAATATTTAAAAAAATAAAAATAAATCATTGAGCTATTTGAGGTGCTGTTATTATATTCAAACTAAAAGAAATGAGCGTTTATAAGATATACTGATGAAATTTATAAATTTATATTATAGAAACACGCTAAACTAGCTGTATATTAATAAATTGGCGTTTAACAGTGATCAATAAGTAGCACATTATTGGATTGACTCTACAGGGTCAAAATAAATGATTCAAACAGCATTATGTGATTAAGAAGTGTAGCTATTTCTAGTACATATGTTGTCCACACTCAAGTCTGATGCATAAAGTTGCTAAGAAACCCTGGAAAGACCCTGTGAAATACAAGAAAATTTATACAACCTTACCGGAAGTATATACGAAAGTGTTAAATGTCAAAAGTTTGATGGCAGTGATCCTCTTGAAAAAGCGAATGATTTAAATAAACATTATATTGAAGAAGAAATTATAGTAGTTTTATATAAAGGAAATATAAGCTTATTAGTGCCCTAGATTTACCATTCACTTTGCAACATAAATAATAAATTATTATTATTATTATTATTATTATTATTATTATTATTATTATTATTATTATTATTATTATTATTATTATTATTATTATTATTATTATTGTTATTATTATTATTATTATTATTAAATGCGCCTTACAAAAATTTCTTGAATCATTTTGTGCTGTGTGAACCATCAATATCAACAAGCTATCTCACGAGTTAAGGCCTTGGAGCCTATATATGTTGGTAAGTGCTGTTTTAACCACCTTTGTATTATTTCATACGTAGCCCCGTCAAGTATGAATACTTTTGTGAGCTAGTAGCGTAAAGTTTGATACATATAAACTTCTAAACATTCACGAAAACCTCAATTTTTCACCATACAAACTATTACAGAAGTCAAAAATTATTCAAGAATTAATTATTTTTTCACTAAGGATTCTTTATTCTTATAATATTTCAATTAAGATTTGAAAATTAAATAATTAATTAATTAATAATAATATTAAATATAATAATAATAATAATAATAATAATAATAATAATAATAATAATAATAATAATAATAATAATAATAATAATAATAATAATAATAATAATAATTATAATTATAATAATAATAAAATTAAAAGTTGGCCTTCTGAAAAATTTATGTAAGTTTAGATTCCAATTAAAAAATTATTTCATAAAGAATCCGTAAAAAAGAAAAAAGAAAAATCTTAATTTCCACCTTATTTATAAACATTGCATATCAGACGAGCGTTATATATAACAGCAAAAGGAAATAAATTGAAAGATAACATAAAAGTTTTCTTCCTTGAATGAATTTCAAAAGTTCATAAAAAAATTTATAAAATTATAGGAATACTATCAAGTAAATATTTGGCATTTGTTTGAAATAGTGAAAATAATCCCTAAAAAGAGGTGACACTATCCACAGGCCAAATTTGGGGGCTGTGAATTTTTAGGAATGCTTGTATATATATAAATTTATAAGTTTTTTACAATTAAAATTATTTTTAGAGAGGCAGATAAAGCTTAGATCTCAAGCCAAACAACGACTATAATAAGGGATAAAAAAAATAAATCCTTATGGAAATAAAGTTTAATTTCTTTTTACTTAGAAAGGATATTTTTTTATTATTCTTGTAGTAAGCTTTTAACTTATAAAAATATAACCGAGTTTTTAAAAAGGTTATAAATATTTATAAACATTAAAAACAGTACTATAAAATTGCAGAATAAGGTCATAAAAAAAAATTTTAAAAATTTTCAACATCAAAATCAAGTATAAAATTATTTTTTGAAAGAAAAAAGGCTCCTAAATTGGCAAATATGCACAATAAAAGTTTAAGAAGTTTATGTTGGTTTTCGTAATGTCTTAAATCTCTGAGGAATTTCATTTTCTTTTTTTTGTATTTTATAATACATCTCGACTAAATTATACTTTGTTTTATTGAGTGAAATTTCATTTTTCACTAAGTTTCACATTGGAAAGCTGAATTTTTAATTTTATTTTCAGGTCTTTCATGGAAAAATTAAATTTTCAATTAATTTACAAATTTACTTATATTATATTTTATTTTTTATCATTGTTTTATAATATCATTATTTTTAGCTTTTGCAGGCTTACACGAGTTTTATAATTTTCATTTAGGTTTTGTTTGTAATTTCTCATGCAACCATTAAAAAATTAAATATCATTTGAAGAAAAAACGAAATAAAATAAATTATAAAAAAGTAGGATGTGAGCTCATTGGCCCAACAGGAATTCACAACTTCACAACTTTTTTGAGTCGAATGTAATTCCCCGTTTATAGGTTTTGTTTAAATGAATAAGAAATTAATTTTAAAAATTTGTTTTAATGAAGTCTTATCTTTTGAAAATTGAATTTTTGATATAATTATTCCAGATTTTTATTTAATTAAAGAAAAATTTTATTTTATTTTATTTCCAGAATTTACTTCTCAATAAAGTGACTCAATTACAAAATTTTTAACAAATTAAATTTTATTCTAAAAGTTTCAATCAAAAAAAGCATTGAACTGATAGATACTAAATATTATTTTACTTTCAACAAATTAGGACAATTTTGCTATATTTAAAAGTAATAAAAAATTTAAATGTTTATAAAGACAGAGTAAATTGTGGATGTCTTAATATTTTAAACAAATAATTGAAATTAAAAATTACAGAATTACTAAATTTATATAAACAAAATCCACATTTTAATAATGGAAGCCTTTGGGTTTTCTAACAAAACTATGCTCAATTTTTTACTTTACACTACGAAAGCTTCTAAAAATTAGCTTAAAAAAGTAGTAAATCGGAAAACAAAACCGCATTTGCTTTTTCATATGAAATGAATAAAATCAAGCGCCAAATTCCAGGTATTTAGACAATGTAGAAATGTAATCCATATTGATAGGTTCTTGATATAAACATATTGTAAAATATATTCCTGCAAACTTTAATAAATGAGAATTTACTATTTCCAATTAAAAAAATTTAAATAAAAAATATATTTCAAAAAATCATTTTTAAAATTTAAAATTTCAAGAATTATATTTTAATAGAAAATGTGATTTTTAAAAAAAAGTTTTCTAACTAATGTGTTCAAGTTTTTTGTAAAATTGACATTTTTTTTAATAAAAATGTTTTTATTTTTAAATAATTTTTCAAATATTTAAAATTTTTTTGTTTAATTTGCTTATGTGAAACAATCAATAAAAATATAAGAAAGTTTATAATCCGTTTTAAATTTTATTTAGACGTGTTTGTGTTTGAATAAATTTATTTCAACACTGTTTAGGTCTTTTACAGAATCAAGTATTCACAAAATATTTTAAAAGTTATTAATATTTTTTAAATTTCAACATGTACATATAAATAATTTACTGAAAAACGACAATAAAGAATAATACATTTTTAGTCTAGAAATATTTTGTTTTATTAAAAAGGCATTGACTTAATTGTAAATTTTAATATATCAATATTTAAATGTCTTTGTTGCTTTATGTTAATTTTTTTTAAAAACCAAAACCTTGGCAATTCGCTGAAAATAATAAAAACAAATAACATTTAAGAGATATTGCATTAAAACAATCAATTGAATTGTGCCAAATTTCTAAAAAGAATTTGATTTTTAATAATAAATATCGTAAATTATCTGGTAGAGATCCAATTTATTTCACCAAAAAGAGACTAAGTGTAAAAAAATGTAATCAAATTTTTAATAATTACGGAAATTAAAAATTAAATACCACAGAAATTTCAAGAAAATTAAATTTTTACGGTAATAAAATAGTGTTGTGTGTGTGTGTGTGATATTTGCATAATAAAAAATATAATATACATATGTAAAGTTTATGATACAAATGATTTTGAAAATACAATAACTTATATAAAACAAATGGAAATGAATAATAATGAAATAATAATAATAATAATAATAATAATAATAATAATAATAATAATAATAATAATAATAATAATAATAATAATAATAATAATAATAATTATAATAATAATAATAATAATTATTTATTATTATTATTATTATTATTTATTATAAAAATCACATGAAAAATAAAGTTTGATATTTCGAAATATAAAATCCGAAATTCAAATATAAATCCATTTTCAATATAAAGCTAAATCAAATTACAAAATTGAAATGTGCATAAAATTTCGTTGGTAGTTACTCCAACAAAACAAAACTGTAGAATTTTCAATTTATGATAATTTATTAAACATAACCGATTTGACCAGTAACATGATCATAATTAAAACAGTTAATGTTACAAATAAATTTTGTAAGTTTGTTTGAATGTGTGCGAAATAATTTATTTTTAATACATTCTAAAATTTTCTTTTCAAGATAAATTATGAGAGAGTTTTTATAAATTAACATTGCGGTTTTTATGTCAAATATTTAATAAATAAACTAAATATATAAATAATTAGCATTGTTAATATTATTATTATTTTCTTTATTATTGTTCTTTTATTTAAAACTAAGCTTATTACATACTTGCAAACGACCATCGAGTGTTCTCTGTATTGTAACGCACTTTGTAGGATGATTCCCAGCTGTTGATACAGCGACGATCAAAGCATCCAATTCATCCCGTTTGTCTTTCAGCTTTTTCACAAGACTTTCAATGGCTCGTTTAGCAAATCCTTCACTTTCGCCGCTCTTTCTTCTGGTAAGTAAACTTTGAACAATAGAGAGGCAAGCATCGGAAGAGTTGACGAGTGGATACGAATTAACTGGTTGGGTGAACATGATAAATTGATTACAATATTTGGTTATTTATCTAAATAAAAAAAAACAAACAATAAAAATCCTTTTTGATTTCGACTCAAAAATTGAAATTAAATTTAAATTATAAAGTCTAAAATTTAAAACACGAATCATTTGATTAAATTTATTTTTATCAATTAAAATTTAATTAATTATAAACATTAGAAGAAATGTGCAATAAGAAAAATAATAAATGAAGTACAATAAAAATAAAAATTACCTTTGACATTTTGGTGGAAAAATATTGTTTCGTCAATGTATCAAAATATTAGATAAAATTAATTTCTAAAGGAAAATCTTTTTTTTTAACCGGCCAATAACAATCGTTTATCAAGGTCATACAATAATGCGAAGCAAAATGCATTGAGTACGAATGAGCAATAGTATCGTTTTATTGATCGATTTAAACAAACGAATAATTCAAATGAGTATTTTTATTTATGAATTTTAAATTTTATTTTCACAAATTTTTTTAAATTTTGAAACTTATTTTCTCATTGAGACATTAATTAAAACAAAATAAATATGCTATATTTAATAATTTTATTAGATATCGACAAATTGGTGCGAGATGTGTAATGAGGATATGTTTGCAATAATTTCATGATTGTTTGTTTGAATTGTTTCTAAAATTTTTAGCCAAATTGCGAGAACTAATAAGACAGAAGCTTTGGATAATAATTGATAAAAAGAGATTGAGATAAAAAGAAAGTGCCAAGTTTTGTACCAAAACATATTTTAGAGCAAATCGATAAATTGTCTGTTATTTTTCAATTTTGTAAATTTGCTTGTAATTAATTTTAAAAAAATTGTTCTAACTATTTCAACAGCCAACGTCGACTGAAGTTTTTATTATTATTCATTTTTAAATTAACGTTTATTATGAAAAATCAAGCGTGACCTATAAAACTAATTAAAAGGATTTCTTTTAAAATTACAATCATATTAATTTAAAGCCAGAAAAGCATAAAGTAATTTATGATTTGAATCATGTTAGACTCTACACACACACACACACACACACACACACACACATATATATATATATATATATATATATATATATATATTCACAGTCATCATCGGATAAAAACCCAACCTAAATAAAATAATATGAATGTTGATTTGTATATTAAAACAAATTATTAATTTTTAATATTTTAAATATCTTTTTATATAAAATTTTAGAATTATGTAAATTACTTTTAAAATTAACTTTAAAAAACAACACCATTTTAATTTATCAAAATTTACCAATCAAACGATTTAAAAACATTCAAAAAATTCGTATTTAAAGCCCTTTGCACATTAATTTTTGGACAATTAGTATTGAATTTAATAAAAAAAAATATCTTTTCTCAAAAAAAATAAATTAAATATCATCAAAAACCACCGATCAAAGATGATCTAAAAACAATATTAAATGAATAAAAAATATTGCAATTCATCTATGTCTATATATCAAAAATATAATCAAAACAAATAAAAAAAATACATTGCGACAAAAAATCACAAGGTTAAAAATATATAGATTAGAATATATATTAACATTATAATGTGAAAACCCCGATTTAAAATACAACGATTTAATAATATCACTCAACAATATATCAAAAAATATTTATTATTATTATTTTTTTAATTAAAAAGTTAATGAGAATTTCTGAAAAGGCTTTAAATTAGAACATTCGTTTATTCTTGATTAAACTATTCATTGTTTTCAGATCAAATGCCTATTAAAATAATAAAAAAAATTTTGGAAAAAAATCAAAAACAAAAAGTCTAGCATTAAATCAATGTGATAAAAATTACAAAACAAGAATTAGAGAAATGTTATTAATTTGTAGTTTTCATTTAATTTCATTTGATAATTCCTATTTTCTATTTAACATTTAAAATTATTTGGTTGCTTAATTAGATCATTAACATATATTTTACTAAAACAACCATCATATATATAATTCTTATTCATAGTGTACCCAATATAAATATTTCATTTCATTTTTATTTTCTTTATTTCAATATAAATAATATAACATTTATTAAAATTTTTTAATAATCAATAATTTATAAGTAACCAATATATGAGTATTAAAGACGAACTGATAGTGTATAATAACATGAAAAAATAAAGATATAAAAATCCTTATAAGAACCTTTTTAGATTTTCACCATGATTTCTTTTCATTTTCAAATGACATTATCTTTATATTTATAAAAATATATCAGAAAAGATATGGATGATTTTTGATATCTTTACATCAATATCTTTACTGATTAATCACCAAATATATTGTTTAATAAAAATAAAAATAATATCATATAAACATTTGATTATATGGCTTAAAAACTTAAAATAAAATAATAGAAAATGAAAAAAACTGTAATTTTTATTAAAAATATTTTCTATGAAAAAAGAATTCGATTAATATCTACTATTAAACAATCAGTAAATAATATCAATCATTTAATACATAAAAATTTATTTTGTTTTAATTATTGTTTGTAATTTCTAGATATATATTTTTATATATTCACTGTTTTTTTTATATCTCAGTAAATCAATATTTTTTAAAAAAATTTGACAAAAATTATTTTAATAATCCAAAAATTTCAGTCAAATAAAATTGTTTATTACTTTTGCAAAACTAGAAAATAAAAATAAGAAAATGAATGTAGATTAGAAATAATAAAAATAAAATATTTTACTAGAATCACAAAATTTCGAAAAAAAATTAACTTGTATAAAATTTCTTAAAAAAAATTTTTATCATTTTTATTACAATTAAATAATTAATATTACCGAATTATTAAATATATATATTTAAATATTAAGTGAACTAAAAGGACACCATATAACTAAGTTAATAGAAAACTAATTGTTTGAAAGAGAGCAAAAATTTTTGAAGGTCTGGAAACATTTGATTTAATACAATCCTCCGTTTGAAGACAAAACTAAAACCTTTATATGATATTTTTTGTATATTTTGCATAATATTTTTTTCACAAGAAATATTGATACACTGCATACTTGAAGGAGTACAAATAATTCTAATGCATCGCATTCAAATGCATTTAAACAAATTGAAAGAATAAAATAAAGCATCAAAAACTAAACATAAAATTTATTTAAAATTTATTTAGTTAATAATTTAAAAATATATCAAAAATTTATTTCATTTGAAATATCATAAAAATTATAAAAAATATATTTTTATGATTTTTATATAACTAAGAAAATCGGCCTGTACCATTTTTAATCTTAACCATGACAATTGACACCAGGAGGCCTTAGAAGAACTTAAATAATCTAAACTCACCATGTCGATGGGATGAAGTATTCCCATTACAGTTATCCCATTACAGTTACATCATACAACCAGCACCAAATGTAATCGTAATTGGATATCTGATTGACTTGACACTGATGTTTTATTATGCAAACTTTTATCATTATAGTGAGATGAAATTGATAAATGTTGAAGGTCTGGTTTCTCAAATTATACAATTGCTTATTATTTATCCCAATGCTCTGTTAATGAAAATGCCGTTTCTATGGTTATATGTTATAGTTGCTTAATCTTAATTATATTATGTCAGAAAAATAATTGAACACTGGTTATTTTTTGATAAACCTGAACGTAATGCAATGTATAAATTTACGCATTTTATTTTGGTTTATTATTTTATATTGCTTTTGTACTACACAGCGAATTGTGATTTCAATTAGCCATTAAATATGTACCTCATCAAGGGGGGCTGGGATGGGATAGAAATTAATGAGAATAAAGAGGAGTTCAATTATTTCTACTCAATGTCTCAAACTATGAAAGCTGCCTCACTCCTAGCCGTCACTTTAATTGATCTCCTGTGGAGTATTAATTGACAAAACAAGAAGCCCGCACTGGAAAAATAAAGAAAATAATAAAAATGAATAATTACAGCCAGTCCTCATTAATTATTTAAATGTTCAAATTCTATTTACAAACAAATATTAACAAGAGACAAATTGGCATTGCAAACAAAAATGAAATAATGAAGAGATAATAAAAGAGATAATAATAATAATAATAATAATAATAATAATAATAATAATAATAATAATAATAATAATAATATAATAATAATAAAAAGTAATAATAATAATATTAATAATAATGATAATAAAAATAATAATAATAATAATAATAATAATAATAATAATAATAATAATAATTAATAATAATAATAATAATAATAATAATAATAATAATAATAATAATAATAATAATAATAATAATAATAATAATAATAATAATAATAATAATAATAATAGTTTTCAATTTTTTTAAAATTATTTAGATGTAAAATAATTTTATTTTCCAAATCAAACATTATTATTATTATGATCAAAAAAATTAATATCATAAGAAATTCTTCATAAAAATTCTTAAAAGTCTTTCCGCATATATACAAGAATATATATTATTCATTCGATAAATAAAAGATTATTTCGAGTTTAAGTTTGTTTGATAATTTTACGTCATCAACAAATAAACTTAGATTCATACATTGCGTATTATTATTCAACCACTTACCCATGGGAATAATATCCCAACTCAAAATATTCAAAAATTTGAAATTCCTAAAAAATATTTCCAACCTCAAAATATCACAAATTTTCAAATTTTTCTGGTTTTAAAAACAGTCAAATTTTATAAATTTATGTATCGTAACAATGACATATAGATAATTTTTTTATATACAATGCAAAATTATATACACACACATAACCACTAGATATTTTGAATTATATTTTTAATACTTAAGGTTTAGAATTTTTCAACAAATAAACTTAAGAGATATACATAAGGATATTATGTTTCATCTTTCATTGTAGGAAAAATACCCCAAAAAATTAAAATCCCTAAAATATTTTCCAACTCAAATACTCCAAATTTGTAAAATTTTCTATGTTTTTTAAAACTAGCAAAATATTTATAAATTTATGTAGGGCGTCAATGATATTTAGATAAATCTTTATATAAAATGTAACATTATATACACACATACACACAACCATAAGATAATTTGAATTTATATTATTTTTATTTTAAGATTAGATTTTTTAAATAACATTTTACAAATTTTTGAAGGGTAACAATGATACCTTGATAAGTTTTATATACAAAGTAAAATTATACACATACACACACAACCACTAGATATTTTGAATTTATATTATCAATATTTTAGGATTAGAATTTTTCAACAAATAAACTTTAGATATAATTTTTTAAAATTTTATAAGACTCTGATTACTTTGAAAAAATCTATATAACTCAATCCAAATTTATATAAATTTTTACAGGTATGGAAAATAAATACATATACATGATATTTTATAGTTTCTGTTAGTAGTATTATTACTTGATGAATATATTTTCTTTTATCTTCACATGCAAAAGTGAAACACATAATATATCAAAATTTAGTAATTTCTCTAACAATCATTATCAAACGTTTCTTCTACTTTTATAATCTTCCAAATAGGTTTGATTTGTACATTAGAAGAATTAGAGACGATCTTATACTCTAAATTTCCCATATGCTTACTTAAATTCCTCTTATAATTTGTAAAACATTCAGAGTACGGCAATACTAACACAAATTTAGGCTCATTCTTTTTATATCCATTTTTACTATTATTTAGATATACACTCAATTCACACTCATTTATCAAATTACACTCAGACTTTAACAAACATGGATCCTTAGGATTTTTAATCAATTTGTCAACAGTCTCTTTTATCATCAACAATAAAAATGATTTGGAATACCCATTCTATATCAACAACTCAACCAATTTATCAACACTTTTTACCGAATTAGCAAAAGTAGAGGATAAAGACCATGAACAATAAATCAAATCTTTCACCATATTTCTCTTATAATTAAATACACAAAAGCTTTCTGAAGAAATATAAAGACCAGTATCAGTTGGTTTTCTATAAATCTGTCGCATAATGTTTATCTTTGCGTTGAATTAATAAATCCAAAAACGGAATCGATGACTTTCCCTCCGTTTCACATGTGAATACAATGTCCTTATGTAAACTGTATATATATAAACTATATATAAATTGTTTTATCATAAACTTTAAAAAATAATTTTTTATCAATAACATTATAATTTTTAGTTTTCATAATAAAACAATTTGATCATTTAAACAACCTCTGGATGTATCCATATCACGTACCAAATGAGCGACAAAGTCTGACAACTTAGACAAAACTGCCATAAATTTAAATATCTTTTGCTATTAGGAGATGAATGTAATTTTTTCTAGTGGTCTTTGAAATTTTTTAAAAATATTAAATTAGTTTTATGCAATACAATATTCTTCCATATTTTAGGTTAAGGAATAAAAGGAATTGGTATGTTTCATTTATTTTTCCTAAAACTTCAAATTATTACTATATATTATTAATAATAATAATAATAATAATAATAATAATAATAATAATAATAACATAAACTTAAAAGGTTTTTGTTGTCGATAACGGATTCATTTATATAAATATAATATAACAGTGTAAGCCAATTACCACAATGTTTATTCATACAATAAAATATGAAATATTTGGACCAAAAATGTGTCCTGATCACTCACAAAACAAAATTTAACAAGTCTTTCTGCTTCTTCTCTGATTAACATGTCCTTCCCACGAATGTTTTCAATAAAAGACAAGATTAAAACAAATTTTTCAAAAATTTTAAAATTTTATTTTTCAACATTTAAATATGAATACATCCAAATAAAACACTTCTAAACAGAATTAAACACAATTTAAAATATTTTTAAATAAAACTTCTAATATTTAAATTTTAGTAATATCAGTCATTTAAATTTTTTTGCTATAATTATTTTTCAGCTATGGAGAAAAAATTTTTAAAATTTTATCTAAATCAGCCCAGGCTAAAATTGTTATTATTTCATTTTAAAATTAAGTTTTTCAATGATTTTCGTCTTCATTTCCCATATTTTCCGATAATCTATCATCATTTCCCAAATATTTTTAACAGTTTTAAATTTAGATTTTATGAAATTAATTATAATATAAATTGCTCCTTTTTGGTTATCTGTTACTCATGGAAAGATAGAATGTGATAAAGCTCTTAAAATATATTCATATATTTTATAATTAAAATTCCTATAATAAAATTTTAGGGGCATTACACCTTCTACTTTTTTTCAAAAATTTTTATTCACCTTCCACCCAAATAAAAATTTTTATTCACCTTCTACTAAAATCAAATATTGTAACAAGTTTTCATGTGTTAAATCAAGTAGTGATATGTTTCTTATTCAGGCAGAATACACTGTAAATTTAGGGAATAGAACCTGTAGTTTTAAACAATTTTCAGCTGTAGGAGTTCCCTACATCCATTTTTGCCTGGCTACAAATGAAGTAAATGCCACTATATGTGCATATATAGGTTGTTATAATACGAGAATAAACCTTCTTTCGTCAAAAAACTTGGTTAGATAAGCAATAATGACACCTATTGAAAGAAGATCAAAAGGAAGGCCTAGAACAAAGCGAGTCAAAAATAGATTTGAATAAAATTATCGATTAAATTTTATCAATTTGACATTGTTGATATATTTATTGAATTATATGATATTTTGATAAAATGAACATTTATCAGTCATTTGGTAAATATTTGAGTAGAAAGTTAATAAAATACTTTATTTGGGTAAGTGTAAAAATTATTTTAAAATGGGTATTTATTGAATATTCCAATTTCTTTATTATGAGATTGTTGTGTAAGTGTTTGTAATTTACTTTTTCACCACAAAATAACACAAATAATATCCAAACACAATCTAACTAGGGTTTGAAATAAGCTGATAAACGCAGTGCGTACACAATAACAAAGGTTTTCATAGTAGATTTTGGTGGTGATCAATGAAATTGTAGCCGAGTGAATTAATACACTAAATTTCAATAGATAATAGACTAATTGGCATTAATTAAATCATTTCTATTATATAAATAAAACTTACCTATAATAAATTAGTGTGTGTCTGTGTTGTAGCCAAAATTGACATTAAATAAACTTCATAACATCAAATAATGTCAATAATAAAAAATAAACACTATTGAAAATTGATTAAATTAAAACTATAAATATTTTGAAAAGTATTTTTATTCCAAATGGTTCCACAAGTTAAGCCATTAAAGTGTGTGTGCTTGTGTTAAAAATTTAGTTGAAATATATTTTTTTTAACATGTTTAAATAATAAACAAAGTGAAATTAAAGAAAATCTAAGTCAGTTGCACAATATTTATTTATAGCGCAATTGACTGGGATTTTTATTAATGACACTTTGTTATATTTAAGATTCTTCTGATATACTATGAGTGATTTGACTAGTGTGTATGTGTGTGTGTGCGTGAGTGCATTGGATGGAATGTTGAACCTGAATTTGTGTAGGAATTGCTAAACTCGAAGTTGTAGAGATTGTCAAAGAATGTTGAGTAATAATTGGCAACGTGTTATATGTGAAGCATTGCCGATAAGGTCATTGGATCCAAAGATAAATGTACAAAGCGCTATGACTACGAATGTTTTGAATGTTTTTAAACATTTTGAGTATGTTAAATCATGATAATTTGAGCATGTTTATTGTTTTGAAAAATTCTTTTAATTTTTAATATTATTAAAATAATTTAATTTATAAACATTACAATATTATTTTAAAATTATAATAAAATAAATTATTATTTAATTTATATAAAAAAATTTCAAAAATTAGTTAAAAGTATTTAAATATTTTTAAATGTTTATTTATTAGAATATTAAATTAATATAAAAATATAATTTGTTAAAATTATAAGCTAATTCATAATATTTTTAGTTGGTACAAAGCGCTATGTCTACGAATGTTTTGAATGTTTTTAAACAGTTTGAGTATGTTAAATCATGATAAATTAATGCATGTTTATTGTTTTAAAAAATTCTTTTAATTTTTAATATTATTAAAATAATTTAATTTATAAACTATTACAATATTATTTTAAAATTATAATAAAGATAAATTATTATTTAATTTATATAAAAAAAATTTCAAAAATTAGTTAAAAGTATTTAAATATTTTTAAATGTTCATTTATTAGAATATTAAATTAATATAAAAATATAATTTGCTAAAATTATAAGTTAATTCATAATATTTTTAGTTGGTTTTTTTTGCCTGAAGATGACAGTTGAACTGTCGAAATATATTTTTTTATTGGCGTTTTCTTTTAATTAAATCGTTGCCAAATTTATTTAATTATTTATTAATAATTATATTATAATAATAATGAAATTAATATATTCAAGTACAAATCAAATATTCAATAAATGATTATTTAAATTTAAATACGCACAAAAAATTTGAAAATTTTAAAGTTTTATTAAAACAGTTATAACATAAATTTATCAAAATATACTTTCGTTCATGTCAATCAAGGCATGTCACAAAAAATTAATTAATTAATTCATCTCAAGAACACTTATAATTAATTTTGCAACATTTGTTTAACAATTCGTGAACTTGAAGCACGAATTGTGCATTAGTTGAAAATTTGTATTTTTTCGTCGGAAAATTTTGCAATTATTTTCCTAAGTCACATTATCATTGCCAATAAATTTACATTTTGACAAAATACAAAAAAAAATACAACGAAAGACATACAACAATAAATTTTGATTTTTTACTACTGTCAAAATCAGTTATTTTGCATAATTGTATTATTTGTTTTTTAATAATAAAATATGAACAAAGTAGTTGTTTAAATTGACTAAATTAATCCGTTAATAACAACGACCGTCCGAAATAAGGTTAAATCTAGGTAGCCCGAACAAAAGATTTTAAAAAAACCTGTAAATAAAAACTTAGCTATGAGCGCTTTTTAGTTTCAGGGACTTTACTTGAGGGTAGTTGTATCTTCATCACGTCCAACGGGTACAAACCCCTTAAGTACAATTTATAATGACAGATAAACATGGTGAGTGATAATCATTACCTCTTGAATAAGTTCCGTAGGCACTTTTACTTGGGAATATAAAGTTGTACATTTTTTAGGAAGCAAGAATAATCTGAATGATTCCAAGCGGTAAGACAGATAAAATTTTTGCTATGTTGGTGATAATAGAATATTAGATGTCTGTAAGATCCCGAAAGAGTCTCCTTTTAAAAGGGTGCTGAAACTCACCGATTGAAGAAAAGTATGATAAACCAATGAATATTTTTTAGATAAACTTTATTAAAACAACAATTAAAAAAAAATTATCCATTTTCGAATCACAGTTAATAACATAAACAATTTAATAATTCATAATTGTTTCTGTAAATATTCAATTTTTCGATTTCTAATAAAAGAATTCTTTGTTTTTACTAATTAGAATTGCCCTCTACAATTTTAATAAACATTAATTAGAAAAAAATAACAAAATATAAAATAAAAATAATAATTATAATTTTCATAAAAAATAAAAATGACATTATGTTGTCATAAAAAGAGGAAATAATTGCTAAGATAACTGGTGATCACTTGGTGAAAGGAAAGTCTTCAACAACGTTTAAACAACGGGTAACAACAAATACAGAATTAACAAATTAAATGGAGATAATTCATCAAAAAGATTGTTGGACCAAAACATAGGACTTTCTTGATTTGTTTTATTAAAACAATAACACATACACATCACATGCACAGACAACAATTTAAAATCAAAATTACTTCCTAATAAACAAATGATTCAAAATAGGATAAAATATTAAGAAAATATGTGGACCTTCTATCGGTAATTTTGGAATCCACTAAAGTATTAACAGTCATGGTGATGCTACACATCTTTGTTCAAATTCAAAACCTGTTACTTAATGTCGTGTTTCATCGGGATGTATTAAATTTTATAACTCCGAGTAAATATACAAACAAGGTCACGATAAAAAGCATTTTTTTATTTTCAACATATTATTCACAGGTTATCAAATAAACTCTTAGATCAGCGGTTCCCAAGCTTTCTAGTGTTATGACCCCTTGATAACATTTACCAACCACAAAATTATTCAGGTTGTTCCATTGAATTTTTGCCAACGTCAGAGTAGTAACACCAGTATAGCCTTAATTAAAATGATAATAAGAAAATACGATAATTACATCTGTAGACAAGAAACTCAAAAAAATATAAAAATTGTCTTCTCTTCATAATATAATGGAAAAGAAATGTGAATTGAAGTTGGAGATTTATTAAAATACAAATATTTAACAAATCACTTGAAAAAGACTGTGCCGAAAATTTGTGAATATCAATAAAACATCAGATTCATAGTCAAACTTTATGACATTCTTTATAACATCGCAAAAAGAAAAGCAATCAGAGGTGAAAACTAGAAAATGTTCTTTTAGTAATTGAATTTATTGTTATAATTAGACAAATTTGTAAATAATAAAACTTTTTCGGTAATAATAAATTTTGTGCATACTTCGAAAAGATTTAATTTAATATACAATCAATAATTTATATTTAATATTTACTTTAAAGTTACAACTTTAAAATTGTAATTCTTTTAACAGAATTATGAACAATTTTTATTTGTGTGCAACTAGATTTTAATGAACTATTTAAACAATTAAATAGTATTTACAGTAAACTATAACAATTTTTACACATTTCATTTGATAAATTTCAATATAATGTTTATAAAATCCATTAAAACAAATTATGCTTTATCAGAAGAATAAATAATTATTTCTTTTTAGTATTTACATATTTTTGAACGACTATTAATAATTGAATTTAATCTAACAATAAATTCTTTAAAACTTCATTTTCATAGGATCCAAAGACTTAATTTATTCCAGATTATTTGGGATTATTTTATCAATGGAATGTTTTATTTCAAAAATATAAAAGAAAGAAATAAAATATTAATATTAATCCTTTTTGCAAGTTCTAGAATTACTTATCAATCTAATAAAAGTAGTTCATTTTATTCTAAGACTTTAAATTTCTAAGAATTATATTTTTAATTTTCTTTTTACTTCTATTTTTGAATTTCGATTATCTTTATTTTGTCCTGCATTTAACAAAATATATTAATGGGAAATCTAAGAAAGAAATAAAGATAAAAAAATTATAAAAAGAAGCAAAGGTGAAAAATATAAAATTTTTCACTAATTTCTATATAACTAAGGGAAAACTCAATTAGTTAAAACAAACAACTATAAAGAACTCATTTTTATAATTGTGTGTGTCACACAGTATTACAATATTTTATTTTTATGACAAAAAAGTATATTTTAGTTAAATTTAGGTACTAAAAACGAGTACAAACAAATATACGGAATTTTCAGACTTTAAAAATATATTTAGGATAATTCATATCTAAATAAATATGAAAAATATTTTAAAAAAAAAATTACAAATTATTTTTAGCTTATTTTTAAACGAATAAATTTCCATCATAAGATTTATTTCATAAAAAGCTCCAAATAATCAATTATTTAAACACAAGATAATTTAAATATCTTAACTATTTCACTTAATTATTAAATCTATATGTTGAGATTATAAAATTAAAATTATTTTAAAAGATTAGTGGAAAAGGTCTAGCAAACTAAATTACTATGTAAACAGTAATGATATAATTTGAATTGACTGGCGTATATTGTTAAATTGCAGAAAATACATAAATTATCAAATTGAATTTAGAAAAATATTTAAATATAAATTAGACAAGGATAAAGATAATGGGATAAAGTTACACTGAAATCTAAATTTCTGATGTGAGAAGCCAGACCGAAACGAGTAGTCAGAATTTCGAGTAGTTCAGGCGAAATTAACTATAAAAGATTAAACCTACATGATCGAATGATAACACATCAAGACCGAAAATTAAATCCATATACAGATCTCTCTAATAAAAAAAACATATTTTATTACCACAAATAGCTGGACATGACTTCGACTAAATACGGAACTGCAAACAAAATATTCGAACAGAGATCCTTAAATAGAAAAGGTTTTTTGAAATTTCAAAGAAGAATAAAAACTGTTTTTAGTCAACATAAATAAATTTAGAAAGATGTACACCAAAGTCAGTAAATTTTGATCAGTAATCTACTATCATTACTGAAGTCGAAAAAACAGCCATCAGTTCAACTGGTGAAGTCGTAATGACAATACAAAAGAGATTTAGTATTTTATTTTTTTATAGCTCTGAGAAAAAATAGATTATTTTCTAATTTAATTTTTTATTTGAATATTCAAAGCTTCCTTATTCATTGGACTAAAAAGGTCAAGCCTTGGGGCACCATTGATTTGAGGGCAGAAAATTTTAAATTTTGATAACTTATCTAAGCCAAAATAAATTATATAATATTTCATTAATAAAAATAAAATATCTTAAGTTAAAAAAACCATTCAAGGAATATTTTGTTTTTGAAATATTGTTTTTCATCGTTCTATTTTGAACTATGTATATTGTGTTAAAATCAAAAAACGTATCGAGTACACGTTTGCGTAATAAATATAAATTGGTTATTAATGTTATTGCAAATATTTTTAATTATAATTTGTCTGCGAATTTGTAAATACAGTTTTAGGATGCCAATTATTTTGAGCCCGGGCGCTCAAATTTGTTAAGACGGCCCTGTGAATATTACTAATTTATGGTTTTTTTTACTTTTGTTTCTTTATTTCTTATGGAATATTTTTATTAAATGTTTGTGTTTTTATTTTATGTAATATTCTTTAATTAAATTTAAAAGTCTGAAGGTTTTATTGACCCTTTCCACAATTACTTAATTTATTCTGCGTCTTGTTTCACACGATTTTTTGCACTTTATAAATACTAATATTGAATAGATTTGTGGTTAAATAGTTTCTGTAAAATATATTTGAACCAGGTCCCCGATTCATTTATATTTATAAATGATATTTCTAGTCATATTTTTAAAAATCTCCGTTTAGTCTTTATAATTTTTCTATGAAAATTCTGTGAAAAATCGATTACTTCCAACTTCCGGAGCAAATTCGATTTTCCAGGGATCTTTAATAAGATTTTCTTAGGAAATGGAATTTCGTTCGACTGCGAAAAATTCAATTCTTCACTCATTGTATAGACAAATCTAGATTATATTAAGTCATAATAACTAGGAAAATTTTTATAAATTATTATTAAATGATAATTTCTTGGTAGCGACTTAAATTAAATGTAAAACAAATGTAAAGACTTTTCTAGTCATTTACTTGTTTAGTATATTAATTATTATTTTTTTGATTGAACACATTGTAAATTACAAATATTAAATATGTAACAATTCAAAATATGCTGTAAAGTTCATCCGTAGAGAAGTTTGGATAATAAAATAATTCTACTTAATAAAATCACATATAATAAAGTAACAATTATTTAAAACTCATTAATTGATTAATAAATATAATGTTGGAAGTAAACTTGTTCAAATAAAATATTAATCTACAACTGTTAAAAAATTATTTACAAAAACTAATAAAGGTTTAATAATAATTTCTACTTAATTAACAATTAATTAAAACAATTTCAATTAGTGATAATTTTAAATTTTAAAGTTAAATATTTTATAATTTAATTTTTAATTTAATCAATACAGTAGATAACGCTTAAAGAGAACAATTTTGGGACTTGAAAAAATGTTCTCTATAACCGATACTTCTCTTTAACAGATACTTTTTTATAAGGATAATTTTAAAAAATATCAAAAAAAACTTTACTAATCAACACATTTATTTTTTTAAATAAACTCAGTTATTTTCCGCTGCTTGGTTTTTTTCTTCAGTAAAATCTTCTAAAAATCTGATTCAATTGCTATTAAACTTTCTTGTAAATGGTCAGTTTTATCATGATTTGAATAAAAAAGAACTACTTGTTGCATGCACTCAAATGCTTTATGAATGTTGGGAAGCTTGAGACATTGATTGTTATCTGACGTATCAGATAGCGATAAATTTAATTCTACTTCCTGTTCAGTGACATTTTCTGTTACTAAATTTTCTTCAGCATTAACAAAATCAGTAAACGAGTGTTGCTTTTCAAAATATTTCTCTATATCAGATGAAAAATTTTCATTTATTGCCATTCCTTCAACCACTTCGCCGAAACCAGCATGCCTAAAACAATTTTTTATGGTATTACAGCTAACTTTTGACCAAGCCGTTTTAACCATACTAATTGCATCAAGAATACTTACTTTAAAATTTTTTTCTGGATAAGAATCATAAAAATGAATTATTTTTGTAACAATTCCTTTTTTATAATACTGCTTAAAAGCATTGATAACCCCGGCATCTAAAGGCTGTAACGTACTTGTAGTATTTGGAGCATAAAAATGAACTCAATAATTTAGATTAATGTTTATTATATAAATCTTTAATAAATGTTTTAAAGAAAATAAATCTGATTTATAATTTCTAATAATTTTGTATGATATTTAAATAACACTAAAAATATTTTTTAAATTTCTATTTCATAATAAATTTAATTATTTAAATAACTTTCTTTTATTATTCATTAATTATTTTATCCTTTATTATAGATCTTCCCGATATTCTGACTAATCTTCATTACTGTGCCTTAAGTCGGCTATATGACGCGTCATTGCTACTGTTCCGTAATCGACGATTACTTTATTTGGAGACTGCAGCTTCATGATTCTTCCTCTAATCCATGGAGATTTACATGGTTGATTTTAATCGGGTTTAACCCACACCTTATGGTTAATTTGAAAGCCATTGTTTATATATTGAACCGTTTTTGTCGTTTCATTAAATTGAAGTCTTACGTCATCAGCGTAAATGGTTTTCATTGGGGTCTGAAAGAACTATTCACTGGTGTATTATTGTACTAGTAAATTACTTCTTGAACTGAACATTTTGATCGCGTGATTGATGCTTTTATTGTTTTACGATTCCTTTCAAAGATGCCATTGCCTACTAGTCTATTAGCGAATCTAATCTCAGTTCTAATTCTCCACTTTTTCATCAACAAAGTGAAAGTCTCTGTCCTAAACAATAAGTTATTGTTCAGCAGAAGTTCACCAGGAAATCCTCTTTCATAATATTTCTCGCCAAATCGCTAATCGAGAAGGCCCGCAATCTATGATTGTTAAGAACTTTCTTTGATGTAATTTGGTCAGATCAATGGCTAGTCGTTTCCAAGAATCTTTTACCTCTAATTGCTCTTTACTGATCTTAACCGGATGAGTATCTATTGATTGACATTTGTCGGACTTCTCAACAATTTCCTTGAATTCATTTTGAGATAGATTAATTCCTGACTCATCGATCAAGAACTTCAACTGTCTTGCTCCGAAATGACTTAATTTGTGAAGTTCAGTTGCGTTCTTGATGTTTCGTAATCCAATTGGAAGGAATTCTGATTAAGATATCGGATTTGTTTTAATTTGTTGACACGTATACTATTTCGGCCTTTATTTCATATTCAATAATAAGTTCTTTAATAATGCTGATTCTTCTTTTTACTAACATTTCAGACGAAGCTTTCGTTGTAATCTTTCTTTCGGATGTTAATACATTATGTCCAAGCTTATCACGGATTTTTTACCCGATAAGATTTTTACAGACTTTAAATTTTATTTGATGCATAAATTGATGCCTTTGACTATTGCCTCGAGTTCACACATATTAATGTGCCTAGCGTCCTTTTCTTTTCTCAACCAGCATCGATTTCCAGCGCTGCTCCTATGGCAATAGAGCTGGCATCACACCATAAAATGATTAACTTTTCCATTAGTACTTCCCATGTGCCATGGGCCGGATAGTTCTTTTCGACTTTCAATAACCATTTTACTTTGTCTAATAATTGTATATCAATTGGTCGGTCTTATTCTCCTTCCTTTGAATAGTCAAACTCTAAACTTCATTTCTATTTTCTGTCTTCAAACATTTGAATTCGCTTCCGAATCTGGCATCTTCACTAATTGTCAAACCTCCTAGTACTATAGTGGCGTTCATGCCTAATACTTTTCTAGAAATGAAACAGTGAATGAAAAAATGTTTTCCTTCTAATTCAATTTCTGCTTTGCTTTGACTCATCGCATTATCAACTCATCTGCAAGTAACACTTGAGCGTTAGGTGAAGTGATAGATTCTTTGCTTATAACTGTTGTCAAGCAGCAGTAATCTATGAGGCGTAGTCTTCTCGATCCATTTATCGAAAGGAGTTTTCTTTTAACATCTTTTTGGGATTGAGATAGACTCCCGAATATTCTTGATTCCTATCATTTTCCCGATTTACAATTAAATGTCCAATTAATGTCCAAGCATTTCACACCTGGAACATTGAATTTTCTTCTTGTTCAAACAGTTAAGGACTAAATGGTTGTCGTTACATATGAAGCATTCTTTGATTTCAATGCAAAAGCAGACTAATGTCAAGAAAGTTGATTATAATGTTGATAAGTTAATTTTCAGAATTAAAAGCCAGATTCTTCATTTCTGAAAAAATGCATGTTAATATTTTCCCCGGTCTGCAATCTCTTATTTAATAACTTGGAGAAGAATGCTTCTGGGGGATCGATGAAAGCTCTTAGGAATGATCTTTATAGCTAATAACTTTGTTCTTCGCTACTTCCTTTAGAGTGATAAAGGCCTTCTCCCTCATGACTAAAGGCAAGATTTCGTTTTACCATTTAATTTGTGGAGCTTAGAATTTATCAAATCTTTCATTGATTTTTACATGTATTTTATCATGCCCAGCCAGATAAGATACACTGATGTCCACTATGATAGTCTTTAGAATCTAAAGTTTAGATTGATTGGATAAGATGTTGAGTTGATTAAATTTTTCTGTGAAGAATCATGATAGAAATTGAAGATAATTAGGTTCTTGAATTAAATTTTTTAAACTTAGAATAGAAATTTGTTGCTTCTAAGTTTAAGATTGTGTGAAAAAGAAAAGGCTATTAGAGTTCCCAGTTTAATCTGAACTCCTAGTATTTAAAACGTGAATAACTTTAGATAATAGCTATTTCAAATATTTCGCAAAACTAAAATATATTTTTAAAATAACATCGTTAGATAAAACTAAATCTTTTTAAGGAGATTTTCTGATATATAAATACGCTCAGCAGATTTTCAACATTCCACAATCATTCCACACAGCATACTATTAATTAATTTATTTTTGAATTTTAATTTTATTTAATTTAAAATATTATCTCACATTCCCCTCATTTTTTAAAAGTTTTCAGCCACTATGTTTCGGATCATGCATTTTCTATTATCCATTTTTATTTCAAAGCTTCTCTCATGTCATTGTTCAATAATCTTTCCTGGACCTTCATATCTGTCATCATTTTTATTTCTTACATCTTTCTTCACTAATACCAGATCTCCATATTTAAATATTCTATCACTGTTAGTATTGTCTTTTTCGATTTGCTTTAAATATTTGTTTATCCATTCAAGCTAAATCTTTTCCCCAAATACTAGTTCAGCTGGAGTTTTATTAATTGATTTTTGAAACGTTTAATTCTAGCTGTGGAGGTATTTCTACCCAATTTTTATGAATCTTATCTTTTAATGTTATATGAAGTGCATCCGTACAGTACGGAATTGTCGATCGATTTGTCCGTTTGCTGAATAATAGTATGGACTTGAAAAATTAATTCTTGTTCTATATTTCTTACACAATTCTTTTATCATCATACTTTCAAAATTTTTTCCTCTATCGGTATTGATAATCCTAGGTGACCCATGTTTCAATGGTTCTAGGACGTTTCATCGGGGGACTATTCATCGGCGGACGGTTTATCGGCGGATGGTTCATCGGGTGGACGGTTCATTGGAGGATGGTCCATCGGAAGGACGGTTCATATGTAGGACGAATCATTGGAGGACGGTCACCGGAATTAATAACTAGCTCGACATGTCACAAAAAATAATTATAATACCTATAATAAAACTCCTGTGAATCGTCTACCGATGAAGCGTCCTAATTATGAAACGTCCGCCGATGAACAATCCACCGATGAACCGTCCATCCGATGAACAGTCCGCCGATGAATCGTCCACTGATGAATCGTCCGGATACCGTTTCAATATACACTGATTTAATATAGATGCTGTGGGTGTTTCATAATGAGTGCTTACTGCGTGTAAAGATACATATTTACTACGTTGATTTATTATTGCTAATATATATTTTTATTGTATGTGTTATGTGCAAAGGCCCAGCAAAAATCTATGAAAATGAATTTAAACAGTTCAACTTCCTTCGGTGTAATTATTTTTTCTTTTGTTTTTTCAGTGGATATTTTCCTCTATTGACAATTTTCACAGCTTTGTATAACACCTTTTATCCACTTTGTCATATTTTTCATGGCAAAATTAACTTGTACGCATTTTTCAACCTGTCTACAACATGATTGACATAACCTTTTATGATAATTTATGATAAAACCTTCTCGCCTGTTTCTATGTATCCATATCTTACCTACTTTGGTTTTTACCATTCCATTTTCAATATTAAATTTAAAATGTCCAATTTTATTGATATTTCTATTAATTACATTGTTTATTTCTGCTGAATCTTTTTGCATATATTTTGCTTCTCATCTATCATTATTGATAAAATCTTAGTTTTTAACTTTCCTATTTTTGGATCAATGTGAATCATTTGGCACTGAACACATGCTGAACACTCGCTTCTTGACAAGGCATCTGCATTTGTATGTATTTTTCCTTTTCTATAATGTGTGTCAATATATAGACAACCTAGGTGGTTAATCCACGTTTGAAACTTCGGTGTTAATGGTTTCTTGGTTTTCATCATAAATGTAATCGCTTTATGATATGTTCTTAATGTAAATCGTTTACCACATAAATAGTGTTTAAACTGGTTTACAAAAAATATATTGCAAGCAATTCTTTTCTTATAATACAGTAACAGATTTCGTGCTTACTCATTGCATGTAAACCATGTGCTATAAAGTTTTCTTTGCCGTTTTATTGCATTTGACAAAGGACATATTTAATTCCATCAATAATTCTCTGAATAAATTTCCTAGAATAATTTCCTAAAAAACTTCTAATTTGGTGAAGGATTCATGAAAATAATTAACAGCAAATATTAACCGTATTCCATATAAAATGCAGAAGTTATTGCCTTTGATGTCAATGATAATGAATAAAATGGCTACAGATTTGTTGCGATACAAATTATTTGTGGAACTTATTTTTATAAAAACTATTTATATTTTTGATCAATTTTGCACCGTGATGTGAATGTCTTAGCTGTGATAATCTTTTGGCTCTTTTTATTATCATGATTATTTTTATTTATCAATGAAAATCTGAACAAATAAAGCTATAAAATATTTATTTTATAAAAAAGTATTCACGTTTGATTCATTCGAGTTTAGGAAATGTTTGTATTTTTACCTTGATATTATGCAGCTTTGCTTATTACTGATTTCTTGTAATTTCGTGATCTGTGACGATCTCTTTCTGGACCACCTGCTACTACATCTATAGCTGCACCAGCAAGATTTGCAGCTCCATCAACGACTCCACCTGCAAGATCTGCAGCTCCACCAACGATTCCACCTGCAAGGTGTAAGGCATCATCTACAAACCATTTCTTGTCATTTCGTGATCTATGACGATCTCTTTCTGGAACACCTGCTACTACATCTATAGCTGCACCAGCAAGATTCGCAGCTCCATCAACGACTCCACCTGCAAGATCTGCAGCTCCACCAACGATTCCACCTGCAAGGTGTAAGGTATCACCTACAAACCATTTCTTCTCTATGGGCTTTCCTTGGATGACCGAAACACAAAGGGCAACGAGGAATAAACATAAAACATTCATGATTAATTGATAATATTTTGTAAACTGACTTTGTTTTATACTTGTATGAAATTGAGTAGGTCCATGAACATCTTTTACTAACTTGTTTTGTTTGTAGGATGTTTTAGTGACTGAGTATTGAAGTTGAAAAAATATTTCATAAATGTACTTTGATATTATTTCAATTTACAATAAAAATAAATATTATAAAATATAACTTCATTAAAAATAAAAAAAAACATTTCTTCATGAAATAATTATTTATTGTGCAATTTAGGAAATGTGGCACTGTTCACGGTGAAAACCGCTCACAATTCAGTGAGCACCTTGCTTTGATGTCATGTCTTTTTAATTATTACATAATAATCTCAATATTCACTAATTGCTTATCGGTTGATTTGAATTTATAGAATTTATTAAATAAAACAAAAATAAAACTAAAATATTTTAAAATTACATTTGACAGTCATCATGAATTAAAAATTAACATAAAGAAATGCAAAAATTTAAAAATAAAGACAAAATATTTGGGACATGTATTGAATGAAAATGAAACCAAACCTTAGATAAAAAAATTTTCTCAAAGAAATACAAAATACATCAGACAAGATACTCCACTTTTAATAGGGAACGTTTTGCCGTTCACAACACTATGAAACAATTTCAATATTTGCTAGAAGGTAAATATTTTACAATTTACGCACATTATAAACCACTGATCAATGCAAAAAATATGATATCACCATTACCAAGACAAACTAGTCAATTAAATTACATCTACCTATTCAGCACATGTCATGTCCAGCACAGTACCCCCTCACATGTGTATTATAGTATGCATAATAAAAATAGGGGGGGTCGCAACGGAATAAATTATGTAATGACGTAATTTAATCTCGGTTTACCTTGATTACATAAATATTTTGTATGTGAATCTTTTTTTTGATAAATTTTTTCGAATTCAAATTTTTGGCGCATATTTTTTTAATTACAATTTTGGCGAATTTTTGGAATCAAATTTTTAGTGCATTCATTTTTATATTCAAATTTGGCGAAATTTTTGAATCAAAATTGTTTGAAATATTTTTTTGAATATATTTTTTTTCATCCACAAAATTTTTTCGGTCGCACTAAAGTCATTCTGACTCTCGATAAAAAGCCTAAAATAAAATTGGCTTGAATCGTCCAACGATAAAAAGCATAAAATTAAAATTGGCTCAACTCACCTAAGACGGTCACACTATAGTAAAGGATATTTTTAACTCGAAATGAAAAAAACAATGCAATATTTGGTTTCAATATTTTCTATAGATAAAAATAAGCATAAAATAAAAATGGCTTGAATCGCCTACCGATAAAAAATTGTCATGGGTATTTTATAGGCTTGTTAAAAAAACACTTGAAATATTTGTTCACACAATTTTCATAGGCAAATATAGGCTCTAGATAAAATAAGTTAAAATACCTAAAGTAAATTAAAGTACATTAGGACACATTAGAATATATAAAAGTAAATAAAGGTAAATTAAAGTACAGTAAAACACATTTAACTATATTAGAGTAAATTACGGATCCTGAAGTAAATTAAGATACATTAAAGTACATTAAGGTAAATTAAAGTAAATTAAAGGGTCTAGAGTAAATTTAAGTACATTTAAGTACATCAGAGTAATTTAAAGTACGTTAGAATAAATTTAAGTAAAGTAAGGTGCCTAGAGTAAAGTATAGTAAGTTAATTAAGAATTTTTTAAAATTTAATAGAGGGTCAACAGTTAAGTTACATAAGGTTAATTTTTAAAGTTGAAAATTTTAAAATAAGTTACAGTTGGCAAATTACATGAGGCAAAAATTTTTTAAAAGTAAATAGAAAGTCAAAAGGTAAGTTACATGAGTTAAGAATTATTAAAGTTAAAGAGTCGGAAAATATATGATAACATTTTTTAAATAAAATTTTTAGTATAGCTTTATCTATCAATTTTTTTAAATATTTTTTAAAAATAAAATTTATAGTATAATTTTATCGATCAATTTTTATACATATTTTTAAATGATAAATTATTTTAATATTTTTAATCGATAAAATTATGCTAAAAGTTTTATTTAAAAAATTTTATCATGTAATATTGTCGACTCTTTAACTTTTAAAATTCATACCTTATGTAACTTATCTTTAAAAACTTTGAAAGATTTTGAAAATTTGTGCTGACATAATTAGATTTAAACGGTTCCTTAAGGAACAGTATATGTACTACATATAAAAACTAAGTATTTTTGTGAATAATATAAAGTTTCCAATCGATAGTTTCTATGGGAGGGGGTACTGTGCTGGACATGACATGTGCTGAATAGGTAGATGTAATTTAATTGACTAGTTTAATTGTAAAAGTGGAGTATCTTGTCTGATGTATTTTTAATTTCTTTGAGAAAAATTTTTTATCTAACGGTTTGGTTTCATTTTCATTCAATACATGTCCCAAATATTTTGTCTTTGTGCTGAATAGGTAGATGTAATTTAATTGACTAGTTTATCTTGGTAATGGTAATATCATATTTTTTGCATTGATCAGTGGTTTATAATGTGCGTAAATTGTAAATATCGAAATTGTTTGATAGTGTTGAACGGCAAAACGTTCCCTATTAAAAGTGGAGTATCTTGTCTGATGTATTTTGTATTTCTTTGAGAAAATTTTTTTATCTAAGGTTTGGTTTCATTTTCATTCAATACATGTCCCAAATATTTTGTCTTTATTTTTAAATTTTTGCATTTCTTTATGTTAATTTTTAATTCATTATGGCTGTCAAATGTAATTTTAAAATAATTTATTTTTATTTTTGTTTTATTTAATGAATTCTATAAATTCAAATCAACCGATAAGCAATTAGTGAATATTGAGATTATTATGTAATAATTAAAAAGACATGACATCAAAGCAAGGTGCTCACTGAATTGTGAGCGGTTTTCACCGTGAACAGTGCCACATTTCCTAAATTGCACAATAAATAATTATTTCATAAAGAAATGTTTTTTATTTTCTATTTATTTTCAATGAAGTTATATTTTATAATATTTATTTTTATTGTAAATTGAAATAATATCAAAGTACATTTATGAAATATTTTTTCAACTTCAATACTCAGTCACTAAAACATCCTACAAACAAAACAAGTTAGTAAAAGATGTTCATGGACCTACTCAATTTCATACAAGTATAAAACAAAGTCAGTTTACAAAATATTATCAATTAATGATGAATGTTTTATGTTTATTCCTCGTTGCCCTTAGTGTTTCGGTCCTCCAAGGAAAGCCCATAGAGAAGAAATGGTTTGTAGATGATGCGTTACACCTTGCAGGTGGAATCGTTGGTGGAGCTGCCAACCTTGCAGGAGGAGTCGTTGATGGAGCTGCAAATCTTGCTGCTGCAGCTATTGATGTAGTAGCAGGTGGTCCAGAAAGAGATCGTCATAGATCACGAAATGACAAGAAATGGTTTGTTGATGATGCCTTACACCTTGCAGGTGGAATCGTTGGTGGAGCTGCCAACCTTGCAGGAGGAGTCGTTGATGGAGCTGCGAATCTTGCTGGTGCAGCTATAGATGTAGTAGCAGGTGGTCCAGAAAGAGATCGTCATAGATCACGAAATGACAAGAAATGGTTTGTAGATGATGCCTTAAACCTTGCAGGTGGAGTCGTTGATGGAGCTGCGAATCTTGCTGGTGCAGCTATAGATGTAGTAGCAGGTGGTCCAGAAAGAGATCGTCACAGATCACGAAATTACAAGAAATCAGTAATAAGCAAAGCTGCATAATATCAAGGTAAAAATACAAACATTTCCTAAACTCGAATGAATCAAACGTGAATACTTTTTTATAAAATAAATATTTTACAGCTTTATTTGTTCATGTTTTCGTTGGTAAACAAAAATAATCATGATAATAAAAAGAGCCAAAAGATTATCACAGCTAAGACATTCACATCACGGTGCAAAATTGATCAAAAATATAAATAGTTTTTATAAAAATAAGTTCCACAAATAATTTGTATCGCAACAAATCTGTAGCCATTTTATTCATTATCATTGACATCAAAGGCAATAACTTCTGCATTTTATATGGAATACGGTTAATATTTGCTGTTAATTATTTTCATGAATCCTTCACCAATTTCTTTGACCAATTCCATTTACATTAATCAAGCATTCTGGTAGATATTTTAATTAAAAATTAATTACAAATTACAAATAAATAAAAATGTAACCCCAAATGGGAGTTCAACAACCATCACTCCAGATCTATTATTTATAATTTTTATAATACAACAAGTTCTTGATTCAAATGAATTGAGAAGATTCCTCTTGTTATCATAACGTGTTTATTTATATATTTACCTCTATATTTTACTATCCAATATTTTTCAGTGACATTTAGCGGCACTAGCAAATGCAACATAAATGCTGAATCTCAAACTGACACAAAACCAGAAAATAACATAAAAATTGTTAATTATTTTCCTGTCAAAATCAAAGTAATGTTCAAACCATTCCCAGAAATCTTACTTTAATACCTTAAAGTAGTGGGATGTGTCACATCCAGCACATGTCACATCCAGCACAGTACCCCCTCCCCCCCCGGCTGAGAGAAAATTTTTCTAAGTCCAAAAGACAAAGACCATGACTCATTCAAGGTCATTTGAACAAAGACCATGACTCATTCAAGGTCATTGGATGACTCATCATATTTTTTCAAGGCCATTTAAACAAAGACCATGACTCATTCAAGGTCATTGGATGACTCATCATATTTTTTCAAGGTCATTTAAACAAAGACCATGACTCATTCAAGGTCATTGGATGACTCATCATATTTTTCAAGGTCATTTAAACAAAGACCATGACTCATTCAAGGTCATTGGATGACTCATCATATTTTTTCAAGGTCATTTAAACAAAGACCATGACTCATTCAAGGTCACTGGATGACTCATCATATTTTTTCAAGGTCATTTAAACAAAGACCATGACTCATTCAAGGTCATTGGATGACTCATCATATTTTTCAAGGTCATTTAAACAAAGACCATGACTCATTCAAGGTCATTGGATGACTCATCATATTTTTTCAAGGTCATTTAAACAAAGATCATGACTCATTCAAGGTCATTGGATGACTCATCAAATTTTATAATATATATTTTTAATTTAATTTATATTTATTTAATATACTTTAATTATTTGTTTTAATCAAGTCAATAATATTATTTATTTATTTTTAAATTATATTATTATTAAATTTAATTGTTTGTTTTAATCAAGTCAATTATTTTATTTTTAAATTATATTATTATTATTAAATTGTTTGTTTTAATGAAGTGAATATTGTTTTAATCAAGTCAATAATATTATTTATTTATAAATTATATTATTTTTATTAAATTGTTTGTTTTAATGAAGTGAATATTGTTTTAATCAAGTCAATAATATTATTTATTTTTATTTTATTTATTTTATATACTATAATTTTTGTTTTAATCAAGTCAATAATATTATTATTATATTGTCTGTTTTAATGAAGTGAATATTGTTTTAATCAAGTCAATAATATTATTTATTTATTTTTATTTTATTTTATTTATTTTATATACTATAATTTTTTGTTTTAATCAAGTCAATAATATTATTTATTGATTTTTATTTTATTTATGTAATATACTTTAATTTTTTTTTTGTTAAATTAAGTCAATATTTTATTATTAATTTACTATTTTTAAATTATATTATTATTATTATTGTTATTGTTATTATTATTATTATTATTATTATTATTATTATTATTATTATTATTATTATTATTATTATTATTATTATTATTATTATTATTATTATTATTATTATATTATTATTATTATTATTATTATTATTATTGTCAAGGTTATTGGATGACTCATCATAATTTTTCAAGGTCATTGAAAAGTAGGTCAAGGTCATTCAAAAGTAGGTCAAGGTCATTCAAAATTTCTCGAGGTCATATTATTTTTAAACAATTTATAATTTTAATTTACTACTTATTTTCATAATTAGTATATATTTTGTAAATTTATTTTATTATTATTATTATTTTTATTATTATTATTAATATAATTATTAATATTATTATTACTTTTTATTATTTTATTATTACTTATAAAAAATTTTTAATACTTATAAAAACTTTAATTATTATTAATATTAATATTTTTATTAATTTTATTATTATTATTATTTTTAATATACTTATTACTTATAAAATTTATTAAAATTTTATTATTATTAATACTTTGAAAACTTTTATAATATTATTATTATTATTATTTTTATTATTATTATTATTTTTAATAATATTATTATTATTATAATGTATAAAACTTCTATTATAAGGAAATAATTTTATTATTATTAATATTATTATTAATATTTTTATTATTATTATTAATATTATTATTAATATTGTTGTTATTATTATTATTATTATTATTATAATTATTATTATTGTTTTTATTATTATTATTGTCAAGGTCATTGGATGAGTCTTAATTTTTTTTTTCAAGGTCATTTTAAAGTATGTCAAGGTCATTTAAAATTTCACAAGGTCTTAGTATTTTTAAACATTTTTATATAAATTTACTACTTATTTTTATAAGTAATGTTTTAATGTTTTTTAATTTTAATTTTATTATTATTATAATTTTCTCAAAGTCATAATATTTTTAGTCATTTTTAAATATAAATTTACTACTTATTTTTTATAAGTAATGTTTTAATATTTATTATTATTATTATTTTCAAGGTTATTGGATGAGTCATAATATTATTTCAAGGTCATTTAAAAGTAGGTCAATGTCATAGTATTTTTAAACATTTATAATTTTAATATACTACTTATTTTTTATAAGTAGTGTTTTAATGTTCTTTAATTTTTATTCTTTTAGTATTATTATTATTATTATTATTATTATTATTATTATTATTATTATTATCTTATAAGTAGTGTTTAATGTTTTTTAATTTTAATTTTATTATTATTATTATTATTATTTTTATTATTATTTTATTATTATTATTGTTATTTTTATTATTATTAATATATTACAAGTTTTTATTATTATTATTTTCATTATTATTTTATATAAATTTTCAACAAAGTATATAAAATTAATATTGAATAGAAAAAGTTTGTTCAATTGTGGTTCATAGTATAGAGGGATAGAACAATTGTAAATGTTTGTAAAAAGTTAAAGAAAAATTCTATATTTTTAAGAAAATATGTGCAAATAAATATCAAAACTAATTATGGCTCAAATGTGTGTGTTAAACCATCGATATGTTACAGTGTTTATGGAAAAACTTTAATGAAATATGTGTTATTTTTCAACAATTTATGAAATATTTATTTTATGGCTAATAATGTGTATGTGTTAAATCATAAAAATAGTTCAATATTTATGTAAAGTTTGAGATTGTTAAGAAAATGTATATAATTTATGATACACACGTGTTTTTGATTGAAATATGTGTGTTTGTTTTACCGATATAAGAAAAACTATGGACAATTTTTAAGAAATACACGTAATTTATGATTATCATGGGATTAGAATTTGATTAAAGTTGTGAGAAAGTTGTTAAATTTGAGATAAAACTGATTAATTTGTAAATAATGTTATTACTTTGAAGAAATTTTAAAATAATACCTTCAGCAAATTGGTAAGAAAATAGTATTTATTGAGTAATACTAATTAAAATTACCAAAGTTTTATAATTTTTGACAAGTCTTGATAGATCTTTAATAAAATTTGTTAGTACTTTGAATACGAATTTAAAAAAAAAAGTTTCAACACAGTAGCAAATCGTAAAGAAACTAGTACTTATCAGTTAATTAAATTAACTAAGTTGTAAAATAATTGAAAAAATTTGTTAGATTTTTTAAAATTTTAAGATTGTTAGGTAATTGTTCTAGGTACTTGTTGAATAAAAATTAATGTATTTTATCAACAGCTCATAGTTTTTAATCGTACAATTTCTCTTCATTCCTGGAAATAATCGTAAATATTTAAATTATTCAGAAAATTGTCAATAACAACATAAATAATAGGTAACCAAATATTTTTAAATACTAGTCAATTTTAGTTTTTAATTTAATTACAAATATAATAATAAAATCAAATAAATACTTGAATACATGAATCGAACAATTTCTTAGAACTGAACACGTATCGTATATTTTATTCAGATTCCAATAATATCATTAAAATTAACCAAATCTTATTTTTATATTTTGAAAACCGTTAAGTCAATGAAAATGTATCGATTTCACTAAGTATCCATCTTTTGACATTGATATATAACCGAATAAATCCTCTTAAAATAAATTCCTCCTCTTGACCTATTGTTTCCCCTTAAAATAAAAAAAAAATCGACTCTCAACCAATCATTCCTCTTCAAATGTCATTTTTCACTCCATTATACCAACTATATTCAAAATTTTTATAAAAGCCTATCAAGTAGATAATATTTACCTTTTGAATACCAATATTCATTCCAGTAAATTTCTTTAGAAATATTATAAATTACTCTCTTGACCAATCATTTTCCATCAAATAACAATATTTCCAGCCATATTCAATATTTTTCATAAAAACAAAATCATAAAAATACCAATTTAGATAATATTTACCCCTTAAAATAACAATATATTTAACCAACCCAACCCCTTAAAAATGACAACAAACTTGTTAATTGACTATTTCTCACTAAAGTAAATTCCACTCTAGACCAATCATTTCCCATCAAATAACACTTACTCTTACCCTACCAACTATATTCATTATTTTTTATAGAAATCACCCTTTAAATAACGATATTTAACCGACTCAGTACCTTAAAAATATCAACAAATCTGTTCTTAATCGATTATTTCCCCTTAAAATATTATAAATTTGTTCTTAGCAATTGTTTCTCACTAAAATAAAATAAAATTCTCTTTAAATGACATTAATCTAAGCTATATTCATTATTTTCATAAAAAATCACCGACATATCGATATTCAACCGAATAAATTTCTTGAAATCCCCTTAAAATAGAATTCATCTCGTGACCAATCCTTTCCCCCTTAAAAGATCATAAATTCTCTTCTTAACAAATCATTTCTCTTTAAATGACAATATTTCCACTCTCAAAAGATTTACACACATATTGATATCTATCTGAACAAATCCCCCTAAAAATATTATAAATTCCTCCTCTATATTCTCCATTTAGAAAATATTTACCTTTGAACACAGATATTCAACCAACTCAACCCCTTAAAAATGGTAAAAAACTTGTTCTTAATCGATTATTTCCTTAAAATATCATAAAATTTACTCTTAACCAATCATTTCCATTGAAATAACATTTCCCCCCAACTGCACCAAAAATATACATATTTTTTAAAAACCTACAAGGTAAAATTTCTTTAGAAATCTATATTTAACCGACTCTACTCCTTAAAAATTCATCATTCGAATCATATTTACTATATGTATTCAACCAATCAAATTCCCTTAAAATTATCATAAAAATTTGAATTTTACCAATAAAAATAAATTTTCTTTAAAATATTACAAAATTGTTATCATCATTTTCCATCGAAAATCACCACAATTTTGTTCTGGCAACAATTTCAAGCAATTAAAAAATTCATCAAAAATGACTAAATCGAATAAAGTCTATGTTTCCCACATAAATTAAATTATTGTAAAATATATATCATATTGCTCATTAAAATTAATCAGTAAATCAAGTATAAATTCAATAAAAATTACCAGTCAACCATTAGAGATATATCAATGATTTTCATAACTATACTGATAACCACACTGAGCATCCCCTTAAAAATCTCTAAATTATACTACTTTTGTGATTGATATCCATGAAATCAATATTAGATTTGAAAATGAAAGTAATTATTGACCCCTTTATTTACACTGTAAAATCAATTAAAATTTTAGGTTTCACTAAAATATTTTTAAAAATTAACTGATTTAATCAACTATTTAAATAGAACATAAAATTATAATTAAAATATCATTTACTATTCAAAATCTATCAGTCAAATTGGATTCTAATTGGTAAATAATTATCTTAAATAGATGTTTCATAAACATTTTGATCCTAAATTTATTTATTTATTTATTTATTTTTATTTAAAATAATCTTAAATCAAGTCTAATCTAATAAATTAGGAAGAAATTAATTGTTTCTAAAATTATAGATTTACCCTAATTTCTTCAATAATTTCATTAAAAACATAATCAAACCTTAAATCCATTAAAATTCAAAAGAAAACCATAAAATTCACAAAGATGATTAAAATTTACTAAAATAAATACCTCGTAAAACTAGATATTACTTAAATTATAATAAAATTTCCCTAAAAGCTCTAATTGATTTACATAGCCTAAAATTATTTTATTTTTGTCGAGTACAACCTAATCTATTGAAAGATGTAATTTATTTAGTTAAATTTTCATTGAAAATAACAAGTCAACAAATGGAATTTTAATTAGTAAAGATTATATTCTATAAAGAAAATTTTCAGTGAAGAAGTAATATTGGTGAGATAGTACATTAAGTGACTAAAATCGTTGAAATTACTGAAAACAGTGGGATAGCTAAAGATATCTACTAAATAGATGAAATATCAATTGATATCTTAATAACTTACAAGGGTAATATACTTTGAATGGAGAAAATATACATCGAAGAGAAAAATATTCGTTGACGAGGAAAAAACATTCATTGAATAAGGAAAACATTAATTGAAGAGAGAAAATATTCATTAAAGAGGAAAGCAATCATTAAAGTGAGAAAATATGAATTGAAGCTAACAAATATTCAGTGAATCGAGAATTGCTTATAATAAATTAGTCGGTAAAATTTCTCAATGATGAGATGAAATATCAATTAAATATTGTGAAATACTTGAAATAAATGGTCTGAATTATTCAATGATCAACAAATATACATAAAAGATGAAAATATTTACTGAAAATCAATTGTACTTTAAGAGTGTATTAATTACTATTATATTAAATTAAAAATTATTAACAATTGAGTAGATTTCATCGGTTAATTATATTTAAATAGGGATATATATTTTTGATGGATACTTATGCGCGGAAGAATAGTTATTAAAAACAATAACCGTGCGCGTATACTAATTCGGCGAATATACATCAAATACTGAGATATTAGAAATCAAATCTAAGTCTCTTACAATAGTAAATTCAAAACACATTGAATAATATATTTTGAATGAACATTATGGATATCTATTGCTTTTAAGAATTATTATCTAAATGTTATTAATGTCGATAAAACTTATATTTAAATACTTTTTTATATGTAACTATTGACAATATATTATTTTCAATTCTAAATTTATTCTATTATTTGAAATTATATTCGAAATTTAGTTAAAATAATTTTTTATTGATTAGTAAATAGAATATTTGATTTAGTTTTATACTCAAATAAAACTTTGGACAAATTAAAAATATTTTGAATAATCTCTTTATAAATTGATGGTTATAAATAAATATCCAAATGTAAAATTAATTTAAAAATTTTATTCAATTGTAACTATTGACAAAATAATAATTTAAATTCAAAAATAATAAGAACATCAAAAATGATTGTTATTTCTAAAAGTAAATTTATAACATTTTATAAAAAGCAATAATTAATATAAAACATACATCAATTTTCTGAATTTATTTAATATTACAAAATACTAAATGTTTCTTATAATCATAATACCAAATTATTCATCTATTCATTGTATTGTTTACTATATTCCATTATTTGTTGGACTTTCTACTACATTCTTCCTACTTGTTATATTGTATCAGATCCACCCATATTTATAGTATTAAATTTGCCGCATCTGTTGAATATTCGTAGGATTTGTTTTGTATATATTCTATATACATAAGATATATATATGAATATTAAATTTGCCAGATTTATTGAATATTCGTTGGATTTGTGAATTCGCCGGATTTGTATATATTCGCTGGATTTGTATATATATTCTATATACATAAGATATATATATGAATATTAAATTTGTCAGATTTATTGAATATTCGCCGAATTAGTATACGCGCACGGTTATTGTTTTTAATAACTATTCTTCCGCGCATAAGTATCCATCAAAAATATATATCCCTATTTAAATATAATTAACCGATGAAATCTACTCAATTGTTAATAATTTTTAATTTAATATAATAGTAATTAATACACTCTTAAAGTACAATTGATTTTCAGTAAATATTTTCATCTTTTATGTATATTTGTTGATCATTGAATAATTCAGACCATTTATTTCAAGTATTTCACAATATTTAATTGATATTTCATCTCATCATTGAGAAATTTTACCGACTAATTTATTATAAGCAATTCTCGATTCACTGAATATTTGTTAGCTTCAATTCATATTTTCTCACTTTAATGATTGCTTTCCTCTTTAATGAATATTTTCTCTCTTCAATTAATGTTTTCCTTATTCAATGAATGTTTTTTCCTCGTCAACGAATATTTTTCTCTTCGATGTATATTTTCTCCATTCAAAGTATATTACCCTTGTAAGTTATTAAGATATCAATTGATATTTCATCTATTTAGTAGATATCTTTAGCTATCCACTGTTTTCAGTAATTTCAACGATTTTTAGTCACTTAATGTACTATCTCACCAATATTACTTCTTCACTGAAAATTTTCTTTATAGAATATAATCTTTACTAATTAAAATTCCATTTGTTGACTTGTTATTTTCAATGAAAATTTAACTAAATAAATTACATCTTTCAATAGATTAGGTTGTACTCGACAAAAATAAAATAATTTTAGGCTATGTAAATCAATTAGAGCTTTTAGGGAAATTTTATTATAATTTAAGTAATATCTAGTTTTACGAGGTATTTATTTTAGTAAATTTTAATCATCTTTGTGAATTTTATGGTTTTCTTTTGAATTTTAATGGATTTAAGGTTTGATTATGTTTTTAATGAAATTATTGAAGAAATTAGGGTAAATCTATAATTTTTAGAAACAATTAATTTCTTCCTAATTTATTAGATTAGACTTGATTTTAAGATTATTTTAAATAAAATAAATAAATAAATAAATAAATTTAGGATCAAATGTTTATGAAACATCTATTTAAGATAATTATTTACCAAATTAGAATCCAATTTGACTGATAGATTTTGAATAGTAAATGATATTTTAATTATAATTTTATGTTCTATTTAATAGTTGATTAAATCAGTTAATTTTTAAAAATATTTAGTGAAACCTAAAATTTTAATTGATTTTACAGTGTAAATAAAGGGGTCAATAATTACTTTCATTTTCAAATCTAATATTGATTTCATGGATATCAATCACAAAAGTAGTATAATTTAGAGATTTTTAAGGGATGCTCAGTGTGGTTATCAGTATAGTTATGAAAATCATTGATATATCTCTAATGGTTGACTGGTAATTTTTATTGAATTTATACTTGATTTACTGATTAATTTTAATGAGCAATATGATATATTTTTACAATAATTTAATTTATGTGGGAAACATAGACTTTATTCGATTTAGTCATTTTTGATGAATTTTTAATTGCTTGAAATTGTTGCCAGAACAAAATTGTGGTGATTTTCGATGGAAAATGATGATAACAATTTTGTAATATTTTAAAGAAAATTTATTTTTATTGGTAAAATTCAAATTTTTATGATAATTTAAGGGAATTTGATTGGTTGAATACATATAGTAAATATGATTCGAATGATGAATTTTTAAGGAGTAGAGTCGGTTAAATATAGATTTCTAAAGAAATTTTACCTTGTAGGTTTTTAAAAAATATGTATATTTTTGGTGCAGTTGGGGGGAAATGTTATTTCAATGGAAATGATTGGTTAAGAGTAAATTTTATGATATTTTAAGGAAATAATCGATTAAGAACAAGTTTGTTGCCATTTTTAAGGGGTTGAGTTGGTTGAATATCTGTGTTCAAAGGTAAATATTTTCTAAATGGAGAATATAGAGGAGGAATTTATAATATTTTTAGGGGGATTTGTTCAGATAGATATCAATATGTGTGTAAATCTTTTGAGAGTGGAAATATTGTCATTTAAAGAGAAATGATTTGTTAAGAAGAGAATTTATGATCTTTTAAGGGGGAAGGATTGGTCACGAGATGAATTCTATTTTAAGGGGATTTCAAGAAATTTATTCGGTTGAATATCGATATGTCGGTGATTTTTATGAAAATAATGAATATAGCTTAGATTAATGTCATTTAAAGAGAATTTTATTTTATTTTAGTGAGAAACAATTGGCTAAGAACAAAATTTATAATATTTTAAGGGGAAATAATCGATTAAGAACAGATTTGTTGATATTTTTTAAGGTACTGAGTCGGTTAAATATCGTTATTTAAAGGGTGATTTCTATAAAAAATAATGAATATAGTTGGTAGGGTAAGAGTAAGTGTTATTTGATGGGAAATGATTGGTCTAGAGTGGAATTTACTTAGTGAGAAATAGTCAATTAACAAGTTTGTTGTCATTTTTAAGGGGGTTGGGTTGGTTAAATATATTGTTATTTTAAGGGGTAAATATTATCTAAATTGGTATTTTTATGATTTTGTTTTTATGAAAAATATTGAATATGGCTGGAAATATTGTTATTTGATGGAAAATGATTGGTCAAGAGAGTAATTTATAATATTTCTAAAGAAATTTACTGGAATGAATATTGGTATTCAAAAGGTAAATATTATCTACTTGATAGGCTTTTATAAAAATTTTGAATATAGTTGGTATAATGGAGTGAAAAATGACATTTGAAGAGGAATGATTGGTTGAGAGTCGATTTTTTTTTTTATTTTAAGGGGAAACAATAGGTCAAGAGGAGGAATTTATTTTAAGAGGATTTATTCGGTTATATATCAATGTCAAAAGATGGATACTTAGTGAAATCGATACATTTTCATTGACTTAACGGTTTTCAAAATATAAAAATAAGATTTTGGTTAATTTTAATGATATTATTGGAATCTGAATAAAATATACGATACGTGTTCAGTTCTAAGAAATTGTTCGATTCATGTATTCAAGTATTTATTTGATTTTATTATTATATTTGTAATTAAATTAAAAACTAAAATTGACTAGTATTTAAAAATATTTGGTTACCTATTATTTATGTTGTTATTGACAATTTTCTGAATAATTTAAATATTTACGATTATTTCCAGGAATGAAGAGAAATTGTACGATTAAAAACTATGAGCTGTTGATAAAATACATTAATTTTTATTCAACAAGTACCTAGAACAATTACCTAACAATCTTAAAATTTTAAAAAATCTAACAAATTTTTTTCAATTATTTTACAACTTAGTTAATTTAATTAACTGATAAGTACTAGTTTCTTTACGATTTGCTACTGTGTTGAAACTTTTTTTTTTTTAAATTCGTATTCAAAGTACTAACAAATTTTATTAAAGATCTATCAAGACTTGTCAAAAATTATAAAACTTTGGTAATTTTAATTAGTATTACTCAATAAATACTATTTTCTTACCAATTTGCTGAAGGTATTATTTTAAAATTTCTTCAAAGTAATAACATTATTTACAAATTAATCAGTTTTATCTCAAATTTAACAACTTTCTCACAACTTTAATCAAATTCTAATCCCATGATAATCATAAATTACGTGTATTTTCTTAAAAATTGTCCATAGTTTTTCTTATATCGGTAAAACAAACACACATATTTCAATCAAAAACACGTGTGTATCATAAATTATATACATTTTCTTAACAATCTCAAACTTTACATAAATATTGAACTATTTTTATGATTTAACACATACACATTATTAGCCATAAAATAAATATTTCATAAATTGTTGAAAAATAACACATATTTTCATTAAAGTTTTTCCATAAACACTGTAACATATCGATGGTTTAACACACACATTTGAGCCATAATTAGTTTTGATATTTATTTGCACATATTTTCTTAAAAATATAGAATTTTTCTTTAACTTTTTACAAACATTTACAATTGTTCTATCCCTCTATACTATGAACCACAATTGAACAAACTTTTTCTATTCAATATTAATTTTATATACTTTGTTGAAAATTTATATAAAATAATAATGAAAATAATAATAATAAAAACTTGTAATATTATTAATAATAATAAAAATAACAATAATAATAATAAAAATAATAATAAAAATAATAATAATAATAATAATTAAAATTAAAAAAACATTAAAACACTACTTATAAGATAATAATAATAATAATAATAATAATAATAATAATAATAATAATAATACTAAAAGAATAAAAATTAAAGAACATTAAAACACTACTTATAAAAAATAAGTAGTATATTAAAATTATAAATGTTTAAAAATACTATGACATTGACCTACTTTTAAATGACCTTGAAATAATATTATGACTCATCCAATAACCTTGAAAATAATAATAATAATAAATTAAAACATTACTTATAAAAAATAAGTAGTAAATTTATATTTAAAAATGACTAAAAATATTATGACTTTGAGAAAATTATAATAATAATAAAATTAAAATTAAAAAACATTAAAACATTACTTATAAAAATAAGTAGTAAATTTATATAAAAATGTTTAAAAATACTAAGACCTTGTGAAATTTTAAATGACCTTGACATACTTTAAAATGACCTTGAAAAAAAAAATTAAGACTCATCCAATGACCTTGACAATAATAATAATAAAAACAATAATAATAATTATAATAATAATAATAATAATAATAACAACAATATTAATAATAATATTAATAATAATAATAAAAATATTAATAATAATATTAATAATATAAAATTATTTCCTTATAATAGAAGTTTTATACATTAATAATAATAATAATATTATTAAAAATAATAATAATAATAAAATAATAATAATAATAATATTATAAAAAGTTTTCAAAGTATTAATAATAATAAAAATTTTAATAAATTTTATAAGTAATAAGTATATTAAAAATAATAATAATACTAAAATTAATAAAAATATTAATATTAATAATAATTAAAGTTTTTATAAGTATTAAAAAATTTTTTATAAGTAATAATAGAATAATAAAAAGTAATAATAATATTAATAATAATATTAATAATAATAATAAAAATAATAATAATAATAAAATAAATTTACAAAATATATACTACTTATAAAAATAAGTAGTAAATTAAAATTATAAATTGTTTAAAAATAATATGACCTCGAGAAATTTTGAATGACCTTGACCTACTTTTGAATGACCTTGACCTACTTTTCAATGACCTTGAAAAATTATGATGAGTCATCCAATGACCTTGACAATAATAATAATAATAATAATAATAATAATAATAATAATAATAATAATAATAATAATAATAATAATAATAATAATAATAATAATAATAATAATAATAATAATAATAATAATAATAATAATAATAATAACAATAACAATAATAATAATAATATAATTTAAAAATAGTAAATTAATAATAAAATATTGACTTAATTTAAACAAAAAAAAATTAAAGTATATTACATAAATAAAATAAAAATCAATAAATAATATTATTGACTTGATTAAAACAAAAAATTATAGTATATAAAATAAATAAAATAAAATAAAAATAAATAAATAATATTATTGACTTGATTAAAACAATATTCACTTCATTAAAACAGACAATATAATAATAATATTATTGACTTGATTAAAACAAAAATTATAGTATATAAAATAAATAAAATAAAAATAAATAATATTATTGACTTGATTAAAACAATATTCACTTCATTAAAACAAACAATTTAATAAAAATAATATAATTTATAAATAAATAATATTATTGACTTGATTAAAACAATATTCACTTCATTAAAACAAACAATTTAATAATAATAATATAATTTAAAAATAAAATAATTGACTTGATTAAAACAAACAATTAAATTTAATAATAATATAATTTAAAAATAAATAAATAATATTATTGACTTGATTAAAACAAATAATTAAAGTATATTAAATAAATATAAATTAAATTAAAAATATATATTATAAAATTTGATGAGTCATCCAATGACCTTGAATGAGTCATGATCTTTGTTTAAATGACCTTGAAAAAATATGATGAGTCATCCAATGACCTTGAATGAGTCATGGTCTTTGTTTAAATGACCTTGAAAAATATGATGAGTCATCCAATGACCTTGAATGAGTCATGGTCTTTGTTTAAATGACTTGAATATGATGAGTATCCATGTTAATGAGTCTTCTTGTTTAAATGACCTTGAAAAAATATGATGAGTCACCAGTGACCTGAATGAGTCATGGTCTTTGTTTAAATGACCTTGAAAAAATATGATGAGTCATCCAATGACCTTGAATGAGTCATGGTCTTTGTTTAAATGACCTTGAAAAATATGATGAGTCATCCAATGACCTTGAATGATCATGGTCTTTGTTTAATGACCTTGAAATATGATAGTCATCCAATGACCTTGAATGAGTCATGGTCTTTGTTTAAATGACCTTGAAAAATATGATGAGTCATCCAATGACCTTGAATGAGTCATGGTCTTTGTTTAAATGACCTTGAAAAAATATGATGAGTCATCCAATGACCTTGAATGTATGTCTTGAATGAGTCATGGTCTTTGTTTAAATGACCTTGAAAAAATATGATGAGTCATCCAATGACCTTGAATGAGTCATGGTCTTTGTTTAAATGACCTTGAAAAAATATGATGAGTCATCCAATGACCTTGAATGAGTCATGGTCTTTGTTTAAATGACCTTGAAAAAATATGATGAGTCATCCAATGACCTTGAATGAGTCATGGTCTTTGTTTAAATGACCTTGAAAAATATGATGAGTCATCCAATGACCTTGAATGAGTCATGGTCTTTGTTTAAATGACCTTGAAAAAATATGATGAGTCATCCAATGACCTTGAATGAGTCATGGTCTTTGTTTAAATGACCTTGAAAAAATATGATGAGTCATCCAATGACCTTGAATGAGTCATGGTCTTTGTTTAAATGACCTTGAAAAATATGATGAGTCATCCAATGACCTTGAATGAGTCATGGTCTTTGTTTAAATGACCTTGAAAAAATATGATGAGTCATCCAATGACCTTGAATGAGTCATGGTCTTTGTTTAAATGACCTTGAAAAAATATGATGAGTCATCAATGACCTTGAATGAGTCATGGTCTTTGTTTAAATGACCTTGAAAAAATATGATGAGTCATCCAATGACCTTGAATGAGTCATGGTCTTTGTTTAAATGACCTTGAAAAATATGATGAGTCATCCAATGACCTTGAATGAGTCATGGTCTTTGTTTAAATGACCTTGAAAAAATATGATGAGTCATCCAATGACCTTGAATGAGTCATGGTCTTTGTTTAAATGACCTTGAAAAAATATGATGAGTCATCCAGTGACCTTGAATGAGTCATGGTCTTTGTTTAAATGACCTTGAAAAAATATGATGAGTCATCCAATGACCTTGAATGAGTCATGGTCTTTGTTTAAATGACCTTGAAAAATATGATGAGTCATCCAATGACCTTGAATGAGTCATGGTCTTTGTTTAAATGACCTTGAAAAATATGATGAGTCATCCAATGACCTTGAATGAGTCATGGTCTTTGTTTAAATGACCTTGAAAAAATATGATGAGTCATCCAATGACCTTGAATGAGTCATGGTCTTTGTTTAAATGACCTTGAAAAAATATGATGAGTCATCCAATGACCTTGAATGAGTCATGGTCTTTGTTCAAATGACCTTGAATGAGTCATGGTCTTTGTCTTTTGGACTTAGAAAAATTTTCTCTCAGCCGGGGGGGGAGGGGGTACTGTGCTGGATGTGACATGTGCTGGATGTGACACATCCCACTACTCCTTAACGCTTAACGTATTAGTGTGAATGTCGCCTTTAACCTCTAAGGGGTATTTTCCCGATACGCCGCACGATTTGGATAACCATTGCGTACCCATGACCGAAATCATGTTGGTACTGTTCGCAACGGCCGAATGCCATTCGAGCAGGTGAGCGCTATTACTAGAGCTACTCCTCGAAGGACTTTCGCTTTCCCGATTTCTTGATGCCGATAGAAGGACTTACGCATCCTATAACCTAGCTTATCTATAAACTCCCTTGTCATTACGTTAGCTAAGTCAATGGAATCGTGGGAATCATTCTCATCTTTCAACCCGTTTTACCAGATCCCATCCAATGGATTACTGTCAACTATTACCGATTTATTCGTCCCTTTCGACCCAAACTTAATTGATCCTATCCCAAAGAAAGAGAAAAAGAAACACACGTAATTTGTATTGTAATATCACACATTAATAATCACATCTACAACGTAATAGGCGGAATGATAATCCACGAAGAAAAACGATGGAGATGGGCTGCGATAATTCACATTCGGCTCAATCCTCATCGGCATCTATGTCAGTAGAGAGGCACCTACGCTTTGCCGGCCGATATGCTGGGGGATTGACGCCGTAGTTGTCCTCAATACGGGTGGAGGGTCCTGCGATCTCCGATTGAGGAGAGGTTTGGAGTACATCGCCTCTGAGAACGGCGATATCATTGAACCTTAACACCCAAGCAATCGAGAGCTTGGGCGACTCTAGGAGAGTCTGAATCTTCGTCCACTAGATTTATGTGGATTGGGCGAGCTGGCGATGGGAAAATCATGGTAGGAGCGTAAAGTACATCCGGATCGAGCCCCGGAATCTCGAATTCCTGGTATGGGGGCGGAAGATCATCGATCCGGTATGGGACTTCAAGGGGCTCAGTTTCCCGAAGGAGTTCAACTTCCCGGCGACGACGGTCACGACGGCGCCGATTCCGATTAGGCCGTCGACGGGCTGGATTGGCATTCGGTTCCGCCACTGGAACTTAGGACGACGCACTTTGTGGAGGAGCCGAGGTGGCTGGGATTGATTGGGGCTCGGCGATTGGTAGATGTTGTTCGGGTATGATATCTAGCTGACGGGCCCGAACACTTCCCGGGACGCGAGCTCAAAGCAACGTCCGTAAATGCTTGGCGGAGAGCCGTAGCCTGCTCTTTAATTAGCAGTCGCTGGCTACGCGACTCCGTGACTAACTCGTCTCGAGCCCGGGTCAGTCTCTCTATCTTCCTATGCAGGCCCTGGGTGACTTCTGGAGAAGACCAGGTGCCTTTTACCCGTTCGTATTTCGACCGGAGTGACTGGTATTTCTTCTCTAGATCCTCAAGTCGTTGTCTGAGCGCGATCACCGACGGTGAGAGTCGGGGGATCCGCGGGAGGTGGTTCAAAGATGAGCCGGTTTCGGAGTTCATATTCCTAAAAAAAAGAGAGGAGGTTTAGGAAACAGTAATTGCCTGAGAGTTAATGGGAACCTATAGTCTAATTGACGTGGGGGTCACGGAAAAACACGGTCACATTATAGGCGATCGTTTGGGCGAAAATGCTTTACTCCGGGGGGCCTAATGTTAACCGCAGATATGGGTTAAATTAGTTAGAGGGGTGCTACAGTTAAGGGGATGGAACATCCCATCGGGCTCATCATTCATTTTCAAGTTCGGTTACCTAATGCTATTGCGTTAGTTCACTTAATTCCTATTATATGAACAACTATATCAAAGGAGCCTTCGTCGTAATACTTGTACAATTTTAAGTCATTACACTTTTTAGGGAAAGTTTACGGGTTTCTAAATATTTGATTGATTTCTAAATTAGTATAACTACCCGGGATTTCCTATACTTTCAGAGCTTCTACGATTAGTTAGGTTATTATATTACTACATATCTACTTAATCTCCTATGATGGAATTATTATAAATGACTATTTGATAGTATTAGCAATACCCTCATTAATTATCATGGTTTAGGGTCGCTACTGATAGTTAAGGTTATCTTATTATTACTCCTACCCGAAATTTCCGACTACTGGGACTCCCTTTTAGTTTTTAAGCGATAGGGTTGTTATCATTTTCCATAGTTATCTATAGGTTAGATGTCAGTACAACCATTCGGTTACCGATATCTATGGATTAGAATTACGCTTATTTAATTCTCGACACCTATTAATGTTTACAATTGTTTAATGTAATGATATCCATTAAATTTAATTACTGATATCTATTAAAATTACAATTATTTAATTTATTAATATCTATTAAAATTACAATTATTTAATTTACTGATATCCACTAAATTTGCAATTATTTAATTTACTGGTATCTACTAAATTTGCAATTATTTAATTTACTGACATCTATTAAATTTACAATTATATAATTTATAGAGCGTGCTAGCGCTCTCCATAAATGTGGCCACCGTGAGTCGGTGGTAAACCGCTTTCGTTTTTGCTGGATCTGACCATGTTGCCCTTATCTGTTGTACCTCTCTGGTCATCTGGAGTATTTGATGGAGGAGATCCGCATTTGTGTTCCGTGCGCGATCTAATTCAGCTTGAAGAATTTGATTGGTGGACATAACTACAATGGCAAGATCGTTAAATTATTCTATGGTTTCCATAGTTTGTATTTATAACTATCATAAACATAATCATTGAAACGGATCTATTCAGGCAAACGATTAAACGAAATGACAAGCCAGCAAATATTTATTAAAAGGAGAAACGAAACTAAATCACAATTATGGTTAGTGTTTTCGGAATCGCTGTTTTCCGTGGCACGGTTTCTTTGAGTCCTTCCGCGGGGTAACTACTGGGTAGGGGCGTCGGGTATCGCGGACTGGGCGAGGTGGGTAGGCTTCTGCAATCCGCCCGGCGAGGATGTCTTCTTCTACATTGGCAAGATACATCCTCGCCTTGACCACTTGTAAATCCACCTGCTCCTGCACCCGTTCCCATTGGGTGAGGAGATTTCGCGCATTGATATATGTCTCTGCTGCTGGATATTGTTGTCCGGCGAGTCCACACGGGTCGTTGTTTAGGCCCAGTAACCTCCAAGTAGTGGGGTACGGCCACTGCTGTTGAATTTCATTGAATATTTCTGCTTTTGGGGGTGATTCCTTCCGACATTGTTCATCGGACATTCGGATATCGGTCCATACGAGCGGCATATTCTTTTCTAAAAATGCATCAGAATCAATTACTGGCGTATAGGGGAGAAAAACAGTTTATTTAGATAGTTCGCTCGGATTGTGTACCAGACTCACTAATGACCGGATGATTACTATTGGGCCTATCACGAGTTAAACTCATTGAATGCTAATTTTTACTACAATCCTCTGTAGATTTAATAGGCTGAGTATCTCGGAGTCCTTGGGAAGTTATTGAGTTGACAAACCTTCCATCATGATACTCTTATGTATTCTCTTTCAATAGTCGTACTAATTATAAGAAGTTAGGAGTTATTTTACGATCGAGCTGAACTCTATGATCTATTAGGCATCAACGTTTATCAAGTCAGGGATAGTATCAAGATGTTAATAAGACCCATTTAGAAGTTGTTAACTGCCGATCATCGACTTATATTAACAGTAAGTTATCGTTTAGTGCCACTATTTACTTAAAATGCAATCTTTAAAAATCTATAATGTACTAAGCGTTGCTAGTCCTCTGCGGGTAGTTGTAATTCGTTGGGCATATAATGTTATTTGGTCTTGACTCAAGAGTGCTGTCTATTTGAGGGTCGCTGTCTATATGAGGTCAATATCGATTAAAGTGCGAAACTTCTTAAATCTATTAATAATATTAGCGAAGTTGACTTTAATATTTACAATTGTGTATGGTTGATTATAATTTCATCGATTTCGCATTTTCCAAACAGGATATCCACCTTTCGGAACGCCTCCAATCAGTGTTGGGATATCCGTTTCCTCTATGATTACTAGCGGTTGGTGTCATCCACGATGTCAACGGAAAATCTACGATCACGCGGATTCGCATTTTCCGGTCTAATCGCCTAACATTGCAGGTATATGTTAACTTTACTTGTTAATATCGCATCCTGTTTATTTTATTTACAGATCATTTTGATTCGCAATATTAAGATAGCTGAATTCATCGCCGTACAATGGATCGATTTGGGTAATTCATTATTTTGGTTACTTTTAACACTTTTATCCACCAATTTTTTAGCGTTACCGACTTACATTCATTGTGGATTGTGACGGATTACTTCCCTACGCCTATTCTCTGGAATTTATCACTTTGGATATTTTATTTACGGCGTTATTTGGAATTATTGTATTTTGCATCCATGACAATTGGCGGTAAGCCTCATCTATGCTTTGTAATTAACTTTTGTAATTTATAAAGTTTGGTTTGTTAATTTATTCTTTATTCCAAATTCTGATCATTTTGGTTAACCTTATTTATGACGCAAATTTTCTACATTTTTTAGAAGATTGTTGATTTATCCATATCTATTTTCCTTATATTTTTACCTTTAGTCAACTAATCGATGGAATCGCCTTATTTCCAACTCATGAATTGATTTTACGTCTAGTCGCTGGGTCACTGAGCTTTAAAATCCGTGCATTATTTTACTTTCAGTTGATAAATTTCGCTATCCGAAACCGTTGAATTTTAATTAATAATGGTTTTAATTACCGAGCTAAATTGATCTACTTGATTAATTTAGTTTTATCCAAATGAATTACTCTGCCTTTGATTGCATATCCTTGATCAGTTGCTTCATTAAATAAAGTTAATACTTCGTTTTATTCTATTATTTTTATTTTGTTTTTTGTTCATTTCTCAAGGGATTACTTTCATTTTTCCCAATTACTTTAAGCTTTCAGCCATGAAATATTTTACTTTTTGGTGCTTACAATCGATAGTTACTTAAGTTCTTTAATTAATCCTTGAATTCAGGAATTTATTAACGTCTGATTATTTGTTAGCAACAAGTTTCATCTAATTTCATTTAAACATGACTTTAAGTTACTTTTAGCAATAAATTTTTATCTAATTTTATTTCAAACCATTAATTTTGTTTACCTTTAAAAATAAGTGTTATCTAATTTTATTTAAGACATTACTTTAATTTACTTCTAGGAACAAGTTTATTTAACATGCTTAAACCATGAACTTAATTTACTTTTAACAATAAGGTTTATCTGATTTTATTAATTTAATTCACTTTTAGAATTAGATTTATCTAATATAATTAAACCATGAATTCAATTTAATTTTAGCAATAAGTTTCGTCCAATTTATCTCAAGATATTACCATGGAATTAGCTATATCAGCGACTTCAATTTCATTTTATTCCCGTACCCTTTCCCTTTAATAGACCTTAAGCGCATATTGTGTTTATATTATATTTACTGAGTGCCCACTGGACTACTCGGTGTGATGATTTTGAGCCGTGTGTAGTATGATTTTAGGTCGATTTTATAGAAATGAGAAACGAGGAGACTTCTTCCTTATTTCTCGTTTCAGCTATAGGGATAATATTGACGTTACGACCCCTGCATTCCGCACGCTGAGTCTTCACGGGTACATATCATTGGCGATTTTCCACGCTCTTACACGAATCTGTACTATGTAGATTTTGCTATCTTGCGTTATGTGTTGGCTGTGGGCCGGAAAAATTTCGACAGAATTAGTTTTAGTTTATTTAAATATATAAAACAGTTTATCAATATTAATAATATTTATTAATTATAAACAATAAACATAATTACCATCCAATGACAATCCATAAAAATATCAAAATGGCATAATATTGCATAAAATAATAATACCTCTCCCCCCACGCCAACATCCAAGCAGAGCTCTACCGAGGTTGCAAGGATGTAACGTGGAGAGAGGGCTCCAACATAAATATTTCTCACCTAAAAATAAAACTTCACAGATAATTTGAAAATGGTTTTAAACGATTTCAAAAATGGTTTTCGGTCTGAAAATGGTTCGTTTCGAAAACGGTTTGAAAATGGTTTTCTGGTTAAATTTAATGTGAAAATGGATCAGTATTTATACCTATTTTCTGTCCCTAACCTCGCATGTTAAATTTGATGCAGTAAAACAAAATTCGACCTTGTTATTTTCTAGTGAATTCTATTCTTTAATTTTATTATTTTTCGATTTATTTTAATAGTTTTTTCATTTAGAATTTTATTGAATTATTACTAATTCAAATTTTTTGATTTAAGTTCCATTTTCATGAACTTTTATTAATTTTTCAATTTTGTCGAATTTGTTGTGTTTTCTTGTTATGTTTGTGTTGGTATCGTGCGGATCTTGGTGCGTTTTGTTATTATTTTAATTTATTTTTATGTTCATTATTTTATTTTTAATTCTTTTTTTTCTCATATTTGATAGGGTTTAATTGGTGTTTAGTAGGTTTATTTTAAATTTGCATGTTATGTTTGCATGTGTGTTACTGATCCATTTAAACATTCCTCAAGGCCGTTTACGTTCTGGCCCAACAAATGCCACAAATATTTATTTTAAAGATGTTTATTAACAGAAAGGTAGGTAGATTATGAATCGTTATTGATTAATTAAATTATTAAGCCTACTTAAAATCACGCTATTCCACGTATGATTAAATCCAAATTCGGGAAGAATGACCTTGGTATATCAGAAACTTGATAGAGCTGCAAAATAGCACACCAGTTTAATTTATCTGCGTCGTTATGGGATTAATGCCGGAAGCGGCTGCTGCAAATCAATCATCTATGTAAATAATGCGAGTGGTGAGAAAATTGCGGTGGCGTTGGTGTAAGTCAGTACTAGAAAATATTGATTTTTCTGAAATTGCTAGTAGTCGTGGTTCAGCAGCTTGGTTAATCCATGGAATTTTAATACGTGCACTGGTGAGTAGCTTATATGCAAAGTTAATGTGAAGATATTTATTTATAGAAAGACGATCTTTTCAGTCTATTTTCTCTAATCGCCGAGTTTGTGAGTGGACTGATCTCCTGTTGGATATAACTGGGTTTACGATCACGTTGGATGTAGATTAAGTTAACCCACTCCTCAAGGGTTCTATCAGTTCCAGAAGAATTGTCGAAAATGTTTCTATGGCGACTGATTTCTCTTGAGAAATACGCTTTCTAAATGGATGACGGCAGATTCTGGGTCGGAGATCTCTTGACATTACATCTACTCGGGTCAATTGCATTTGTTCGATTATGTCATTTGTAAAATGAGCTTATCTATTTGCCACTCGCGCGAAATATCGGTGCTTAGTTACGATCAATTCAGATCTGGTACTCAACCTATTCGCGAGGAAAATTCTCGGGACGTCTATCAGTGGTATGGGACTCATTTCGCAATTCAGAGTATTCTCGATTATTGCTTTCGGATGTATCATGGCGTTATAGTGGTTATTCTCAAGACAGGAGTCTACGACTATTGTCTTTCATGTATGTGGTGAAAGTTTAATTGAAAATTTGTTACATTAACATATAAAAATTAAATGAACTAAGATTAACAAAAATCCTTACGCTTTGATAGTTGAAAATTTTCAGAATAAGAGAAGGTTGAAAAATTTTGCATAAGTTAAAAATAATGAAATTTGTCACTGTATATATACTATTTTTGTGCGTGTGTGCGACCAATGGGCGATTTTTCGCCATTTCTAGGGCTTTTTAATTATTTTATTAATTTTAAACTATTTTTATCATTTTTTGTGTATTTTTCTTTATTTTTTAATATATAATTTATATTATAGTTAATTTTTATTTTTATTACTATTTTCTTATAACATTATTTTTAGCCCTTATTATTTGTTTTCTGGTCGCCACTTCTGCCTGTGTTTTTTTCTAAACCTTATTTTGCAAGGTTTTGGCAGTTTATTTTCTTTTTTATGTGTCTCTCTCTGCAGCTGTCGGCTTTTTAGTAATTTTAATTAATTATTTGTTTTTATATAATTTTGTTATATTTTTAATTTGTTTTAATTAATATGTTTTTATTAATTTTTGATATCTTCTTGTGGTGTGTGTTTATGTGCAGTGACTTATTTCATTATTTATTTTGGTTTTGTTTTAATTTTTATACAATTTTGTTTAAATTGTGGCTCTGAGCCCAAAAGTCGAAGATAAAACAAAAAGCATCAGTCAACGTACAGTCATCACAATTCGAAACCTCTTCCAAGTTAAAGTAAGACAATCGGACAACGAAGAATTACAAATTGCATCGAAAATATCTGGAAAACAAAATAATGTAACATTCAAACTAAAGATGGTCGTCAGCTCTAGTGATAGAAAATAAATTCGAAAGAGAAAATATTTACTCAAATGGTTACATACATAAAAACACTTGTCAACACTAATGAATCCGTATTAATTCTTTAAGCCTAACCATTTAATATTTCAAATAACTTGAGATTGAGCCTTGATTAATATTTTCTTTAAAAAGTCCAAAGTTTTCAAAATCAGTAAGTAGTTAAGAGCACGCTGGGACCACACACCATTGCATAATATATAGGGTGGGGTTCATTTAGTAATTATTTACGGTGTGTATTGATTACACAATGATGTAATTTTTTGTGTGTATTTTTTCGAAATTTTTTATGTGGATTTTCATTATGGATTTTCATGCGGATTTTCAATGTGGACATTCATTATTAATTGATAATATTTTGTAAACTGACTTTGTTTTTATACTTGTATGAAATTGAGTAGGTCCATGAACATCTTTTACTAACTTGTTTGTTGTATGTAGGATGTTTTAATGACTGAGTATTGAAGTTGAAAAAATATTTCATAAATGTACTTTGATATTATTTCAATTTACAATAAAAATAAATATTATAAAATATAACTTCATTAAAAATAAAAAAAAACATTTCTTCATGAAATAATTATTTATTGTGCAATTTAGGAAATGTGGCACTGTTCACGGTGAAAACCGCTCACAATTCAGTGAGCACCTTGCTTTGATGTCATGTCTTTTTAATTATTACATAATAATCTCAATATTCACTAATTGCTTATCGGTTGATTTGAATTTATAGAATTCATTAAATAAAATAAAAATAAAACTAAAATATTTTAAAATTACATTTGACAGCCATCATGAATTAAAAATTAACATAAAGAAATGCAAAAATTTAAAAATAAAGACAAAATATTTGGGACATGTATTGAATGAAAATGAAACCAAACCGTTAGATAAAAAATTTTTCTCAAAGAAATTAAAAATACATCAGACAAGATACTCCACTTTTACAATTAAACTAGTCAATTAAATTACATCTACCTATTCAGCACATGTCATGTCCAGCACAGTACCCCCTCCCATAGAAACTATCGATTGGAAACTTTATATTATTCACAAAAATACTTAGTTTTTATATGTAGTACATATACTGTTCCTTAAGGAACCGTTTAAATCTAATTATGTCAGCACAAATTTTCAAAATCTTTCAAAGTTTTTAAAGGTAAGTTACATAAGGTATGAATTTTAAAAGTTAAAGAGTCGACAATATTACATGATAAAATTTTTTAAATAAAACTTTTAGCATAATTTTATCGATTAAAAATATTAAAATAATTTATCATTTAAAAATATGTATAAAAATTGATCGATAAAATTATACTATAAATTTTATCTTTAAAAAATAGGGATTTTAAATTTGGGATATTTTAATATGGAAAATATTTTTCAGGTATTTAAAATTTTTGGATATTTTGAGTTGGAATATTTTTACCCACAGGGAAGTTGTTGAATGACAACACACAATGCATGAATCTAAGTTTATTTGTTGATCATGTAAAATCATCCAACAAAACATAAACTCAAAATAATCTTTTATTCCTCGAATGTATAATCTTATATCCTTGTATATTTTTGCAATGATTTGTAAAATTTTTTAAATATTCTGAAAAAAGTTTGAAGGTTCTTGGAAATTTTTGAGTTGGGATATTTTTCCCATAGTAATGTTGAAATATGATAATATCCTATTATGAATGTAAAGTTGTTTGCTTACAATTTTCTAAAAAAATCTATAAAATAACTTAAAGTCTAAAATATTCGATAAATTTAATAATTTCATTAATTTCCGATTAACAAATTTGAATTGTATCTATATACATTTTTTCGAAAATTTGGCTGTTTTTAAATATTTAGAAAATTTGAGTTGACCTACATAAGTTTTGGGAAATTCTTTCTATGAGTTTTGAGTTTTGGAAAACTTTAAGTTGAAAATATTTTTCTATAATGCATTTCATAATAATGCATTAAAATAAACAAAATCATCTAATAAGGCTGTATAATAAATAAAAATTATAATATACAAAATCTTGTTTATAAAATGCTACTAGTCATATACAACAGTCTAAGGCTATTTAAATTTGATAGTTTTATGTAGAATAGTTAGCTAATTCTATATAAATTAGAAAATTGTCTTTGAAACAGTTGGTAAAGCATAAAAATGACGGATTTATGATTAAAGTTTGAAAACTTCATAATACGGAAATGATTGACACGATGAATGTGAATCAAATGCTTAAATCCTTTGGGTACAATATACGTTCGTCTGTATAAATTAGATGCATTTTAAAAACACACACACACACACACACACATATATATATATATATATATATGTTGAGGTCTGTAAATTAAAATTAAAAATTTAAATAAAATTTAGGATAATAATTCAAATGGAAAGTAAGCGAAGAAAAAAGGCAAATAAAAGCGGGATCGTGCACAGAATTAATAGTAAAGGAAAGTGCGATGGAAACAGTATTAGAAAATGCAAAAAGCAATTACGAAAGGCGAGAATCCGGAAATCCGAGAAAAATCAATAAATGGAAAAATCATCGAAATCGAATGGGAAAAACGGGACAGTTATAGATTAGCTAATGGTCAACAAGATGACGGTTAGGGATTTATCAGAAAAGGGTTAGAAAGGGTTGAAAAACATTCAAATGTATGAAAACAGAAAACGTTAATTAATTAATTAATTGGCTAATGGAAAACCCGAGCTAATGGGAAACCCGAGCCAATGGAGAACCCGAGAGATGAAGGAAACCCGAGCTGGGTAAACAAGAAGAAAGGCAAACAAAAGGAAGATTTGGGCCCATTAGTTTGACACAATGATTAATGGGAAAAGAGTAAGGAGAAGATAGCGCGCGTAGGAAGACCGGTAGGGCCATTAATTATCTGGATTCGTTGGACCATTATGGATGACAGCCGAAGCAAACACGTAGGAGAAAATGTCAAACGAAAGATTGGCTCGGCAATAACCATTTGTCATCCTGATTTCGAGGAGTATATAAGCAAAGGGAAAATCAGAGAAAATCGGCATTCTGCCTCAGCTAGGGTTCGAAGAATCAGACGGTAGGAAAAGTGATAAACGAATTAGGGAAGTAGGGAAAAGAAGAAATAGAATTAAGAATACGGAAAGGCGAAAAGGGATCAAACCAAACAGAAACCGAGGAAAACGAGAGTCAACAGAACTAAAGGATCAAAAGGTGAATATTGTTTGTTTGCAAAGCATCAACGCCGAGCAGAGAATCGTATAAACTTTGATTGGTCATTGTAGCGTGATAATAAATTGTAAACCTGTTGTTTCAATATACGTTGGGTCGTTCATTGTTTTAATTTAAAGAACACCAGGAGTCAGAGAGAACCGACTTGAAATAATCCAAAACCCAACATATATTCTGGTGAGCCCGACGTGATTGAAAGTCGGCGGAAAATTATTGAAAGTTAGTGAAAAAATAATTATTGGAAAAAATAGTACCGACGTGATCGCAAGTCGGCGGAAAATTATTGAAAGTTAGTGGAAAAATAATTATTGAAAAAAATAGTACCGACGTGATTGAAAGTCGGAGGGAAATTATTGGAAGCTAGTGAAAAAGGAATTATAAAAAGAATTAGTACTGACGTGAGTGAAAGTCGGCTTAGAAGTTTGAAAATAGTGTTAACGAGATTATAAAAGGCTATTATTGGGAGATTTAAAAGAAGTTGAAAAGTAATTTTAAATTATTGTTTAACGCTTGAAGTTTAGCTCAAAGTGAACCGATACAACCTCAGAAGTCAGAAACAAGTCCAAATGGCAAATGATAATGCTGTTATGCCTCTCAATAGAGAGATGATTGATTTCGCAAGTTGTCAGAAATTACCCGTCAATCAATATGGGGGAGACCCTGTTGAATTTGCAGATTTCATGGGAGATTATTATATGTACGCCTCAGCATACGGATGGACACAAGCCATTATGGTTCAGAGATTCCCACTCTATCTGAAGGGTGCGGCAAGAGAAGCCTGGCAGCAAGTCGACAAACGAAATGTTGGCAATGATTGGACAAAATTGAAGGATGCAATGGCACTGAAACTGGTTGGTGGAGATATCAAAAGAATCATGCGACAGAAATTTTATAATCGAGTTCAAGGTCCAGATGAATCGGTCAGTGAGTTTGTTTATCATCTGACCACTTTAGCAGATAAAGCCTTCGAAGTCAAACCCGATCAAGTAGAGTAGTGGGATGTGTCACATCCAGCACATGTCACATCCAGCACAGTACCCCCTCCCCCCCGGCTGAGAGAAAATTTTTCTAAGTCCAAAAGTACAAAAAATTTTTAAGACAAAGACAATGACTCATTCAAGGTCATTTAAACAAAGACCATGACTCATTCAAGGTCATTGGCTGACTCATCATATTTTTTGAAGGTCATTCAAAAGTAGGTCAAGGTCATTCAAAAGTAGGTCAAGGTCATTGGATGACTCATCATATTTTATAATATATATTTTTAATTTTAAACAATGACCATGACTCATTCAAGGTCATTGGATGACTCATCATATTTTATAATATTTTTAATTTTAAACAAAGACCATGACTCATTCAAGGTCATTGGATGACTCATCATATTTTATAATATTTTTAATTTTTAACAAAGACCATGACTCATTCAAGGTCATTGGATGACTCATCATATTTTATAATATTTTTAATTTTAAACAAAGACCATGACTCATTCAAGGTCATTGGATGACTCATCAAATTTTATAATATTTTTAATTTTAAACAAAGACCATGACTCATTCAAGGTCATTGGATGACTCATCATATTTTATAATATTTTTAATTTTAAACAAAGACCATGACTCATTCAAGGTCATTGGATGACTCATCATATTTTATAATATTTTTAATTTTAAACAAAGACCATGACTCATTCAAGGTCATTGGATGACTCATCAAATTTTATAATATTTTTAATTTTAAACAAAGACCATGACTCATTCAAGGTCATTGGATGACTCATCATATTTTATAATATTTTTAATTTTAAACAAAGACCATGACTCATTCAAGGTCATTGGATGACTCATCATATTTTATAATATTTTTAATTTTAAACAAAGACCATGACTCATTCAAGGTCATTGGATGACTCATCATATTTTATAATATATATTTTTAATTTAATTTATATTTATTTAATATACTTTAATTATTTGTTTTAATCAAGTCAATAATATTATTTATTTATTTTTAAATTTTATTATTATTAAATTTAATTGTTTGTTTTAATCAAGTCAATTATTTTATTTTTAAATTATATTATTATTATTAAATTGTTTGTTTTAATGAAGTGAATATTGTTTTAATCAAGTCAATAATATTATTTATTTTTATTTTATTTATTTTATATACTATAATTTTTGTTTTAATCAAGTCAATAATATTATTATTATATTGTCTGTTTTAATGAAGTGAATATTGTTTTAATCAAGTCAATAATATTATTTATTGATTTTTATTTTATTTATGTAATATACTTTTATTTTTTTTTTGTTTAAATTAAGTCAATATTTTATTATTTATTTACTATTTTTAAATTATATTATTATTATTATTGTTATTGTTATTATTATTATTATTATTTATATACTTATAAATTTGTAAATTTTATTCTATTTTATTATTAATTTTTATAAATACTATTATTATTATTATTATTATTATTATTATTAATATTTTTATTATTATTATTAATATTATTATTATTATTATTATTATTATTATTACTATAATAAATATTTTTATTATTATTTTTATTATTATTATTATTATTATTATTATTACTATAATTAATATTTTTATTATTATTATTAATATTATTATTAATATTTTTATTATTATTATTAATATTATTATTAATATTTTTATTATTATTATTAATATTATTATTAATATTGTTGTTATTATTATTATTATTATTATTATTATTATTATTATTACTATAATTAATATTTTTATTATTATTACTATTATTAATATTTTTATTATTATTATTAATATTATTATTAATATTGTTGTTATTATTATTATTATTATTATTATTATTATTATTATATTATTATTATTATTATTATTATTATTATTATTATTATTGTCAAGGTTATTGGATGACTCATCATAATTTTTCAAGGTCATTGAAAAGTAGGTCAAGGTCATTCAAAATTTCTCGAGGTCATATTATTTTTAAACAATTTATAATTTTAATTTACTACTTATTTTTATAAGTAGTATATATTTTGTAAATTTATTTTATTATTATTATTATTTTTATTATTATTATTAATATTATTATTAATATTATTATTACTTTTTATTATTCTATTATTACTTATAAAAAAAAAATTTTTTTTTATACTTATAAAAACTTTAATTATTATTAATATTAATATTTTTATTAATTTTATTATTATTATTATTTTTAATATACTTATTACTTATAAAATTTATTAAAATTTTTATTATTATTAATACTTTGAAAACTTTTTATAATATTATTATTATTATTATTTTTATTATTATTATTATTTTTAATAATATTATTATTATTATTAATGTATAAAACTTCTATTATAAGGAAATAATTTTATTATTATTAATATTATTATTAATATTTTTATTATTATTATTTATATTATTATTAATATTGTTGTTATTATTAATATTATTATTATTATTATTATTATTGTTTTTATTATTATTATTGTCAAGGTCATTGGATGAGTCTTAATTTTTTTTTTTCAAGGTCATTTTAAAGTATGTCAAGGTCATTTAAAATTTCACAAGGTCTTAGTATTTTTAAACATTTTTATATAAATTTACTACTTATTTTTATAAGTAATGTTTTAATATTTATTATTATTATTATTTTCAAGGTTATTGGATGAGTCATAATATTATTTCAAGGTCATTTAAAAGTAGGTCAATGTCATAGTATTTTTAAACATTTATAATTTTAATATACTACTTATTTTTTATAAGTAGTGTTTTAATGTTCTTTAATTTTTATTCTTTTAGTATTATTATTATTATTATAATTATTATTATTATTATTATTATTATTATTATTATCTTATAAGTAGTGTTTTAATGTTTTTTATTTTTATTTTATTATTATTATTATTATTATTTTTATTATTATTATTATTTTTATTATTATTATTGTTATTTTTATTATTATTAATAATATTACAAGTTTTTATTATTATTATTTTCATTATTATTTTATATAAATTTTCAACAAAGTATATAAAATTAATATTGAATAGAAAAAGTTTGTTCAATTGTGGTTCATAGTATAGAGGGATAGAACAATTGTAAATGTTTGTAAAAAGTTAAAGAAAAATTCTATATTTTTAAGAAAATATGTGCAAATAAATATCAAAACTAATTATGGCTCAAATGTGTGTGTTAAACCATCGATATGTTACAGTGTTTATGGAAAAACTTTAATGAAAATATGCGTTATTTTTCAACAATTTATGAAATATTTATTTTATGGCTAATAATGTGTATGTGTTAAATCATAAAAATAGTTCAATATTTATGTAAAGTTTGAGATTGTTAAGAAAATGTATATAATTTATGATACACACGTGTTTTTGATTGAAATATGTGTGTTTGTTTTACCGATATAAGAAAAACTATGGACAATTTTTAAGAAAATACACGTAATTTATGATTATCATGGGATTAGAATTTGATTAAAGTTGTGAGAAAGTTGTTAAATTTGAGATAAAACTGATTAATTTGTAAATAATGTTATTACTTTGAAGAAATTTTAAAATAATACCTTCAGCAAATTGGTAAGAAAATAGTAGTTATTGAGTAATACTTATTAAAATTACCAAAGTTTTATAATTTTTGACAAGTCTTGATAGATCTTTAATAAAATTTGTTAGTACTTTGAATACGAATTAAAAAAAAAAGTTTCAACACAGTAGCAAATCGTAAAGAAACTAGTACTTATCAGTTAATTAAATTAACTAAGTTGTAAAATAATTGAAAAAATTTGTTAGATTTTTTAAAATTTTAAGATTGTTAGGTAATTGTTCTAGGTACTTGTTGAATAAAAATTAATGTATTTTATCAACAGCTCATAGTTTTTAATCGTACAATTTCTCTTCATTCCTGGAAATAATCGTAAATATTTAAATTATTCAGAAAATTGTCAATAACAACATAAATAATAGGTAACCAAATATTTTTAAATACTAGTCAATTTTAGTTTTTAATTTAATTACAAATATAATAATAAAATCAAATAAATACTTGAATACATGAATCGAACAATTTCTTAGAACTGAACACGTATCGTATATTTTATTCAGATTCCAATAATATCATTAAAATTAACCAAAATCTTATTTTTATATTTTGAAAACCGTTAAGTCAATGAAAATGTATCGATTTCACTAAGTATCCATCTTTTGACATTGATATATAACCGAATAAATCCTCTTAAAATAAATTCCTCCTCTTGACCTATTGTTTCCCCTTAAAATAAAAAAAAAATCGACTCTCAACCAATCATTCCTCTTCAAATGTCATTTTTCACTCCATTATACCAACTATATTCAAAATTTTTATAAAAGCCTATCAAGTAGATAATATTTACCTTTTGAATACCAATATTCATTCCAGTAAATTTCTTTAGAAATATTATAAATTACTCTCTTGACCAATCATTTTCCATCAAATAACAATATTTCCAGCCATATTCAATATTTTTCATAAAAACAAAATCATAAAAATACCAATTTAGATAATATTTACCCCTTAAAATAACAATATATTTAACCAACCCAACCCCCTTAAAAATGACAACAAACTTGTTAATTGACTATTTCTCACTAAAGTAAATTCCACTCTAGACCAATCATTTCCCATCAAATAACACTTACTCTTACTCTACCAACTATATTCATTATTTTTTATAGAAATCACCCTTTAAATAACGATATTTAACCGACTCAGTACCTTAAAAATATCAACAAATCTGTTCTTAATCGATTATTTCCCCTTAAAATATTATAAATTTTGTTCTTAGCCAATTGTTTCTCACTAAAATAAAATAAAATTCTCTTTAAATGACATTAATCTAAGCTATATTCATTATTTTCATAAAAAATCACCGACATATCGATATTCAACCGAATAAATTTCTTGAAATCCCCTTAAAATAGAATTCATCTCGTGACCAATCCTTTCCCCCTTAAAAGATCATAAATTCTCTTCTTAACAAATCATTTCTCTTTAAATGACAATATTTCCACTCTCAAAAGATTTACACACATATTGATATCTATCTGAACAAATCCCCCTAAAAATATTATAAATTCCTCCTCTATATTCTCCATTTAGAAAATATTTACCTTTGAACACAGATATTCAACCAACTCAACCCCTTAAAAATGGTAAAAAACTTGTTCTTAATCGATTATTTCCTTAAAATATCATAAAATTTACTCTTAACCAATCATTTCCATTGAAATAACATTTCCCCCCAACTGCACCAAAAATATACATATTTTTTAAAAACCTACAAGGTAAAATTTCTTTAGAAATCTATATTTAACCGACTCTACTCCTTAAAAATTCATCATTCGAATCATATTTACTATATGTATTCAACCAATCAAATTCCTTAAAATTATCATAAAAATTTGAATTTTACCAATAAAAATAAATTTTCTTTAAAATATTACAAAATTGTTATCATACCCAACATTTTCCATCGAAAATCACCACAATTTTGTTCTGGCAACAATTTCAAGCAATTAAAAAATTCATCAAAAATGACTAAATCGAATAAAGTCTATGTTTCCCACATAAATTAAATTATTGTAAATATATATCATATTGCTCATTAAAATTAATCAGTAAATCAAGTATAAATTCAATAAAAATTACCAGTCAACCATTAGAGATATATCAATGATTTTCATAACTATACTGATAACCACACTGAGCATCCCTTAAAAATCTCTAAATTATACTACTTTTGTGATTGATATCCATGAAATCAATATTAGATTTGAAAATGAAAGTAATTATTGACCCCTTTATTTACACTGTAAAATCAATTAAAATTTTAGGTTTCACTAAAATATTTTTAAAAATTAACTGATTTAATCAACTATTTAAATAGAACATAAAATTATAATTAAAATATCATTTACTATTCAAAATCTATCAGTCAAATTGGATTCTAATTGGTAAATAATTATCTTAAATAGATGTTTCATAAACATTTTGATCCTAAATTTATTTATTTATTTATTTATTTTTATTTAAAATAATCTTAAAATCAAGTCTAATCTAATAAATTAGGAAGAAATTAATTGTTTCTAAAATTATAGATTTACCCTAATTTCTTCAATAATTTCATTAAAAACATAATCAAACCTTAAATCCATTAAAATTCAAAAGAAAACCATAAAATTCACAAGATGATTAAAATTTACTAAAATAAATACCTCGTAAAACTAGATATTACTTAAATTATAATAAAATTTCCCTAAAAGCTCTAATTGATTTACATAGCCTAAAATTATTTTATTTTTGTCGAGTACAACCTAATCTATTGAAAGATGTAATTTATTTAGTTAAATTTTCATTGAAAATAACAAGTCAACAAATGGAATTTTAATTAGTAAAGATTATATTCTATAAAGAAAATTTTCAGTGAAGAAGTAATATTGGTGAGATAGTACATTAAGTGACTAAAATCGTTGAAATTACTGAAAACAGTGGGATAGCTAAAGATATCTACTAAATAGATGAAATATCAATTGATATCTTAATAACTTACAAGGGTAATATACTTTGAATGGAGAAAATATACATCGAAGAGAAAAATATTCGTTGACGAGGAAAAAACATTCATTGAATAAGGAAAACATTAATTGAAGAGAGAAAATATTCATTAAAGAGGAAAGCAATCATTAAAGTGAGAAAATATGAATTGAAGCTAACAAATATTCAGTGAATCGAGAATTGCTTATAATAAATTAGTCGGTAAAATTTCTCAATGATGAGATGAAATATCAATTAAATATTGTGAAATACTTGAAATAAATGGTCTGAATTATTCAATGATCAACAAATATACATAAAAGATGAAAATATTTACTGAAAATCAATTGTACTTTAAGAGTGTATTAATTACTATTATATTAAATTAAAAATTATTAACAATTGAGTAGATTTCATCGGTTAATTATATTTAAATAGGGATATATATTTTTGATGGATACTTATGCGCGGAAGAATAGTTATTAAAAACAATAACCGTGCGCGTATACTAATTCGGCGAATATTCAATAAATCTGACAAATTTAATATTCATATATATATCTTATGTATATAGAATATATATACAAATCCAGCGAATATATACAAATCCGGCGAATTCACAAATCCAACGAATATTCAATAAATCTGGCAAATTTAATATTCATATATATATCTTATGTATATAGAATATATACAAAACAAATCCTACGAATATTCAACAGATGCGGCAAATTTAATACTATAAATATGGGTGGATCTGATACAATATAACAAGTAGGAAGAATGTAGTAGAAAGTCCAACAAATAATGGAATATAGTAAACAATACAATGAATAGATGAATAATTTGGTATTATGATTATAAGAAACATTTAGTATTTTGTAATATTAAATAAATTCAGAAAATTGATGTATGTTTTATATTAATTATTGCTTTTTATAAAATGTTATAAATTTACTTTTAGAAATAACAATCATTTTTGATGTTCTTATTATTTTTGAATTTAAATTATTATTTTGTCAATAGTTACAATTGAATAAAATTTTTAAATTAATTTTACATTTGGATATTTATTTATAACCATCAATTTATAAAGAGATTATTCAAAATATTTTTAATTTGTCCAAAAGTTTTATTTGAGTATAAAACTAAATCAAATATTCTATTTACTAATCAATAAAAAAATTATTTTAACTAAATTTCGAATATAATTTCAAATAATAGAATAAATTTAGAATTGAAAATAATATATTGTCAATAGTTACATATAAAAAGTATTTAAATATAAGTTTTATCGACATTAATAACATTTAGATAATAATTCTTAAAGCAATAGATATCCATAATGTTCATTCAAAATATATTATTCAATGTGTTTTGAATTTACTATTGTAAGAGACTTAGATTTGATTTCTAATATCTCAGTATTTGATGTATATTCGCCGAATTAGTATACGCGCACGGTTATTGTTTTTAATAACTATTCTTCCGCGCATAAGTATCCATCAAAAATATATATCCCTATTTAAATATAATTAACCGATGAAATCTACTCAATTGTTAATAATTTTTAATTTAATATAATAGTAATTAATACACTCTTAAAGTACAATTGATTTTCAGTAAATATTTTCATCTTTTATGTATATTTGTTGATCATTGAATAATTCAGACCATTTATTTCAAGTATTTCACAATATTTAATTGATATTTCATCTCATCATTGAGAAATTTTACCGACTAATTTATTATAAGCAATTCTCGATTCACTGAATATTTGTTAGCTTCAATTCATATTTTCTCACTTTAATGATTGCTTTCCTCTTTAATGAATATTTTCTCTCTTCAATTAATGTTTTCCTTATTCAATGAATGTTTTTCCTCGTCAACGAATATTTTTCTCTTCGATGTATATTTTCTCCATTCAAAGTATATTACCCTTGTAAGTTATTAAGATATCAATTGATATTTCATCTATTTAGTAGATATCTTTAGCTATCCCACTGTTTTCAGTAATTTCAACGATTTTAGTCACTTAATGTACTATCTCACCAATATTACTTCTTCACTGAAAATTTTCTTTATAGAATATAATCTTTACTAATTAAAATTCCATTTGTTGACTTGTTATTTTCAATGAAAATTTAACTAAATAAATTACATCTTTCAATAGATTAGGTTGTACTCGACAAAAATAAAATAATTTTAGGCTATGTAAATCAATTAGAGCTTTTAGGGAAATTTTATTATAATTTAAGTAATATCTAGTTTTACGAGGTATTTATTTTTAGTAAATTTAATCATCTTTGTGAATTTTATGGTTTTCTTTTGAATTTAATGGATTTAAGGTTTGATTATGTTTTTAATGAAATTATTGAAGAAATTAGGGTAAATCTATAATTTTAGAAACAATTAATTTCTTCCTAATTTATTAGATTAGACTTGATTTTAAGATTATTTTAAATAAAAATAAATAAATAAATAAATAAATTTAGGATCAAAATGTTTATGAAACATCTATTTAAGATAATTATTTACCAATTAGAATCCAATTTGACTGATAGATTTTGAATAGTAAATGATATTTTAATTATAATTTATGTTCTATTTAAATAGTTGATTAAATCAGTTAATTTTTAAAAATATTTTAGTGAAACCTAAAATTTTAATTGATTTTACAGTGTAAATAAAGGGGTCAATAATTACTTTCATTTTCAAATCTAATATTGATTTCATGGATATCAATCACAAAAGTAGTATAATTTAGAGATTTTTAAGGGGATGCTCAGTGTGGTTATCAGTATAGTTATGAAAATCATTGATATATCTCTAATGGTTGACTGGTAATTTTTATTGAATTTATACTTGATTTACTGATTAATTTTAATGAGCAATATGATATATATTTTACAATAATTTAATTTATGTGGGAAACATAGACTTTATTCGATTTAGTCATTTTTGATGAATTTTTTAATTGCTTGAAATTGTTGCCAGAACAAAATTGTGGTGATTTTCGATGGAAAATGATGATAACAATTTTGTAATATTTTAAAGAAATTTATTTTTATTGGTAAAATTCAAATTTTTATGATAATTTTAAGGGAATTTGATTGGTTGAATACATATAGTAAATATGATTCGAATGATGAATTTTTAAGGAGTAGAGTCGGTTAAATATAGATTTCTAAAGAAATTTTACCTTGTAGGTTTTTAAAAAATATGTATATTTTTGGTGCAGTTGGGGGAAATGTTATTTCAATGGAAATGATTGGTTAAGAGTAAATTTTATGATATTTTAAGGAAATAATCGATTAAGAACAAGTTTGTTGCCATTTTTAAGGGGTTGAGTTGGTTGAATATCTGTGTTCAAAGGTAAATATTTTCTAAATGGAGAATATAGAGGAGGAATTTATAATATTTTTAGGGGGATTTGTTCAGATAGATATCAATATGTGTGTAAATCTTTTGAGAGTGGAAATATTGTCATTTAAAGAGAAATGATTTGTTAAGAAGAGAATTTATGATCTTTTTAAGGGGAAAGGATTGGTCACGAGATGAATTCTATTTTAAGGGGATTTCAAGAAATTTATTCGGTTGAATATCGATATGTCGGTGATTTTTTATGAAAATAATGAATATAGCTTAGATTAATGTCATTTAAAGAGAATTTTATTTTATTTTAGTGAGAAACAATTGGCTAAGAACAAAATTTATAATATTTTAAGGGGAAATAATCGATTAAGAACAGATTTGTTGATATTTTTAAGGTACTGAGTCGGTTAAATATCGTTATTTAAAGGGTGATTTCTATAAAAAATAATGAATATAGTTGGTAGGGTAAGAGTAAGTGTTATTTGATGGGAAATGATTGGTCTAGAGTGGAATTTACTTTAGTGAGAAATAGTCAATTAACAAGTTTGTTGTCATTTTTAAGGGGTTGGGTTGGTTAAATATATTGTTATTTTAAGGGGTAAATATTATCTAAATTGGTATTTTTATGATTTTGTTTTTATGAAAAATATTGAATATGGCTGGAAATATTGTTATTTGATGGAAAATGATTGGTCAAGAGAGTAATTTATAATATTTCTAAAGAAATTTACTGGAATGAATATTGGTATTCAAAAGGTAAATATTATCTACTTGATAGGCTTTTATAAAAATTTTGAATATAGTTGGTATAATGGAGTGAAAAATGACATTTGAAGAGGAATGATTGGTTGAGAGTCGATTTTTTTTTTATTTTAAGGGGAAACAATAGGTCAAGAGGAGGAATTTATTTTAAGAGGATTTATTCGGTTATATATCAATGTCAAAAGATGGATACTTAGTGAAATCGATACATTTTCATTGACTTAACGGTTTTCAAAATATAAAAATAAGATTTTGGTTAATTTTAATGATATTATTGGAATCTGAATAAAATATACGATACGTGTTCAGTTCTAAGAAATTGTTCGATTCATGTATTCAAGTATTTATTTGATTTTATTATTATATTTGTAATTAAATTAAAAACTAAAATTGACACATACACATTATTAGCCATAAAATAAATATTTCATAAATTGTTGAAAAATAACGCATATTTTCATTAAAGTTTTTCCATAAACACTGTAACATATCGATGGTTTAACACACACATTTGAGCCATAATTAGTTTTGATATTTATTTGCACATATTTTCTTAAAAATATAGAATTTTTCTTTAACTTTTTACAAACATTTACAATTGTTCTATCCCTCTATACTATGAACCACAATTGAACAAACTTTTTCTATTCAATATTAATTTTATATACTTTGTTGAAAATTTATATAAAATAATAATGAAAATAATAATAATAAAAACTTGTAATATTATTAATAATAATAAAAATAACAATAATAATAATAAAAATAATAATAATAATAAAAATAATAATAATAATAATAATAAAATAAAAATTAAAAAACATTAAAACACAACTTATAAGATAATAATAATAATAATAATAATAATAATTATAATAATAATAATAATACTAAAAGAATAAAAATTAAAGAACATTAAAACACTACTTATAAAAATAAGTAGTATATTAAAATTATAAATGTTTAAAAATACTATGACATTGACCTACTTTTAAATGACCTTGAAATAATATTATGACTCATCCAATAACCTTGAAAATAATAATAATAATAAATATTAAAACATTACTTATAAAAATAAGTAGTAAATTTATATTTAAAAATGACTAAAAATATTATGACTTTGAGAAAATTATAATAATAATAAAATTAAAATTAAAAAACATTAAAACATTACTTATAAAAATAAGTAGTAAATTTATATAAAAATGTTTAAAAATACTAAGACCTTGTGAAATTTTAAATGACCTTGACATACTTTAAAATGACCTTGAAAAAAAAAATTAAGACTCATCCAATGACCTTGACAATAATAATAATAAAACAATAATATAATAATAATAATAATATTAATAATAACAACAATATTAATAATAATATAAATAATAATAATAAAAATATTAATAATAATATTAATAATAATAAAATTATTTCCTTATAATAGAAGTTTTATACATTAATAATAATAATAATATTATTAAAAATAATAATAATAATAAAAATAATAATAATAATAATATTATAAAAAGTTTTCAAAGTATTAATAATAATAAAAATTTTAATAAATTTTATAAGTAATAAGTATATTAAAAATAATAATAATAATAAAATTAATAAAAATATTAATATTAATAATAATTAAAGTTTTTATAAGTATAAAAAAAAAATTTTTTTTTTTATAAGTAATAATAGAATAATAAAAAGTAATAATAATATTAATAATAATATTAATAATAATAATAAAAATAATAATAATAATAAAATAAATTTACAAAATATATACTACTTATAAAAATAAGTAGTAAATTAAAATTATAAATTGTTTAAAAATAATATGACCTCGAGAAATTTTGAATGACCTTGACCTACTTTTCAATGACCTTGAAAAATTATGATGAGTCATCCAATAACCTTGACAATAATAATAATAATAATAATAATAATAATAATAATAATAATAATAATAATAATAATAATAATAATAATAATAATAATAATAATAATAATAACAACAATATTAATAATAATATTAATAATAATAATAAAAATATTAATAATAGTAATAATAATAAAAATATTAATTATAGTAATAATAATAATAATAATAATAATAATAATAATAATAACAACAATATTAATAATAATATTAATAATAATAATAAAAATATTAATAATAATATTAATAATAATAATAAAATATTAATAATAATATTAATAATAATAATAAAAATATTAATTATAGTAATAATAATAATAATAATAATAATAATAAAAATAATAATAAAAATATTATTATAGTAATAATAATAATAATAATAATAATAATAATATTAATAATAATAATAAAAATATTAATAATAATAATAATAATAATAATAATAATAGTATTTATAAAAATTAATAATAAAATAGAATAAAATTTACAAATTTATAAGTATATAAATAATAATAATAATAATAATAATAATAATAATAATAATAATATAATTTAAAAATAGTAAATAAATAATAAAATATTGACTTAATTTAAACAAAAAAAAATTAAAGTATATTACATAAATAAAATAAAAATCAATAAATAATATTATTGACTTGATTAAAACAATATTCACTTCATTAAAACAGACAATATAATAATAATATTATTGACTTGATTAAAACAAAAATTATAGTATATAAAATAAATAAAATAAAAATAAATAATATTATTGACTTGATTAAAACAATATTCACTTCATTAAAACAAACAATTTAATAATAATAATATAATTTAAAAATAAAATAATTGACTTGATTAAAACAAACAATTAAATTTAATAATAATAAAATTTAAAAATAAATAAATAATATTATTGACTTGATTAAAAATAAAATATATAAATAAAATAAATTAAAAGTATATTAAATAAAATATATGATATCAATATTGAATGAGTCATGTTTTGTTTAAAATAAAATATTATAAAATATGATGAGTCATCCAATGACCTTGAATGAGTCATGGTCTTTGTTTAAAATTAAAAATATATAAAATATGATGAGTCATCCAATGACCTTGATGATAGTCATGGTCTGTTTAAAATTAAAAAATTATAAAATATGATGAGTCATCCAATGACCTTGAATGAGTCATGGTCTTTGGTTTAAAATTTAAAAATATTATAAAAATTTATGATGAGTCATCCAATTGACCTTGAAATTGAGTCATTGGTCTTTGTTTAAAATTTTAAAAATAATTATAAATTATGATGAGTCATCCAATGGACCTTGAATGACGTTCATGGTCTTTTTTAAAATTTTAAAATATTATAAAATTTGATGAGGTGTCATCCAATGCCTTGAATGAGTCATGGTCTTTGTTTAAAATTGAAAAATATTATAAAATATCGATGAAGTCATCCAATGACCTTGAATGAGTTCACATGGTCTTTGTTAAAATTAAAATATTTATAAATTATGATGCAGTTCATCCAATATTGCAATGACCTTGAATGGAGTCATGGTCTTTGTTAAAATTAAAATATTTAATAAAATATGATGAGTCATCCAATAATGACCTTGAATGAGTCATGGTCTTTGTTTAAAATTAAAAATATTATAAAATATGATGAGTCATCAATGACCTTGAATGAGTCATGGTCTTTGTTTAAAATTAAAAATATTATAAAATATGATGAGTCATCCAATGACCTTGAATGAGTCATGGTCTTTGTTTAAAATTAAAAATATTATAAAATATTGATGAGTCATCCAATGACCTTGAATGAGTCATGGTCTTTGTTTAAAATTAAAAATATTATAAAATATGATGAGTCATCCAATGACCTTGAATGAGTCATGGTCTTTGTTTAAAATTAAAAATATTATAAAATATGATGAGTCATCCAATGACCTTGAATGAGTCATGGTCTTTGTTTAAAATTAAAAATATTATAAAATATGATGAGTCATCCAATGACCTTGAATGAGTCATGGTCTTTGTTTAAAATTAAAAATATTATAAAATATGATGAGTCATCCAATGACCTTGAATGAGTCATGGTCTTTGTTTAAAATTAAAAATATTATAAAATATGATGAGTCATCCAATGACCTTGAATGAGTCATGGTCTTTGTTTAAAATTAAAAATATTATAAAATATGATGAGTCATCCAATGACCTTGAATGAGTCATGGTCTTTGTTAAAATTAAAAATATTATAAAATATGATGAGTCATCCAATGACCTTGAATGAGTCATGGTCTTTGTTTAAAATTAAAAATATTATAAAATATGATGAGTCATCCAATGACCTTGAATGAGTCATGTTCTTTGTTTAAAATTAAAAATATATATTATAAAATATGATGAGTCATCCAATGACCTTGACCTACTTTTGAATGACCTTGACCTACTTTTGAATGACCTTGAAAAAATATGATGAGTCAGCCAATGACCTTGAATGAGTCATGGTCTTTGTTTAAATGACCTTGAATGAGTCATTGTCTTTGTCTTAAAAATTTTTTGTACTTTTGGACTTAGAAAAATTTTCTCTCAGCCGGGGGGGGAGGGAGGGGGTACTGTGCTGGATGTGACATGTGCTGGATGTGACACATCCCACTACTAAGTAGATATGGCCAAGCAGGTTAAAGAGCTGTTAGAAGATCAGTTTATAACCGGAGTCCACTCCGAAATCAAAAAGGCCCTATGTTATGTGGAATTTTTCCAATTTCGATGAGCTCGTGAAGAAAGCCATGAAGATAGAGCTGAATTTAAAAAGTGCAAAAAGATCAGATGCTTTTGGAGTTAATGTGGAGAGACGTGAGCGGTCAATTACGCCTGTGAGAGCACCATGGGATGAAAAGAAAATAAATCAAATCAGTAGTCCAATTTTAAGACCAAATACTAGATTTCAAGCCGGTAGATCAGCGATGAGTGTACAATCAAATGGACAGGTAAATAATCCTCAATGCGAACATTGCAAAAAGTCTGGACACTACTCAAATCAATGTTGGTTCAAATATGGGAAAAATCCCAGCCCTAACAAGAGATTCACAGAAAACAAAAGGATCAGCAGTGATGTCGAATGCTATCGATGCGGAAAGAAAGGGCATATTAGCAGAAACTGTTTTACCAGATCAAGATCATCGTCAGCGTCACCTTCACCACAAAGGGACAAAGTGAATACAAATGGACAGATACAATGTCATTCGTGCAAGGGATACGGCCACATGGCGCGATCATGCCCAAGGAACTCAGAGAGATTCAGCAGACCTATTTTAAAGAAATCAATCAGATTCCAAGAAGATATGCCAAACACCAGTAACATGACATATGCTCAGAGAGAGGAATTGCAAGACAAAATGGAAAAGGAATTTCGAGAAATGCGACAGAAGCTGAACAAACTAGTGGCTAAATTCGAATCAGATGAAGAAACTGAATCTCATATGATAATTGGAACCGTGTCAGAAGGTGAGGGAAAACCTGCCCGAAAGTGCGAAAGATCGCATCAGATGAGAATCCGACTGCACTGTTAGCCGAGTTGAAAAATTGCTTGAGAAAATGGAAACTGACAACTCCCAGTTGAAACGATGGATCGCAGAACTCAGTGTGATGTCACTAACCAAAGCGAACTAAAGAGAGCCATAAATTTATGTGCAAAGTTATTCAAAGGAAACAGAGATGATGAGATACTTAAGCAAATGCAAAAGTTTGGCAAGGCTTTGCGGTCAACAAGGGATTTAGATGATATCATAGTGGAAACGACGGGACTTGATAATGTGAAGTGCCAATTCCGTGTAAAGGCCTACGGACAAATCAAAGACCTAAAGGAGCGAATACTGCGTCAATACAGTGGATGGCAAGTGCAACTAAAATTTGAGAATCGATGTCTGGAAGACGAGGAGTACTTAGTAGATTGCGGTCTGATACCAGGCTGGAAAATAAAGTAAAAGTTGTTAATGCTGTTAATACTTTGAATTCAGACAGACAAAATTGGGAAAAGATTCTAGCAGATTTACAGGATACCCTGTATGCAGGAATAGAGATAAAATTAATGCGAGTATCGACTTCATAATGAGCATCGAAATGGATCGAGACATGAAAGAAGGGTTGTTTGAATGCATCGTACCGTATACGAATAAACCGACGAGTTATCAGGCAAAGTTAAAAGAGGTAATTCGAAAACTAGGACATGATTATGAGGCGGCAGACGATAGTGCGAAGTCTTTGATAATAGCGTTAAATATTGCGGATCAAAGGATTGAATATTATCAGGAACATTGGAGTGTAAAAGCAAAGAAAATACGACAAAAAGCAGCGGAGATATTAGGTAATGACGGAATTATCGTGTTGACGTTCAAAGGACGAGAATTGGATGATGACGAATATTTGTTAAACTACGGATGTAACCCAAATTGTATTAATAATGTGTACGCAACAAAACAAAGTGGTGAAATGGAAGAAGATGCAGTAATAGTACCGTTTTGGCCTCTGTATGAGGAAGTGGACAATGATAATGTAGAGATTAAAACTGAAGTTGTAGATGACCCAGGAGAAATTGATCAAGAAATTAATGAATTGCAGAGATTAGAAACGATGGAAAATGAGGAAATGAGATCAGAAAATGAAGTTACAAGGGATGCTGAGGAAAGGAGCACCGATAATAGGATACTACCGAGCATAGATGAGATGAAAAGTGAAGAGAACTTTGTTGAGACGAAAAATGACATTGCGATATGTGGGATAAAACAGAATGATGCGGAAATTGAATCTTTGAGTTTAGAGGAATCAAGCGAAACTGAGCGTTTAGATGAATCAGCGAACTGCGGATATTAAAAAATTTAGTAACGGAATTGTATTTGTTAGATGAAACTGAAACAGAAGATGATATTTCGGAGGGGGAGAAAAGAGTTGTAAAAAGATTGGCAACGGAATTAAAGAGGAGATTACCGTCGATAATTAAAAGAAATTATGAAGAAAAGGAATTTTGTGAGGAAGCAGTAATTGAGGACTTAACACGAACTGAGTTAGATCGAGATGTAATATTGACAGTGCTAGCCTATATAATATTGGAGATTGGTACTTATGGTTATCTGGAAAGTGACAATTCAAAATCATTGATAAAGAAAGCTACTGAAATGACGAATAAATATTTGATGAAGTGGATCGCAAACAATGGCGGATGGGAAGAGTTAATACAAAAGGCTGAGAGCCCAAAAACAGAGACAGTGAGGAAAAAGGGAAAACTTGCATTTCCATGGTTGATGATTTCTATTATTATGTTATTGGGAATAATAAATACGACGAATTCATTGGTGGCATATGACTGCTCCCAAACCGAAATGGGAAGAGTATACTCGTTGGTAAACGTAGCAGAGTGTTCGGATGCATATCCAGTAAAATTTAAAGTGAGAAATCCAGTAAAATATCAAGTATATCAAGAATCGGGGTTTCGAAGATCAAAGGTGAGAGAGTGTACAGTGAAACGAACTACTTTTGTATTTTATTGTGGAAAATGGAGCCACTCATCGATGGTGAAAATGCAATCGATACCTAGACCGATAGAAATAATTCCGGAGAATTGTTTGGCGGCCTTTCAAACAGGACAGTTGAAAATTAATACAGATATCAAACTACAAGCAAAGCTTAACCACAAAATCCGTGAGACTGTAACCGTGCGAGGGATAGTAAAGTCGAATGGTGATTGCCAAGGAGAGCCATACAAAGTAGACAATGCTATAATTGACAAAGCCGTGGTTGTAGAAGAGTACATGTCAGAATTAAGAGAATTTGATGGATCATTTGATGATGATACTGGTAAACTACAAACACATCCATTCTGCAACATGAAACAATCTAGCTGTCAGACAGGAGAATCAATTTTGGTGTACGATGTCGATACCAAAAAGTGCAATTTAGTGCAATTGAAGTCAATGAGTTTTAAAGAAATAACGGGAGAACAGATCAGGGAAAAGCCCGAGAAAATAAGAATGGATCCAGCAACGAGTACAACAAGAATCACACCTCTACGGATGAAAGATACTCCAACAGTGTTAATGTCAACCTCAGAGGAAGACGGGATGCGATTCCTGAGAAAAGAAACTAAAACAAAGTGTGGACAAAATGTCTATGAGACAAATTATAAAGGTATATATGTATCTCAGAAAATGATTATAGAGGCCCAAACAAACATACATGCCGGAGATATCAAGTTGACAAATTACTTTAATAACAAAATAGATTATTTATTTCACTTTGGTCAAAATACTGTTGAAAATGTGTACCGAGAAGTTATTATAAATGATTGTAATCTCAACAAAGAAATACTCCGAAATCGGATGGCAATGGCTATAACCAATCCTAATTTGGTAGCACCAATGTTAATTGCAGAAAATGGGGTGTTTGCCAGAATTTTCGGTGAAGCACTATATAGCTATAAATGTAAAGCGGTACCAGTTAAACTGACAAAGTATGACCAATGCACCAACGAGTTACCAGTGAATTTAAATGGAAAGTTGCGATTTATGGAGCCTGTAACACGAATCTTACTGGAAGAGGACGTGAAACCGAAAGTATTACAGTGTAATAGATTGTTGGCACCACTATACAGACTAACACCAGAATCTTGGATTGCATTACCAGATCATCGAGAAGTAAAGACACCGGAAAACTTAGAATTGACAGAATTACAATATCTGGTAAATTTTACGTCATTAGAGAAATTATCGCAAAGTGGAATTTACTCGAACGAAGACATTGAGGAAGCCGCAGAAACTTGTTATTTCCATCAAAGAAAGAAAGAGTAATAATGGAGATGGTAGATACAATTCTCCCAAGCGGAAGTGGGAAGGTAAATTACGAGTATTTGTTAACTCCAGATCATTACAAGAAAGCGACGTATAATACAATGAAAAAGATCTGGGGAAAGTTTATGTTCATTGGACAAGCGTGTGCCGGATTGATTGGAATTTATGTAATATGTGTTGTAATCAAAGTAATAATATCGCAGGTCCTATCAACACACAGATTATACGCGATCACAGGTTGGTCGTGGAAATTAGTAATTGGTTGCATACCATTATTGGCTAGATTCTTCATTACTCATCATCAATATCAGGAGTTGGAGATACTCAAAGCGCGAATATTAAAGAAGAAAAAGGTGAGCTACGCTAGTACAACCCCTTCAAGGACGAGAATAATGACAATGACAACGAGGGTGATAGTGCACTGTTATATGTTGACAATCAAGAACTAAGTGGAATGAATAAAGAAGCGTTGAGAACCTATCAAATCTTAAAAGAGCCACTGTTAAATGCGAGTAGCGTAGACACGTTTACAAAATTGTGTATACCAAAATCGTTTATGCAACCAGCACCAGTATATCCAGTTGATCGATTACGAGAGATGAAACCAGTAGAAAATATCGCATTACAATGTGAAGGAATGGTAGGAGAGAGAATCGAGCCTTCTAGCGCAGAGATCGAGAGAAAGAATATGTTAGGCTTACCATGCAACTACTCAATGATGACATTAACAAAAAGAGGAAAGCAACCCCGAATATTTATACAAATGAACAAACATAAAGTAGAAGCTTTGGTTGATTCGGGATCTAGTCACACAATAATATCGGAAAATGTATTAAACGTGAAGGAGAAAATGCAAATAAAGCCTACCGACGAAATAGTGAGGTCATTATCAAAAAATGAATTAAACATAATTGGACAACTTAACGTCATATTCCATATTGGAGACCGAATAATAGCGCACAATGCGCTCATAATGAAGGGAAGCCCAGTACGATGTCTGATCGGTATGGATATATTAGAGCAGCTGGACGGAGTCTCACTTGATTTAAAGACAGGTAATTTGATAGCAGGAGAAACAGGAAAAATAATTCACAGGGCAGGTGAAGTGTTTGTGAATCAGACATTGACAATACCACCACAATCGGAGATGGTATATTGTGCAAATACCATGAGTGTGGATAATGGTGATTTTATATTCGAACCAAATCAAACGCTAGTCGAAAAATATGATTTACCGATATGTGACGAAGTTGTCAAAGTGGAAAATCAGATAGTACCAGTCCATATAACGAATAGCAGTAAGAAACCGGTTCAGCTACACCCAAAAACAAAATTGGGAAAATTATCGAAAATGTCTGTTGAAACAAATTGTAAAATACCAAGAAACGTCAAGGTGTACAAGGAGCCTGAAGTGGTAAGCAATGATTTAAATGAGATGCAGAAAAAGGAATTCACAAAACTGCTGAGAAAATACCGAGATATCTTTGCCAAACACGAATATGATTTAGGTCTAACCAATGTAATTGAGCATGAAATACCGTTATTAGACGAAACTCCAATAAAAATAAAGCCATACAGAATCCCCTACGTTCATCAAGATGAAAGTGATAGACAGATTACAGCAATGAAGGAATTTGGAATAATTCGAGATAGTGCGTCACCATTCTCCTCATCAATAGTGATAGTTAAGAAAAAAGATGGAGACTTACGATTTTGCGTAGATTATCGGAAGCTAAATCAAGTTACGAGGAAAGACACTTATCCAATTCCAGTACCCAAGAAATGTTCGATCAAATGGGAGAGGCACGATATTTCACAGTTATTGATTTAAACAAAGGGTACAATCAATTTAGGGTAAAAGAGGAAGATGAATCTAGATACCCCTTAAGGTCCAAGCAGAATAAAGTAACGGGTCAAACAAAATTGAAACAGAAATTCACAAAAATCCAACACCAGTCAGCTACATCAATAAGATATTATATGTAGCAATAATGCTGATGTTAGTAACAGTTGCGAGCGGCAAAAAGATTGACTTACCATATGCGGTAAGCAAAATCCGAGGAATGGAGAAAATACATATATATTCCACTCTAACAAATATAGTATGGAGCTGTAAATGCGAGATCGCAGACCAAATAGAAATTATTGATTTACTAGACAATACGGCACCAGTGGTAGAACTGAATTATGATAAAGATATATTTGCGGTACGAAAGTTAAAGCCAAATTTCAAATACCAATGGCTGTTGAGACAGAATATGTCAAAGTGGTACACGCAAATTCCGATAGAAGTGCACACAAAAGAGATGCGAAACTTGATCGAAATAGAACCAGAGATAAATGGAATCAATATATATTGGAAGCCAGTGGACTTGGTGAAAGTGCGAATCACATTTCAAGGGTTAAATGTCGACACCCTTAACTCGCGAAAATCAGTTATCCGCTACGAGAAATTGAAAATGAATCAAAATTATTCAGTTAATGCAAACTACTACGAGAACATATGCCTCGAAAATGGAACGGTAGTGAGAAACCAATGGTCACGATTTAAGAGTGAGACCCAGTCTATCTATCTCAGAGATGAGTCAAATCGTATAACCCTGAGTGTTGGAAATGGACCGGTAACGATATATAGAAAATCAGGAAATGATGAAAGAGTTGTTATTATCTACAAACAAAAAACCCTGACTATATTAGATGCCGGTAATCATTTTTTTACACTTTACACTTCTGATTTAGAGACGGCATGGGAATTAACAGTTAAATATCAGCGATGGATAACCGAACCAGGCGGATGGCAAACAGTTTTCGTGGAAGTCAAGACAATCAATGAATCCAAACGAAAATCAGATACAACCAATGAATCGAAACGAAAATCAGATACAACCACATCACCTTTCCAATTACCGACCCAAGAGACGACAAAACCTAACTCAAATAAACTAATGATGATAAATTCGGATTTGACAGTCAACTATTGTGAATATCTCATTTACATTTTAATAACAGGAGAGACAACTAACTATCCTTCAACCACCATCATATTCATATTATGAAACAAGACTATAAATTGTGATCTGCATGAATAGAGTATAAAAATATATTACATTTATATTAACAATGTGCATGTTTTATAAGTACCATAGGATGAACGGTGTAATTTGTTTGAGATTCGAAGCGAGGTGTTGATGCTTTGCGAATAGAGAGTGATACAAAAAAAAAAGTTACTATCATTTAATTTCAGAGAATGCAAGAAGCCTCGGAGATGTCATGCAAAGAGTGTAAAACAAGTACGCAAGAACTAAAGCAAAAGTTTCGTAGCATGCAGGGCAGAATAACAGATTTGGAGGAAGAAAACTTCCGTCTGAAAAGGCGGTTGGACCGTTTGGAAATCTTATTGTTTCAACACGAGGCCGATTTCGCGATGTTTCGAATGAGAGTAGAAGAAATAGAGGAATCGGAAGACGATGGTGAGATAAATCAATTAGACTAAAAAAATAAATTATTTAAACGGACCCAGTTAGAGTTTTTTCGTCCTCGAGAAAAAAAAAATAATAGTAAATAAATATAAGTAAATTAACAAATAATCAAATAAATAAACAAATTGATATAAATAAATAATTAAAAAAAGTGATAAATTAAATAAATGAATAATAGATAAAAAATGAACAAAAGCAAATAGAATAACTCAAATAAATGTTGCAAATAATGAAATGATACCTTAAATGAACATTAGAAATAAATAATATTAAAGGGCTGAGTAGTAATGAATGAATTAGCATAACTATATAACAATGGGTAACCTACTGGGGCGAGAGAACAAAATTATAAATAAGTAAGGAATAATTTTACATTAGTAGTAACAAAGACTAATCGCGAAGAGGGACACAATTACCCCACACTTTCTGGCATAAATTAAAAACAAAGGTATGCTGAACATTTATTCAAAGTTTTATTCGTTTTTATTCGTCATCAGAGTCCAACAGAACAGGACTTTGGATGCCACAGTCCCATTCCCTGCGTACATTGCAAGGCGGGCGTCTTTCAAACCTACTGCCTGTATCCACACAGGCAAAGGTACGTTTCAATCCCTTTCGGCGCGGTGGCAAAGGGACCCTGAAAAAGAAATTAAAAAACCTGGTAGTATGGCAGTCAAATAACCATTGCATAACATCGAGATGCTCAAACTTAGGTTCTGGGACAGCCTAAAATAGTAAGGGTTGAAAAGAAAAATGAAATAAATACTGTGTAAAACTCCGTACCATGGCGCCCTCGACAAATAATTAGTGCAGGGAAGTAATTGATTTTAAGAATTACGTAATAAATTAATAAGTATAAATACGGTTAAAATTGTCAGAAAAATATGAGTAGCTGTAATTAGAGGTTTGCTTTTAGTATAAATACAAAATCAGAAAATCAAAAATATATGACCCAACACATGAGTGTAGTATAGGTAGTTGCATAAACAAATTAACGAACTAAAATTAAACAGTAAATAAGTTAATTTAATAAGCATCAATAAGTTAATTTAATAAGCAACACGAGCACTTGCAATCACCGGGGTTTGGCTACCCTGGACAGCGATTGCAAGTGTTCGGTTACTATGAGGGTAGTTGAGGACAGCATGGTAAAAAGAATCACAAAAACAAAAAATAACAAAAGACAAGTAATCACTTACGTCCATAGTAATTGAGGGATGGCGTTACTAAAATTCAAAAAAAAAAAAAATATGAAAAATAAAATATAAAATGCTTACTTCAAGATTGGCAAGACAAAACTAACGAAAAGTGGTAAAGCAGACACTTATATAGAACGCTTATCAGTACAGGCTACGTTAACAAACCAAAGGGTAATTAATTAGAAAGCTTATCAGCACGGGCTACGTTAAGAAACCACAGGGTAATTAATTATAGAGCCTATCAGTATCGGCTACGTCAAAAACCGCAGGATAAGGAAAAAGTCATTCGGAATATTAATCGCAGATACCTTATCAGGCGTCGGTCGGTGCGGCTTATCAGGCTGAGTAAACAAAGTGATATCATGAGTCGGTCGGTGCGGGGGAGATTACCTTTTTACCATGCTGCGAGCGAAATAAACTAATAAGTTATTAATAACAAAAATTATTTTTAAATCATAATATTAATAATAATGGTAATACCTATCATCGGAGAGGGCGCAAGATCGGTGTTTGCCATAGGCGTCATTTACTCTAGGTATGCCACTAACAACAAAGTAACTGACATTTTCAGTATAAAAGTATTACCGTACAATATACATTGTTTATAAATGTTTTAAATCGTCCAAAAAAAAAATATTTAAAAAACTGAACAAAATCTAAGCTGAAATTTCTAAAAGTAAAGAATTTAAACTAATATTGCAGCGAATAATATTACTCAAGACTTAAATTGTAATTTATTAGAATTAATACAATAAGTTAGAATCATAAATTAAATTAAATATCTTACTAATGAAACAAGTTCTCCTTTTCCATTAAGAATCATAAATTAAATTAAATATCTTACTAATGAAACAAGTTCTCCTTTTTCCATTATTTCTTTAAGTTTATTTCCTCTTTCTGAGTCTGATTCTACTTCTTCTCGTAATAAGTCACCGCTGGACAAATGATTAAAACCATATTTATTAACTATTTTTTCACATTGGGTTCCTTTTCCACTTCCCGGACCAACTAGATTTGATTAATATTGACGAAATTTATTTTTAAAAATCAATTAATTGATCGTCTTTACAACACGACTATAGCAACACATAGCAGCACATAGCAACCGCACACCTTCCTTTTCCACTTCCCGGACCATATTAACAATTTAAATTTGAAACTGTGAAATTTATAAAAAATTAAAGACGAATTAATTCCAAATAATTTCAAGTGTAAAAACTACCCCAAAACGAATATAATTTTTATCATAATTTTTTAATTAATATATCATTATGTCTTACTTTAAATAATATATTTCGATATTTAAATAAATCCAATCAAATTTTATTTTCCATATATTCCAAGACTTCAAATGCTAATGATGATTGATGTTGACATGAAGAAGCTTCGATGTTGATCTCAATATGTTTATAAGATCAAAATACAAACTTTTAAAGGTCAAAGTTTAAATAAATTATCTGAAATTAAAAAAAAAAAAAAAAAAATATTAAAATTTATGAAATAAAAAGATTCACAATTTGTGGATTTACCCTCACAGACACACACCAGAAAGATGCAGTGGACTGAAAATCGGTTTTAAATTAAATTTGTAATAAAATATTTTAAAAAAAGAAATCCAAAAAAAAATTACCCCATTAAAATAAAATTATAAAATTATTCGAATACATTTTTATTCAATATTTTCTGAATAAAACAAATTAAAACTACTTATGTACATATATTATGAAAATATAAATTATAGATACATTTTGTTTATGTTTACACTTACCAAGGGATCTGTCGTTTCTGCGAAAATTAGGTTGATGAGCACAAGAATCATTGAAAAAATAAATAAACTAGTAAAAGATGAGGTGATTTGTTTCATTGGCATTATATCTAGTAATATCCGACAATTGAAGTAAAAAGCAAAATATAATTAAATCTATTCTTTTTATATGAATTCTTTGGCAAGCTGAGGGCAAATTAATTACACTAAATGACTGCCGTATTTTATTGGCAGTTGTTATCTCTAATATGAAACCAAAATGCTTAATTTCAAGATAAGGTTTCCTTATGTAAGCTGAGGGCAAATTAATTACACTAAATGACTGCCGTATTTTATTGGCAGTTGTTATCTCTAATATGAAACCAAACTGCTTAATTTCAAACAAATATATTTCGTCAAAGCCCTAATTTCTAAAATAAGAACTCAAAAATGGACTTTTAGTGAGCTCTTTTTATAAATGTATATTTAATTGAGTTGAAGATGTCAAAAAAAAAGTGGTGCGTATAATAAATACTCGGATTAGGTGCTACATGAAACCAACAGGAATGGTAGATATTAACATAATGAGAAGTGTAGTAGAAGCTTTAGCCAGTTGTCGGATTTGATGGGTTCATGCGAACCGGTTCTTACAAAAAACATTACACTGTACCCAATCATGTATGCTTTTCAAATAAAATTGCTGATTTCCTTTACTAAAAAATCGAAAAAATAAGAACCGCATAATTTTAAAATCGCACAAAAGAATCCGCATAAAGAGACTTGGATCTAATTAACCCTTAATTAATTAAAACAAATAAAAAATAGACCAATGATAAGAGACGTAACAAAAATTTTTATTTAAGAACAATTAATAACAGTGATCCCAGTAACGGTTTCAGATTGCCGATAGAGAACAAAATATAACTTTGATTTGCAACGACTCCCATTATTTCTTTAGATTTTTCCAAAGTCACAAGGAATTCATCGGCAACGTTCTCCACAATTTGCCCAGTGTTTCTATTTTTACAGTCATTGACGAATCGAGCAATCTGCGCTGCATCAAAATGTAAAGTTCCCTTTTCCAATCAGTAATGACTGCAAATTTTATTCCGTTTTCATCTTTATCTGGCAATGAGCAGCATATAAATTTCCGGTCAACTTTCGCTGCTGCAACATAGCCAAACGCGTTGAGAGTGTGCAAATGCGTCCATTGGTCATCGGAATTCAGCTTAGTCCACAATAATCCGTCAACATTTGATCGCAAACAAGCACTAAGCGGTTCATCTTTTCGCAACCTCAATTTAAACAACCACTCATTTTCGCTTACACTAATCTACAAAATTGAATCAATCAATAAATATGAATGGGAGAAATCATCGATTTTAAATATTCACCTCATCGTCCATTAGACTGCCATCGACACCGCTAAATAGCCCAATTCCCAGCTCACTGTCATCGAGATCATCCACCTCTTCATTTCCACTAAGGTTTTTTTTGAAAAGAAGAAAAAAGCTTATAGGATTGAAATTTTTAATTTATAAATTTTAAATCAAACTTATAATTTTAAAATGTATTATAAAATAAGGGGCAAATTATAGTCGACACCATAAATAAGTCTTTTGAAAACTGTATTACTAAAAATGAAATGAAACTGTGATAGTACATTTTTATTTCAGTAAAACAAAAATAAAATAAAAACAATTGCGCAAATAAGAATTGGACCGTGGATCCATTTCAGAATGACGTTTTGGCTACGGGAATATCAACAAATGCAAATGGGAAATTAATAGGTCTTTTGGAAAATGAATTTTGAAAGTCGATTATTGCAATTTATTTGATTTACTATAAATTACCTGAAGATATTGGGGAAATATTTGTTTGGGGAATATTTTTTGAAGTAATAATTCGGATAAATAGTAATAATAATAATAAGGGTAATATTAATAATAATAATAATACATAATCACAGCAAAACATAGATTTCGAGGACGAAAAAATTTTTTAAGGGGGGAGATATGTTGAGGTCTGTAAATTAAAATTAAAAATTTAAATAAAATTTAGGATAATAATTCAAATGGAAAGTAAGCGAAGAAAAAAGGCAAATAAAAGCGGGATCGTGCACAGAATTAATAGTAAAGGAAAGTGCGATGGAAACAGTATTAGAAAATGCAAAAAGCAATTACGAAAGGCGAGAATCCGGAAATCCGAGAAAAATCAATAAATGGAAAAATCATCGAAATCGAATGGGAAAAACGGGACAGTTATAGATTAGCTAATGGTCAACAAGATGACGGTTAGGGATTTATCAGAAAAGGGTTAGAAAGGGTTGAAAACATTCAAATGTATGAAAACAGAAAACGTTAATTAATTAATTAATTGGCTAATGGAAAACCCGAGCTAATGGGAAACCCGAGCCAATGGAGAACCCGAGAGATGAAGGAAACCCGAGCTGGGTAAACAAGAAGAAAGGCAAACAAAAGGAAGATTTGGGCCCATTAGTTTGACACAATGATTAATGGGAAAAGAGTAAGGAGAAGATAGCGCGCGTAGGAAGACCGGTAGGGCCATTAATTATCTGGATTCGTTGGACCATTATGGATGACAGCCGAAGCAAACACGTAGGAGAAAATGTCAAACGAAAGATTGGCTCGGCAATAACCATTTGTCATCCTGATTTCGAGGAGTATATAAGCAAAGGGAAAATCAGAGAAAATCGGCATTCTGCCTCAGCTAGGGTTCGAAGAATCAGACGGTAGGAAAAGTGATAAACGAATTAGGGAAGTAGGGAAAAGAAGAAATAGAATTAAGAATACGGAAAGGCGAAAAGGGATCAAACCAAACAGAAACCGAGGAAAACGAGAGTCAACAGAACTAAAGGATCAAAAGGTGAATATTGTTTGTTTGCAAAGCATCAACGCCGAGCAGAGAATCGTATAGACTTTGATTGGTCATTGTAGCGTGATAATAAATTGTAAACCTGTTGTTTCAATATACGTTGGGTCGTTCATTGTTTTAATTTAAAGAACACCAGGAGTCAGAGAGAACCGACTTGAAATAATCCAAAACCCAACATATATATATACTTTATAACATAAATTATTATGTACTTAATTTAAATCCAATTCAGATTTTGATTAATGAATTTCGAAATTTTGGTCTGGAATAAAGACAAGAGTTCAGTCGTAATTTCCTCAATTTTCTTAAGAAAATCAGGAATGCAATCAAGACCATAAAAATACGAATCAGATTTTGTGTTGGTATAATTATTAATTAATAAAAGGCCTGCTGCAATAAGACATGTCTAAATTTCATGATGTCTGTCATCAGTAGGTAAAACCGATTCAAAATCGGCATATTTCACAAAAGGTGAGGTGATATGTTTGGAATAATTTAGAAATTCTAACATTTTATTTTCAGGTAATGTGAAAAGGGCTGTACCAGTCTGATTTTTGGCACATAATGCAACATGTGTTTTGAATGCATTATCTAATCTAAACCCATTAAGGTAATATGGAGACCAATGGCATCTAATTTGTATATTACAGTCAGGATTTTGAAGACAATTCATTAATTTATCAATATGGGTCACTGCGGTATAATGGTGTCTGTCCTTATTTTCCAGCAATAATAAATAAATAGGGTTTCCATCAGTGATCTTGGTTGTATGCATTAAACCTAAATGAGGATGGTGAAAGACATGATTATCTGTAACCTCATTTCATCAATTATCACAGTTGGTGTGTACGAAAACATGTTAATTGATAAGTTTAAATTAGAGTTTTTCTTTTCAAACTTTGGGATGTTGCAAAGTTTCATTGGACAATCGTGACATCATCATATTCTAACTCATCTAAAAACTCTGTATATTTAGAAACCTTTTGGGGATTTTCACCAATTATATCTTTCTTTAATAAATAAAGAATGGTGTGAAGAAAGCATTTGTCATCATTATTTTTTATGTTTACTATAGCTCCTTTATTTTTCAATGCAGAAAGGGTTTTAATGTATTTATGTCCGGACAGACGACTAATGGGAGCATATTTAGTCAGAATAAAATGCATTTCGAGAATATTAATAGCACGCCATCCACTGTCTATATGGGTACTTTTTACAATTTGGGGATTCATAGAAGTAGATATATCAAAGTCTTCCATAAAATTGTGGGTATTATCCAAATCTACTGTATTATCTAGAACTTTTTTTATTATATTAAAAAAATAAAATTTACCGATATCAATAACTTCATAATTAATTTGGTTTGAAATAATTTCATCATCCTCAATAATAATGACTTCATTTACTAAAATAATTGGTAAATAAACAAAATTAATTTAAAATTTACCATCTATTTCATCATCATCGATAATGATAACTTCATTATTAAAATCATTTTGAATTGTTTCATCTTTCTCAATAATAATGACTTCATTTTCTAAAATAATTGTAAAATAAATCAAAATTAATTTAAAATTTACTATTTGTTTCATCATCGATAATGGTAACTTCATTATTAAAATCATTTCGAAATGTCTCATCATTTGCAACATCTAACTGATCTTGTAATTCAGTTATCAAAAACCAATCTAAAATAATAAATTAATAATAATAAATTAATACTAATAATCCTTACCGGTTTCCGAGGTTAACAAATTTCTTAAGCTTCTAAAATGTTTGAAATAATTATAACAAATTTGGAAATTGTCGATGTTTATAAAAAGAATATGATTTTCACTATTTAGCCATTCACATTATAGTAATACACACATATAGATGAGAGATTTTTACGTTTGCAGCCACGGATGTATACGAGTTCTTTGTAAACTACATGCACTTTAGAGTGTGTTCTTTGTTAATCACGCACTGATCATACACTGTCTTTGTAGATATTAAAATATTAATTAAAAATATAACACATATGTATATTAATAAATATAATAAAATATTAAAACACAACACAATATTAATACATATATAAAACATTTAGGCTAAACATCAAATCGCTTGGATAATAACCAACCTAAACATTGTTATCCACATGTTATGGTCCATGATTTTTGAAACATAGTTTTATTATACACAATAGGTTTAGCCATTGTTTGTAGTTTCGAAACCATTAAAGCCGGATAATAGAAACCCATAGGATCAAATACAAATATCTTGTTAGTTTTCATGTATATTGCTAACCAATGTTCTCCACTGAGATGAGACGATTGAGTATTGACGATTATGGCTTGACTATTACGTAAATATAGAATTTTTCAAGAGGAAAAACCCTAAACATTTATATCCCAGTATTTCTTTTCCAATTCGATAGACCTGAACAGAACTACATCAATAATATTAATTATACATGTAAAACTTACTCAATGACAAATTATCATAAATTATCAATAAATTAATACCACCACGTTTCTGTTTGCAGTAGTTTGAACCGCATTTTCAAATACTCCATATATTACAACATGCACCGTTTCAGTTGTAGCTTTAACAAACTTTATATCTAATCGTAAATTTCCATTTTGAGGTAATTGACTCTGATTTAAATCAAAATCGGGAGCCAAAACAAATGTAAAGAATGGATATTTTCTTTTTAAATCATCAAGAGTTATACCACAATTAAGGTTTTATCCAAATAACCCATATTTCTCACAATACTCTGCATAAATGTAGCACAATAATTATCATTATCCAAATCCTGAGTATATGTTTCTCTATAATCGCTATTTTTCGACAAAGTTAACGATTTTACACCAAATTTTTGAAAATTGAGCTCGATGCAGTGTATGATTCATTATATTGAGATTCACTTTAAAATGTTACCAATATAAAGTTGGGCATTCTTCTATCTCCAAATATTTGCTCCTTATAGAAAGAAGCGGAACCTTTAGCAAAAGCAAATTGAACAATTTCCTTTGTTTTCAATGGATATATTGCATGCTTAGAATTAGGGCCTATTTGATGACCACCTAATACAGTGGGATCAACACGAACTCTTTTTAACAATAGTTTTCCATCACCTAATTGAAGAATTAGCGCAGTAGTGCATTTGTTAGTGATAATGCCGACTCATATCTTTTCAATCTAATGTGTACATTAACAACCGGGAGTAAATATTTCGCTTCATCCATAAAATCGATTTGTAATGATGTAATAATGACATAGTAAATAATTTCGAACCCTTAATCCAATTTTTCCTATCGTCATCACTACCATAACCCATAGAAGTTAAACATGTATTTTTAGTATCGCTATTGTAATTTATAATAGTTTCTATTAAAGCTTTGTGAATATATATACTGTTACCATCCTCAATCTTGATATTATTAAATCCGAGAACTGCATCTTTAAAAAGTGTATGAAACTAGAAATTGTTTGGTAATACATCACAAGGTTCACCCAAAGGTTTTCTATCTTTATCTTAAACTTTGATCTGAACAGTTAACAATGTATCGTTCAAATCTAAATATTCAGTTTGGGAACTGTTAATATAAAATTCAATATCAATTCTACTATCCATAATAGAATTCATCGGAAATACTTCTTCAAAGGTGCACATTTCAATTACTGCCTGAAGAGACGGTCTATCAAATAAACACAATTCATATTTACCGCAAATCATTTTTAAAATATAGTTCCTTTCATTTGTTTGTTTATATGATGTTTTCTACGTTTTTGAGCTGGTGTCAATGCCGGTGCCTGTTTTTGAAACATACCCGCAACACCAGGTAGAACCTTCTTTAATTCAGATAATGCATTTGATTTCAGAGATGCAAATATTTTCTGCTCATTCATTATCACATCTTTAGCAGTTTTCATACCAAAACTACCAATGCGTTTAAGAATAGGAAGTGCAAATCTACCACGAGTTCTCAACCATCCTGATCCGTATTGTTTACCAATAAAATATGATAATTCACCACCACTTTGGATACCACTATACATACTAATAATATCGTTATTAGCCATCTAATTTACGAAAATGTAATGTCAAATGAGTTTTTATATTTTTGCTAAATTCAATAAATTTACCGCTATCATGACGAATATTTATTTCTATATTGTTTATACATGATGTTGATACCGGTAAGTACATGGAATTATCGATATCTATATTGACAACTTCATCCTGGTCATGTTTATCAACCCAAACCGATCTCAATAGAAGAAACAAAGAATCACCAACAATTATAGGATCGATGATGTTAGTATATATGAACAATTGTCTATGAAGTTTTATTATTTTTGGTTTGCGTACATCAAAACAATTTCCCCGATATGTTTGTTTATCTAATCCCAATATATTAGCAGCCAAATCTTTATCAAATGTAACTTCACAAATGTTATTATTCAGACTGAATTTGTATAATCCATCTTTAACAATTTCAATAGTTTTAAATATATGTAAACAATTGAATGAAATATATTTATGTAAATCTTCAAGTGTTTCAATATATAAATCATTAGTAAACGTAAATGTATCTTCCACCTCATTAATATATGATACATATATTTTGATGTGTTCATTCACAAAGCCGATAACAATAAAAGTTTTGAAACGTATTAGGTATTCAGTACCAGGAACAACAATGTTAAGCTTTTCACTACCCATTCGCTTGTCACCATCAACATTTTCAAATTGTATTGTAAATGGACGAAAATCACAACTAACATTCAATCCATCTTTGAAAAACATGCCACTATTTTCATCTAAAATTTGATTCGGAATATGACAATATCGTTCAATATTATTGATTGAGAAAATATCATTACATGTGTTGGGAACACGCTTCTTGTAATAAATTTTAAATTGACTAAAAATGAGAATATATTGTACACAAATGTAAAGTCTTGCAAAGCAAGTTCCCAATTTCCATGTAAGTAAAGAGGATTTGGAAGATCAACCATAAATTTACTTGCTTGATTTTCCGGATGGATTAATGGGCAACTATTGCTCGGTAAAATAGTATTGTAATTCACTTTACTAGGTCTTTTGATGATATCCATGAAGATTTTTGATATCCATGCCATTTGACATAGTATTGCTTATCCTTACCAACCCTTTTAGTTTTCAATATTTTCTGAATTCTGAACACTGTAAGTTTGGAAAGAATTTGTAATTCCTGTTCATAAAATTTCACTTGTATTACATTGTTATCACTATCTTTAATAACATACATTACAAGACTCTGTTTAGTATTAATTTTAGTAATTCGAAATACTTCATCTTTCCAATTACTATCGAAGTTTTTGATGAAAGGTGAAGCAGATATTAGATTAATTCTAACGTGATCACCAACTTTATATTTTGGTTTTGTAACTTTTACTACTTTTTTAGACCGTACTGATTTAACTAACTGTTGGCGAATAGGGTTGATTTTTATTTGTTTTTTCTAGGGTTTTGGTGTATCTACCACCTAGACGCCATCAAGATTATTATTCTATCCCTCCTATGTACCCATGGTGATTGCCATTATTAGGAGGTTCATCCTGTAAAACATTAAAATCAGTTTTTGTTTCCATAAATTTTATTTCAATCAATATCAAACTCAAAAATTATCTGCTTTAATCTTTCTTATTTAAACAAATTTTCTACGAAGATATTTTTAATTAAAATATCTTCTTGTTTTGTTTTTTTAAAAATTAATCTAAACTTTTTAATTTTTAAAATTTTCAATTTAAAAATTTCTTCATCATAAAACTTCCTCATATCCCCCTTCTTAAGAAATATTTAAGTTTTTCCACATTTCTTTCGATCCTTTTTCCATCTTCATTTCTTAAGATGTATCGTCTGTCATGCACTTTCTCTATCACTTTGTACGGACCTTCATACCTGTCCTGGCCTTTGTGCCGTGTTTCTACTTTTACTAATACTTCTTCTCCTACATTGAATTTTCTCCTTGTTTGTTCTTCTAGTTCTTCCTTTATCGGTATTTCTTTGGACCCGTACCATTTTTCCCTGCTAATCTTTTTTCCAAAAACTATCTCTGCCGGGCTTTTCCCTGTCGGTTTTGTTTGGTTGCATTTAAAGTGAATTCGACTTCTGGTAATATCTCTGCCCAATCCGTCTTCTTTCTATCCTGTAAAGTAGCATTTATCAAATCCCGTATTGTCCTGAATTGTCTTTCTATCTGACCGTTTGTTTGGTGATGGTATGGACTCGAAAAACATAATTTAATATCTAACATCTTTGTGAATTCTCTCATCATTCCTGATTCAAACGCCTTTCCGCAATCAACTCTTATCTCTTTTGGGCATCCAAATCTTAAAATCCACTTTTCTAAAATCGTTTTCTTTATTGTTTCTTCGTCTTGTTTTGTTATCGCTGTCAAGACTTGATACTTACTATACTGATCTATTATGCCCAATATATACTTCTTACGTCCTTTTGTTTCTGCCAACGGTCCACATATATCTACGAATATAATTTCGAACATTTCCTTCGAATCTTGTCTTTTTACTGGTTCTTTCGTTGTTATTGGTAAAGCCTTGGTTTTTTGACAAATCTCACAACTTCGAACAATCTCCTGAATCTTACTCCACAGGTGTTTTCCAACATATCTATCTTTCATATAATCGGCTATCTTCTCGACTCCAGCATGACACAATAGTCTATGTATTTCCTTTATTGTTTCTTGTAACTCATTTTCAGGTATCATCGTTTTCTTTCGTACTTCTTCTACAATTCCATGTTGGATGTTGCTTCTTCCCTCTTCTCTGATCGAGTCTAGTAATCTTGTTTTTATCTTTCCTTTCTTAGCTTCTTCGTGGGCCATTTGACATTGAACACATGTGTCACATTTAGTTCTCGACACCATGTCTGCATTTTGGTGATTAATACCCTTTCTGTATTCTACTCTTATATCTAAACTGCTCAAATAATTGATCCATGTTTGGAATTGTGAAGTAATCGGCTTCTTGGTTGTCATCATAAACGTGATTGCCTTGTGGTCTGTCCTGAGCGTGAATCTTCTTCCGTAGAGATAGTGCTTAAAATGAATGCAAAAATAATATACCGCCAATAGTTCCTTTCTTGTAATACAATATTCTTTCTCGTGGCTCGTCATCGAGTGTGATCCATACGCAATTACTCTTTCCTTTCCATCTTTATCTCTTTGTGAAAGTACTGCTCCAATGGTATCAAAACTAGCGTCGGTATCTAAAATGAACTCTTTTTTCAGATCCGGAAAACATAAGATTGGCGCCGTCGTGAGTGCTAATTTCAATCCCTCAAACACGCTATTCGTTCCTTCACTCCATTCTAATTTTTTGTTACTTGGTCCGCTACATAATTGTTCTAACATCCTTGCCTTCTTTGCATAATCACTGATGAATCTTCTATAATAATTGCAAATACCTAAAAAGCTTCGGAGTTTCTTTACGCAGTTAGGCTTCCCAAAGTTCTGTATGGCCTGAATTTTAGATGGATCTGTCTGTACTCCTTCCTTGCTGATTATGTGTCCTAAGAATCTGATTTCTTCCTTTATTATTTGGCATTTTTCTGGATTAATCCTTAGGCCTGCTTCCTCAATCGCCTTTAACACTTCTCCGAGTATTGTATAGTGTTTCTCTTTACTGCTTGAATAAATCAAGATGTCGTCCAAATACACTATTGCTCCCTTTATTTTGCCTAATACTTTTGTCATCATTTCTTGGAATGTACCTGGTGCTGCTGCAATTCCAAACGGCATTCTGTTGAAACAATATTGTCCGTTCTTTGTTGAGAAAGCTGTTTTCTCCTGTGATTCTTCTTCTAGTTCCACTTGGTAATATGCATTACCTAGATCGATTGAGCTGAAAAAGACGGATCCTCCTAACAAATCCAACATCTCGTCTATGTTTGGCATTGGAAATGCCTGCCTCTCTGTTACCGCGTTCAGCTGTCTAAAGTCCAAGCATAGTCTAATATCCTTTTTCTCTTTTTCCATACACATATTAGCGGTGTATTCCATGGAGAGTTACATTTCCGTATAATTCCATTTTCGTACAAATTTTGTATTGCTTCTTCAATCTTTGATTCCAAATTTAGTGGTTGACGATATGGTTTTATGTTTATCGGCTCACCTCTTGTAACTATCTTGTGTTTTACCAAATGTGTGCGGCCCACATCCCATTTATCTGCCATAAACACGTTTCCACTGTTTGTTATAATTTCCTTTAATTTGCTATCTTCATTGATCTTTAACTGCTCCAACGCTCGTATCAATCGTTCTTCATCCTTTATTTTTCTGCCAAATTTTGCTTCAATGTTACAAATATAGTTCTTGTCTTTTTCACTAGCCTCGATATCTTTAATTTTTAACAGTCTAAATCCAAATGTTTCTTGTAATTCGATTCCTCCAATCACGTCTGGTGTCACTTTCTCCGCCACAATGAATATAACTTCCTTCGAAACATTTCCAATGGTTACTTGCACCTTCGTTTTTCCTATTGTCTCGATCGTACTCTCGTTTGCGCATCGTAACTTATCGTCACTTTTCGTCAATTGTTGTCCTCGTAGCTTGTTGAAACAGTTCACACTCATTACATTGATTCTTGCCCCAGTGTCTAATAAACAGTCGAAATTTTCCCCATTCATCCTTACTGTTATACTAGGCCTTCCTTGCATTCTGTTATACAAAATTTCAACAACCTGCTCCGTTTCGATGGTTCCAATTCTCTCCACTTCCTCTTCAAACATTTCTCTCTTTAGGAACCTGTATACTTTCTCGCTTACCCTTCCAACATTCTCCCACTTTTCTGCCCCTTGAGGATATCCCATCAAATTTTCTGTTAGAATATGGCTCCAACCAACTCCTCTACTGGTGGAGCCCTGTTGTTTGGGTACGTCTTCCTAAAATTATCTTCATTTGTCTCTACACACGATTCCTTTTCTTCTTCTTCCTCGATACCATTTATTCGACTGTATCTGTTTCCCGTGAATCTTTGTCTCTCCGTCGCTTGCCCGTACCTCATCTTTGTATAACACTCCTCGGATCTATGACCATTTCTGCTACATCTTTCACAGCGTATTTCCTGACACCATCTTCTTATATGACCTTCTTTCCCACACCCAAAACATCTTGGAGCTTTTTTATCTGGACAGTTTCTACTTATACGTCCGCTTCTATGACATGTCCAGCATTCTATTTTACCTTTTATTGGACAATCAATTTTCGTGTGTCCTATTTTGTGGCATAACCAGCATTCTGGAATTTCTCTTCGAATACTTTCTTCTCTCTGTTCTTTCTTCTTGTATTGTACTCTTCCCTGTGGTTCCTGATAGACCACTCTGGCGTAACTTTTCATACTGTTTATCTGCTCTCTTTGCTTTTCTACTTTGTCCATCAGAGTTAGTGTTTCCTTTATTTCTTCTGTGCTTTTTATCTTCCGTAGTATCACTTCTTTCTCAACTTCTTTATTCTCCGCACATACTATTAACATCCTTGCTGTTAATTTCTCTTTGGTAAATTCTTTATTTTCGAACAACCTATCAACAAGGTCCTCCACCTTTTTAAAATACGTTTCTATTTCTTCACCCTTCCGCTTGTAATTCAACAAGTTTTGTAGATCCTTTAAAACATCTCTTTCACGATCGAATGCCAATCGCTACCTAGCCTGGAATCCTTCGGCTTTTTTCAGTGTTTTGACGTACACTTCCAGGAGATCCTCATCAATCATGCAAGATGTTAATCTTTCCTGGTCTTTCTTCTGCGTGATTCCCTTGGCGTCGAAATAAATTTCGCATCTTTTAATGAACTTTTCCAAATCGTCCCCTTGGCAGAATACCTTTGGTAGCAATCTTTCGGTGATTGCGTCCGTGTTTACCGCTGCCACCATATTAGGAGGTTCATCCTGTAAAACATTAAAATCAATTTTTGTTTCCATAAATTTTATTTCAATCAATATCAAACTCAAAAATTATCTGTTTTAATCTTTCTTATTTAAACAAATTTTCTACGAAGATATTTTTAATTAAAATATCTTCTTGTTTTGTTTTTTTAAAAATTAATCTAAACTTTTTAATTTTTAAAATTTTCAATTTAAAAATTTCTTCATCATAAAACTTCCTCATAGCCATGTTGATAATGTACATAAGGGTTGAAAATTCATGAGCAGGTGGGCTCCATTTATAGAACTACTCCTCATGATATTTTCACTTTCGGGTTCTGGACTGCCGATGGAAGGTCTTACGTCTTTCTCTTTCTATATCCTTGTTCTTACTCGTCTATTCCTACAATTCCCATACCTATGTGTCATCTTTACCCATTATTTATAAAGGTATCCTTCAAAATTTGGGCAGCGTTCCTCCCTTATTTTTTGGTAAATTTCCTATTTCATTTGTTTAATCACGGTATCGACTACATTTGTCCTAGTTTATATTTATCTTTCCCTATATTAATAATTTGATTACCAGTTCTTTAACTCCCGGTACATTTCCCATGATTTTAAGTAGTTACAACCCTCTGCGGTCACTTCAATAACATTTCTCTCTTCTGTCAGATTATATCATTCAACTTTTGGAAAAGATACTTTCAACTTTACATTCCTACACTATCTTATCCTTTCCTACTTGATTTTCCAATTAATCTTCCGACAATATTTTAAATTTTCAATACAAAACTTTATTCCCCCTTAACTAAAGTCGCATTTCCCATGATTTTAAGTGCTCACTCCGGCCGACGTTTCCATCAGACGTTGTGAGTTGTTTAACGGTGCCCTACGGGGAGGGTCCTGTGCCATTTTGCCAGGCCCCGTCGCGGACAGACCGAGATTTCAGATAGGCTCGACCCGCGATCGCAACTAGGGAACTTAATCCACCAGCCGGATTCACCGATCTGCTTATCTGAGAACTATTTCGATATATATATATATATATATATATAAGATTTTAGGGGGAGTTGTCAGTGGCACCAAAAGATTCCACGACCATCCAGAATAAAATCAAAATAACAAAACTTCAACTTCAAAATATATATTTATAGAAGAAAACAATACTTACAATCCACAGTTATGCAATCAAATTGGAAAAATTGGCATAAATTGGCATAAAAATTTTGTCTAAAAATGACTCATTGTTCGTCTAAGAATGTCTAATAATTTCTACAAATTTTCTGCCTGACTAAAATTGTCTAAGAAAATCTAAGTCTAAAAATTGTGAAAATGACTGCTGCATATATAGTGTTTTTGTGTCTGTGTGCGACCAATAGGCGGTTTTTCGGGTTTTTTAATTATTTTATTAATTTCAAATTATTTTTATAATTTTTTATATATTTTTTCTTATATTTTGATATCTTAATTTTTATGTTATCGGATTTCATTTTTATTATTATTTTCTTATGATATTCTTTTTACCCTTGCTATTTTATTTCTTGGTCGCCACTTCTGCCTGTGTTTTTTCTAAACCTTATTTTGCCAGGTTTTGGCAGTTTATTTCATTTCACGTGTGTTTCTTTCTGCAGCTGTAGGCTTTTTCAAGGATTTTAATAAATTATTTGTTTTATTTAATTTTGTTATATTTTAATTTTGTTTTAATTAACATGTTTTATTTTATTTTTGATCTCTTCTTGTGATGTGTGCTTATCTTACAGCAGCCATATTGACAATTTCCAAACGACATTAATTATTTTGTTTTAATTTACACAATTTTTACCTTTTTGTTTAAATTGGTTTTGTAATTTTGTTTTAATTTTGGCTCTGACCTCAACATAATGTTTTCGAGCTGATATCTACGGGTCTCAAACCATTCAAACCTCGATGTGATGAATTATTATAAATAACAATTATTTTCGGCATTTATCCATATTTTATTACCTTGGTGAACGAAATATTTCCTCAATCTATCCCTCAATGTCCGGTTAAATCTTTCAACATTGGCGGCTTTGTATTGAAAATGCACAGAGTAAATGATTTATTTTGAGACGAGGGATTGCTTAACTTTACTATTGTAAAACTCCTTGCTTATAATAATAATAATAATAATAATAATAATAATAATGTTAATAATAATAATAATAATAATAACAATAATAATAATAATAATAATAATTATAATAATAATAATAATAATAATAATAATAATAATAATAATGTTAATAATAATAATAATAATAATAATAACAATAATAATAACAATAATAATAATAATAATAATAATAATAATAATAATAATAATAATAATAATAACAATAATAATAATAATAATAATAATAATAATAATAACAATAATAATAATAATAATAATAATAATAATAATAATAATAATAATAATAATAATAATAATAATAATAATAATAATAATAATAATACCTAAATCGTTTTGCAAGTTGTTCTGATGCCCATTTTTAAATATATTATTAATTGCTTTAGATATTTCCACAGTAGATTTTGTCTTGGTTGGTACTCCACGGGCAAAACGATTGAAAACATAAATACACGTTAAAATATATTTATAACCTTTGTTAATCTTTGAATAACGGTATCATCTCCTTCAATTCAATTTGACAAAAAATCGTTAATGCCGAATGTCATATAAGTTCTCGTTGGAAATCTTTTTAGCATTGGTTTGTTTAAACTGTACGCAATCTTATCTGACAACCACGTTTGAGTTCTTTTTTCGAATTTTGGACTCTTTTCTTTAACTTTGACACTCCACCGAAACCTGCTTCGTCTTCTGGGTTCATCCAAATTTTCTCCATTACAACAAGATGATTTAAATATAAATTTGACATCAGGTAATGATTCACCCATCGTTTATTGTAAACCACCAAATAATGATATTGCTAATAGTAATATGGCTCTTTATGGTTTTTTAGATGGTGTATAACTAGTTTTTGGCAGAACTTCTTCGGTCTTTCTTTTCTTTTTAATACTTTGTCTAAGTTGAAATTTTTAGGCCTGGATTTCATAAACATTTTTACATGTTAATGTTTTTTAACTTTGTTTATAAACCATGGCACCTTCTTTGTTGAAAATATCTGTTTTTACTCGTAAATCATCATTGCATTGTTGTGTGAAATCAAGAAAAATATACCTATGTGATGATTTTGTAGCATCTTGAAATGCACTGATAAAAAAATTACAATTATTAGGGTATGCTTGTCGAGAAAAAAAATCCATAACTGTTGAATCTCTAAGCTTAAAAATAACTAAATATTGAACATTTAAATTCCTTGTTCGATATGCTTCACCCTGATGAAATAAATTTTGAGTAATAAAAATCACAGTAACACCAACATGTCAACTGATTTTTGTGAATAAATTATTGAAATCCTTTTCTTTATTAGCTTCCTGAAACAAATCATCAATAATGATGAAATCACATTTCCTTAATCGACTTGACCAGTTTTTATGAAATTCATTTACTATTTTCATGTTTTTCAATTTACATAAATAATCTTGAGTTAATCCATGTTCTTCATCTGCACCTCTATGCCAATAAATGTTGTTGAAATTTGTTTGGAATAAATTAAATTTCAGTAATTTACACACAAACATAGTTTTACCGCTACCACTTGGGTCGACGATTTGATATATCCCATCATTTCTTAATTCCATTATTAATTTGTATAAATATAGTTTTTGTTTATATTATACAATTTAATAAACTGTTTCTAAAATCGTATATATAGATTAATATTTCATAATTCTTTAATTATGTCATCAAATATAAATTATAAACCTTTCCGAATGGTAAACCCCAGCAAATTGTTGATCGGAGTGGAAAATATCCTATAATATTTTTCAAATCCGGCAAATGCAGAATCATGGGATGCAAGAAACCTTTAGACGTTAATAAATTACACTATAGAATAAAGGATATTAAAATCAAGTCAATTACGGTTAACATAGATATGAGACATTGTATCAATCTATAGAACATGTCAAGAAATTGTCTTTGTATGTTTGAACCTGAATTATTTCCTGCACTGAGGCTTTTAAAATACAACCCAATGTGTGCTAACGTGCTTGGCAGTGAGAAAATAATTATACTAGGGTTGCGAAATCTAGAGTACAAAAATATTATTCAGACATACATGATGAAATCACAGCATTGGTCGACACCTGATTGGCTGATGTTCGATTTAAACCACTTGCTTGTTTATTTTATTTCATTTTTAAAATGGAAAGTATCGTTATACCAATGTCGGATATATATATGTGTGTGTGTTTTTTGAAGAATATGAAACACTGGTAATCGAAAGAATTAATTATTATTATCCACAAATAAAGGCAATAATAAAAGATCAAGATCCTGAAATGATTCACGAGCTCATATTTATTGAAACGATAATATGGCTCTGTGTGAGAACAAAATCAATAGGATCGAAAAAGAAATGGCAACTGAATACAATTGTATTCTTGATTGTAGTTGCTGCAATTTCCGATACCATCGGTATGTTGAATGGTGTTTAGTGAAGTCCGTAAGAAACATTTTGAAATTTCAATTTTAAGGGAAATAAATGTTTTATTGTTTACTTGTTTTTTGATTTATTTGTTTTTATTTTATTTAGTAATAGTCAGTAGTATTAATAGTTAGTAATAATAATAGTTAGCAATATTGATACTGTTTTCAATAGGATCAATTCGAATTTTAAATTCAATCAAATGCAAACAACAGGAAAACTGGTATTTAACAGTAACAATACAAGAATATAAAGCCGATCAAAGTGATATACTTTCTCCATTCTGGAAAATTGCAACTGCTAGACTTTCACAATTATATTTGAGAGTATATTTTAGTGAATGTTAATAAATGCATTTAATCAGATTTTGTTTGTTTTCTTTATAAGACATTACAATATTCTATAAACAAAATATAATTAGCTTATAAATTGTTATAAATGATGTCTGAAAAAGGTAAAATATAAAATATAAAATAATTAATTAATTTTCGTTTAGAATATTTAATAAACATTTTGTTCGATAAATTCGAAGAAATATCAGGTGTAAAAATTATAGATATGTTGACTCTAGTTGAATCATTGGGTAAAGAAGATTCAGGTTGTGATTCCGCATTTCTGAGTGACGATGAAGAAATTGTTACTAATGAAGATACGGAAATTTTTAATGATGAAGAAATCCCTACAGAAAATTTAGTGGATGTTAAGCCTAACGAATTTAAAACTTGTGAAGACCATGTTAGAAAAAATATTATGATAGAATATTGTGGTGATGAAGCCTGTACCTGTAAGAATCAATAATTTTTTAAAAATGTAGTTTTTATTACTAATTCAGTTAATAAAAAAGAATAATACATTTATTAAAATATTCGGTACATCTTATTACAAATAAATATAACAGATGCACCAGTTATAAGTTTTAATAAAAATTTGGAATTTGAGATATAACTATCTGAACGTTTGGCTTCTGCAGCAACTTGAATAATTGATACCCATCCACAGTTTGCTTCTACCCATGGATCAATGTTTGTTTCTATTACATAAATAATGATAAAAAAATAATATTAATATAAAGTAATATACATCAATGGACCATTGGAAATAATTTTCATAGTCGGAACTGGATTTGAAAATCATATGTTTCATATATATTAATCCTACTATTATTCGCATCCATTTATTATTTTCATCAAACATATAACTAAATATCGATTTGAATGAATTTTTCTTTCTCTCCAATGTTGGTAAATTGAAAATGGGATCAAATGGTATATCTTCTACGATTTTCTCTGTACGGTTGACCATGAATTTTATATTTTTAATGATATAATCATCATCTCCATTATTCGCAACCAACTCATTCAACAAAGTTATAAAAAATTTAGTTTCTGGCATTTTATAAAAATGTTTGGAGGTGTAGGCTCATTTATACTATATTCGACCAATCAGAATCAAGCATGGATATTGCATTTAAGTTGCAATGTCTTTGTTTAAGAAAATTAGTTTAAAATCTAAATATTGAGGATTTGTTTAGCGGACTTCTTTCATTATACGATTGAACTGATCATTTATTTTATTTGAATAAGCTTTTATATTATACTGAAGTTCATTTATCATTTCTTTATAAAGCATTTCATTTTCATCCAATTTGAAAAAATGATTTATTTAATTCATTTTTGATAATACCAATGTTCGTATTTAAATATAGAATATCGTAATATATTTTCTTTCGAGAGCTTTTAAAAGTATCATATTTCACTTGAGATCTGTAACCTAAGTTTTCAATTCATAGCTAATCTTTTTACGGGAATTTTCATATGTATCTTTGGATGTTGCATTTCTTTCACTATACGATTGAACTGATCATTTATTTTATTGGAATAAACTTTTATACTATATTGAACTTGATTCATCAATTTTTTATTAAGTTTTCGATTTTCATTCAATTTGAATCTTGATTTTCTTAATTGATTTTGATAATACCAATGGTCTTTTTTAGATATAGAATATCGTTATATATATTGTTCTGAGCTCTTTTTAAAGTCTCATATGTGAGTTCAAATCTGATTTCTAAATCACTCATTCTTTCAGATAATTTTTCGACTGGAGTTTGCAAATGTCTAGGCCTATCTATCATATACAAAATATCCATCAACACGACAGTATCAGGACATACACATGTTGTTGAATTTTTACCTTCAACAGTTACAACAATTGAGTTAACCACGTTAAAATAACTAACAATTAATATTATTATTAAAATTTCATTAATCATTTTCTAATCTATATAAATTAATATTTATTGTTTATAGCTAAAAGTTTGTGTGTTTAACTTCTTATTGGCTAAAATTAGTATAAAACTAATTGTTATTTCCATTTTTATAATTATAATAAATGTTATTGTAACGAGTGCATTTCAAGCTATAAACAATATTGAACATTGTGGTAATTATTTATTATTACTATTATTATTTTACTTGTTTTGTAGATGAGTATTTTACTGTTATCAGAGAACGACTCGAGTTCTATTATCCAATTATATATGATATAATCAGAGACAAACCAGCAGCAATAATTCCCGACTTGGCCTTTAATCATAGAGGAATATGGATATTTTTTAGTGAGTCTTGGTCTTTGTTTAAACAACCTTGAAAATAAAATGACCCAATGAACTTGAAAATTATAAAATTTATTATTTAATAAATTTACTATATTATGATAAATAAATTAATAATATCCGTTCACAAATAAATTTTATTTTACTTTATTTTAGAATATCAACTTTTGACGATGGATTACAAACATAAAAATTTTTGTTGTATATGACTTTGTTTTTATTATATAGAAATAATAATAATAATAATAAAAATAATAATAATATAATATAATAATAATAATATAATAATATTAAAATAATATAATAATAATAATAATAATAACCTAAAAAATAAATTATAATAAGACTACTTATAATATTAAGTAGTAAATTATATTTTAAAAATTTAGAAAAATCATTTGACCTTGAAAATTTTTGAATGATCTTGAGAAATTATGATGACTCATCTAATGACCTTGAATGAGTCATGGTCTTTGTGTAAATAACCTTGAAAGAATCATTATCTTTGTTTAAAATTTAAAGGGAATTTAATCGATTGAATGCATGGCTTACATATGGTTAATATGATCAAAATGTTATGTAACATAATTGTATGTTGCTAATATTATTTTACTATTATTTTTATTATTATTATTATCCTTATTATAATAATAATTTTTAATATAATTATTTTTATGAGTATGAAAATGAAAATACGTTTCAAGCTTTAAATATTATAAGTGTAAATCGTCGATAACAAACACAATTTTTAAACAGATTATTAGCAATTTCTTATCCACCTGATATTTCCTATGCTCTAAATGCCTGTGGTACTTTCGTTTTATATATAGAAATCTTTCAACATTTTACAAATGTTAAATAAATTGTGAGAGTCTTGGATTAATTTGATTTTGTAAATTTTATTTTATCTGTAGAAAAGAATGTATCAGTAAAAGACATGCGATGAGAGAGTTAGAGAACCTTATGATTATTCCAAAAATGTAACTTTTTAAAACATATCATAGTTATAAACGTAGTTTGCTAAGCATTTAAAATTTTGTATATTTTGGGTTTAGATAGTTTTAGAAGAGATATTAAGCTTTATGATATTTTGCGTTTTGAAAATTTGTATATTAATTCGTAATTGAATCGGGAGGTGTAATTTAATTGTCTAATTTGTCTTGGTAATGGTGATATCATATTTTTTGTGTTGCTCAGTGGTTTATGATGTGTGTAAATTGGGAAATCTATTGTTTGATAGTGTTGCAAACTGCAAGACGTTCCCTATTAAAAGTTGAGTATCTTGTCTAATGCATTTCTAATTTCTTTGAGAAAAAAGACTATAGGTCGTCAGAAATTTGGTTTAATAATATTTATTGGTTACCACCCCCCATAAAAATATATTTTCAAGTGGAGAAGGGGTTATTAAAAGTTTTTATTCGAAATTTCGAATGGCGTTATTATCAGCGTTTTCGTAATGTTTACAGTCCTCCCCAGTATTTGTAAAGCGGTCTTACTGAAGTATTTGGCGTGGACAAGAATTCAATTTGTGACGATTATCTGTTCAGTGATGCAATTTGTTTTATGTTTATGAATATTAATTTGATTTCGACAGGAAATTAATAACAGTTTTCGAGTCATCAGTGTTATTATCTGGTTTGTGCCAGTTCGTGATTCAACGTTTATCTCGCTTCTGTTGGTGCTGCTAAATTGAGTTTCAGTAAAGTCACAAAAAATATTGAAGGGTAAATTAAAGAGGTAAATATATAAATAAACACGTTATGATAACAAGAGGAATCTTCTCAATTCATTTGAATCAAGAACTTGTTGTATTATTAAAATTATAAATAATAGATCTGGAGTGATGGGTGTTGAACTCCCATTTGTGGTTACATTTTTATTTATTTGTAATTAATTTTTAATTAAAATATCTACCAGAATGCTTGATTTATGTAAATGGAATTGGTCAAAGAAATTGGTGAAGGATTCATGAAAATAATTAACAGCAAATATTAACCGTATTCCATATAAAATGCAGAAGTTATTGCCTTTGATGTCAATGATAATGAATAAAATGGCTACAGATTTGTTGCGATACAAATTATTTGTGGAACTTATTTTTATAAAAACTATTTATATTTTTGATCAATTTTGCACCGTGATGTGAATGTCTTAGCTGTGATAATCTTTTGGCTCTTTTTATTATTATGACTTTTTTTGTTTATCAACGAAAACATGAACAAATAAAGTTGTAAAATATTTATTTTATAAAAAAGTATTCATGATTGATTCATTCGAGTTTAGGAAATCTTTGTATTTTTACCTTGATATTATGCAGCTTTGCTTATTACTGATTTCTTGTAATTTCGTGATCTGTGACGATCTCTTTCTGGACCACCTGCTACTACATCTATAGCTGCACCAGCAAGATTTGCAGCTCCATCAACGACTCCACCTGCAAGATCTGCAGCTCCACCAACGATTCCACCTGCAAGGTGTAAGGCATCATCTACAAACCATTTCTTGTCATTTCGTGATCTATGACGATCTCTTTCTGGACCACCTGCTACTACATCAATAGCTGCACCAGCAAGATTCGCAGCTCCATCAACGACTCCTCCTGCAAGGTTGGCAGCTCCACCAACGATTCCACCTGCATGGTGTAACGCATCATCTACAAACCATTTCTTCTCTATGGGCTTTCCTTGGAGGACCGAAACACTAAGTACAACGAGGAATAAACTTAAAACATTCATGATTAATTGATAATATTTTGGAAACTGACTTTGTTTTTATACTTGTATGAAATTGAGTAGGTCCATGAACATCTTTTACTAACTTGTTTGTTGTATGTAGGATGTTTTAATGACTGAGTATTGAAGTTGAAAAAATATTTCATAAATGTACTTTGATATTATTTCAATTTACAATAAAAATAAATATTATAAAATATAACTTCATTAAAAATAAAAAAAAACATTTCTTCATGAAATAATTATTTATTGTGCAATTTAGGAAATGTGGCACTGTTCACGGTGAAAACCGCTCACAATTCAGTGAGCACCTTGCTTTGATGTCATGTCTTTTTAATTATTACATAATAATCTCAATATTCACTAATTGCTTATCGGTTGATTTGAATTTATAGAATTCATTAAATAAAATAAAAATAAAAAGACAGAATATTTGGGATATGTATTGAATGAAAATGAAACCAAACCGTCAGCCAAAAAATACCAGCAATCAATGGTTATCCATTACCGAAAACAACAAAAGTACTCAGACGTATTGTGGGAATGGAAACTCTTTACTGCAAATTCATTCCAAAAGATGTCGAACTGCTAGCTTCACTATACGCACTGAACAATATCAAAATACAACGGAGTCATAAATTAATGACAGCTTTCCAGAATACAAAAAACATTCTTTCAAACGCAATCATGTTAGTCTACTCAAATCTAACATTGCCCATCATAGTCAGCACAGATTTCTCCGGAAACGGAATGAGTTGAACACTTTTTCAAGAAATAAAACTAGAAAAACAACCAATTGCATTTTTCTCAAAGAAATTAAAAATACATCAGACAAGATACTGCATTTTTAATAAAGGACGTTTTGCCGTTCACAACACTCTGAAACAATTTCAATATTTGCTAGAAGGTAAATATTTTGCAATTGGCGCACATTATAAACCACCGACCAATGCAAAAAATATGATATCACCATTACCAAGTCAAACTTGGTAATTACATCTCCCAATTCAATTACGAATTAATACATAAAATGATAAAACAATATCAGTAGATATCAGTAGCACACATACTGTTTCCTCATAGTATACTACTGTCCCATTTTTAAGGGCTATTTGCCTATATTAAATGGTTCGTTCCAGTTTTTAATGTAGTCATATATAGGCAGAATGTAATTCTATACAGGATGGCTTGATCATAAATGTAAAACATTGTATTGCGTGTGCTACACACGTGTTTTATTGTATTATTGTTAATTTTACATAATGTAAATACTGTTATGGAATATTTAATTCTCTATAATAAATATATAAATGTGTTACAATTTTTAAACAAAATTGAAAACATTACATTAAATCAATCATGGCATTTAAAAAAGTAATTTTCAAAAACGAAATTGATATAAAAAAGATGATTCGTAAACCTAAACCAAAAGTAAAGAAGAATCTTAGGAAAAAGAAGTGGATAAAATTATAAAAAATAATCATTTATTGAAAATAAACAGGAAATTTGAACGCAGTTTACCATATTTCATGCCTTGGTAAAGGTTAAAAATAATATAACGATGTTGATTTTACAAGCTTTCACACTATTTGTTATTGACAATTTGCTTGAAGTTAATGTAAATTTAGTTCGAGGTAATGTTACTATTAGTAAAGCTAAAAGAGTGATATTTCAAAGACAAAAGATGTCTTTTATCCTTAGTAAACACAAAAAATAAACGTTTAATGAAAAGAATAATGTATAAACAAAAGGGTTGGTTCTTGGGTATATTAATGCCAATAGCTCTATCTGCAATTAATGCAATTTCATCATTAAGATCTTAATGGTCTTACTTCACTCTGAACCGGATGTCGATTTAAATATTTTAAAATCTTGTTGTAATAATGAAGGAAACATTAACCAAAAATCAACTCAAAACAATATAGACAAACTCAAAAGATCTAGATGGTTTTGGTGGCGTACAGAAATTAACAAAATGAGTTATGTTCTAAAAATAGAAGTTATCTGGTCAATTAGCGTACAGTTTAAATAAACCAATGTTGAAAAGATTCCCAACCAGACAGTACAAACTAAGGTGAATCAATGATTTGTGGCAAATTGACTTGATGGAAATGATACGTCTTTTGAGAATCAACAAAGGGTACAAATATATTTTAACAAGTATTGATGTTTTCAGTAGATATGGCCGTGCTATTCGAAAAAAAGACTAAATATGCTAATGAAATGGCCATTGCAATTAAAAAATTGTATAAAGATGGACAACTTCGTAATTTACAAACAGATTTGGGTAAGAAATGAAATTAATTTAAATATATTTAATTTTAATTTTTTAGGTAAAGAATTTTATAATAGCAAAGTAAAAGAAGTTATCAAAGCCAATCATTACTCTGTATTTTCTCAATTTAAATCTTGTTATGTGGAAATAATTAATCGAACTTTGATAGAAAGATTGAAAAATTATTTTGTGCATCAATGTCATAACTTGAATAATTGTTTTGACAAAAATTATTTTTAGTTACAATCATTCGCCACATAAAGATTTAAAAGAACTCGGACCTGTTGACATTACTGACAAAGTATCAAAGAAATAAAAGCTCAATAAGCCAAAATACAAGGTTGGTAATCATGTAAGAATTAGTAAAATCAGTACTTTTCCGTTCATCAAGAATTTTTATAGAATTTGGAGCGATGAAGTATTTAAAATCAAGAAAATAGAGAATAAAAGAACCCGGTAATGTATTTAATTACCGATCATGAGAATAAAGAAATCAGTGGAAAATTCTACGAACAAGAGGTCCAAGTCATTCCAATCCTCAGAATATTTTCAAAAAATTCAAAAGATTTTAAAAACCATAATTGTTTGTAAATATAAACGATACTACGTTAAATGACATGGATACGAAACTCCAACTTGGATATCATCATCTCAAATGATTAAATAAATATTATGAAAGAAAACCAGTTTTATATGATTTTACCTGGTAATAGTTATCCTGTTATTTATCCAAATAATAGGACTAGTAATTTTAATGTACAATTTCAAAATCCTGTTTACTTGGATGGTGAATGGGAAGTTGCTTTGATTGATTTTACTTTTGTATATATATTCCTTTTCCGTATTATAGTAATTCTTTGGTACGTTATGAATCGATAAAGAGTGATATGAAATAAAATATTTGAAAATAAATAATCAAAACCAAACTTATGAATTAATAAATCCCAAAGTTACTCCGATGTTGATGTCTTTATTGAAAAATATGATAACTTGTTCCATTTAAAATAACATTTCTAGATATTCAACACGCATTTTGTTTTAGATTAAAAACTATATCTATCATTAGTGACGAAGATCATTGTCGATTAAAATTACCAAAATTTACAGACGATGATGTCATGGAACAATTTGGGATAATTATAAGTTATGAAGAAAAATCAAAATTTGAAAAATATTTTAAAGATAATTTATTCATAAATACTATATCTGAATTACAAGGCTATTAGTTGGCATTTAATCCTTCTCTCTTGAAAGAGTTGATAATTCAAAATAATGAATTGGTCCAAATAACACTTGCAGATGACATTTCAAATATCTCTTTTGACACCAGTTTACAGATAAAAATATAGTAGGCACTACAATTCCAAAATTATTACATCATAATCAAACAATGTTCATTTATTCAAATATTATTGAACCAATAAATGTTGGTGATGTTAGAGTTCCTCTATTAAAATCCATTTGGATTAAAAAATATGATCAATGAAAAGTTGTTCAATTAGAAATGAAGAATCCAATGAATCTTCTAGTTTTGTATTCAACTATAAACAACATTGAAATTAATATTAGAGATGATAGTGGAAAAAAAATTAATTTTAGTAAAGATACAAAAACGTATTTATCGTTACATTTTAGAAAAATCAATGAATAATAAAGATTTTTACTTGAATTTACCCAGCAATAGTTTTCCACGTACCAAAGAATGAAGCTGGAAAGTTTAATGTAGAATTTCCAAATCAAATTTACTTGGATGGTGATTGGGAAGTAGCTTTAACCGAATTCACTTTTGTGTACTATAATGTTACTTTTTATAACCACTCTCATATTAAATATAGTAAAAATATATTACATACTAGTTATGAAAATTTTCACTATAATGAAGCAAAGAATGAACATACTATTAGTCACGATTCTACATTTTATCTGATATATATTGAAAATAAATTTTAAATATTAATTGTAAATATTTTCCATTTAAATTTAAATTTGACAGTATTGAAGAAGCTACATGCTTGAGATTTAATAAAAAAGAAGTGTATTTTAATGATAATGAGAATCAGATACGTATACCAAATAAGAAAATAAAATTTGATGAGATTTGATTAACTATAACTTATTATTATGATGTAGAGTATACTGATACATGTAAAGTAAATTTATTCATTACAGAATTTTTACAAGTTACTGATCAGTTAATGACATTTTATCCTCATCCATTCAAATCTTGTGAAATTAATCAAGGACAACTTGTCAAAATTGAATTGGAAGATGATGTCAGTAGTGTTAAATTTAGTAAACTTTTGGCTCTTAGTTTGGGACTAAATGAAAAATCATATAATGAAAAGGTCATTGTTGGATTCAGTTTAAAAACTATAATGCAAAGAAATATACAAATGATGATTTTTACAAATATTATTGAATCGGTTCTTGTGTGTAAATAAGTGTTCCTCATTGTTTGGATAAAGAAACATAAAAAAGACAATCTTGTTCAAATCAATGAGAAAAATCCAATGTATTTGCCTGTATCATATATATACAATATAGAAATTAATATGCAATTTATCCAATGAAAGGCAATGAAATAGTTCAATTGGGTCTTCTTCGTTTTATAATGAACATGTATTCGGTGATAGACGAGTACCACATTTTATTCTTGTTGCTTTCTAAGGAATAAATAATATGGAGATCTTATTTAGAAACATGTAATTTAATTAACTAGTTTGTCTAGGTAATGGTGATATCATATTTTTTGCGTTGATCGGTTGTTTATAATGTGCGCCAATTGCAAAATATTTACCTTCTAGCAAATATTGAAATTGTTTCAGAGTGTTGTGAACGGCAAAACGTCCTTTATTAAAAATGCAGTATCTTGTCTGATGTATTTTTAATTTCTTTGAGAAAAATGCAATTGGTTGTTTTTCTAGTTTTATTTCTTGAAAAAGTGTTCAACTCATTCCGTTTCCGGAGAAATCTGTGTTGACTATGATGGGCAATGTTAGATTTGAGTAGACTAACATGATTGCGTTTGAAAGAATGTTTTTTGTATTCTGGAAAGCTGTCATTAATTTATGACTCCGTTGTATTTTGATATTGTTCAGTGCGTATAGTGAAGCTAGCAGTTCGACATCTTTTGGAATGAATTTGCAGTAAAGAGTTTCCATTCCCACAATACGTCTGAGTACTTTTGTTGTTTTCGGTAATGGATAACCATTGATTGCTGGTATTTTTTGGCTGACGGTTTGGTTTCATTTTCATTCAATACATATCCCAAATATTCTGTCTTTTTATTTTTATTTTATTTAATGAATTCTATAAATTCAAATCAACCGATAAGCAATTAGTGAATATTGAGATTATTATGTAATAATTAAAAAGACATGACATCAAAGCAAGGTGCTCACTGAATTGTGAGCGGTTTTCACCGTGAACAGTGCCACATTTCCTAAATTGCACAATAAATAATTATTTCATGAAGAAATGTTTTTTTTATTTTTAATGAAGTTATATTTTATAATATTTATTTTTATTGTAAATTGAAATAATATCAAAGTACATTTATGAAATATTTTTTCAACTTCAATACTCAGTCATTAAAACATCCTACATACAACAAACAAGTTAGTAAAAGATTTTCATGGACCTACTCAATTTCATACAAGTATAAAAACAAAGTCAGTTTCCAAAATATTATCAATTAATCATGAATGTTTTAAGTTTATTCCTCGTTGTACTTAGTGTTTCGGTCCTCCAAGGAAAGCCCATAGAGAAGAAATGGTTTGTAGATGATGCGTTACACCATGCAGGTGGAATCGTTGGTGGAGCTGCCAACCTTGCAGGAGGAGTCGTTGATGGAGCTGCGAATCTTGCTGGTGCAGCTATTGATGTAGTAGCAGGTGGTCCAGAAAGAGATCGTCATAGATCACGAAATGACAAGAAATGGTTTGTAGATGATGCCTTACACCTTGCAGGTGGAATCGTTGGTGGAGCTGCCAACCTTGCAGGAGGAGTCGTTGATGGAGCTGCGAATCTTGCTGGTGCAGCTATTGATGTAGTAGCAGGTGGTCCAGAAAGAGATCGTCATAGATCACGAAATGACAAGAAATGGTTTGTAGATGATGCCTTACACCTTGCAGGTGGAATCGTTGGTGGAGCTGCAGATCTTGCAGGTGGAGTCGTTGATGGAGCTGCAAATCTTGCTGGTGCAGCTATAGATGTAGTAGCAGGTGGTCCAGAAAGAGATCGTCACAGATCACGAAATTACAAGAAATCAGTAATAAGCAAAGCTGCATAATATCAAGGTAAAAATACAAACATTTCCTAAACTCGAATGAATCAATCATGAATACTTTTTTATAAAATAAATATTTTACAACTTTATTTGTTCATGTTTTCGTTGATAAACAAAAAAAGTCATAATTATAAAAAGAGCCAAAAGATTATCACAGCTAAGACATTCACATCAAGATGCAAAATTGATCAAAAATATAAATAGTTTTTATAAAAATAAGTTCCACAAATAATTTGTATCGCAACAAATCTGTAGCCATTTTATTCATTATCATTGACATCAAAGGCAATAACTTCTGCATTTTATATGGAATACGGTTAATATTTGCTGTTAATTATTTTCATGAATCCTTCACCAATTTCTTTGACCAATTCCATTTACATAAATCAAGCATTCTGGTAGATATTTTAATTAAAATTAATTACAAATAAATAAAAATGTAACCCCGAATGGGAGTTCAACACCCATCACTCCAGATCTATTATTTATAATTTTAATAATACAACAAGTTCTTGATTCAAATGAATTGAGAAGATTCCTCTTGTTATCATAACGTGTTTATTTATATATTTACCTCTATAATTTACACTCCAATATTTTTCAGTGACATTTAGCGGCACTAGCAAATGCAACATAAACGTTGAATTTCTAACTTGCACAAAACCAGAAAATAACACAAAAATTGTTAATTAGTTTCCTGTCAAAATCAAAGTAATGTTCAAACCATTCCCAGAAATCGCAAGAGATCTCATTGTCAAATATAAAACAAAAAGCATCAGTCTACGTACAGTCATCACAATTCGAAACCTCTTCCAAGTTAAAGTAAGACAATCGGACAACGAAGAATTACAAATTGCATCGAAAATATCTGGAAACCAAAATAATGTAACATTCAAACTAAAATTGGTCGTCAGCTCTAATGATAGAAAATAAATTCGAAACAGAAAATATTTACTCAAATGGTTACATACATAAAAACACTTGTCAACACTAATGTATCCACATTAATTCTTTAAGCTTAACCATTTAACATTTCCAATAACTTGAGATTGAGCCATGATTAATATTTTCATTAAAAATACCAAAGTTTTCTAAATCAAAAAATATTTCAAATAAATTCAAAACATTCAGCAATTGAAAATCAAAACAAATAAAATCCTAAAAGACGCGTTTAAACACCAATGCAGAAAATAGACACAAAATAATTTCAAAAGTTCAAAAATCATAAACAAATTCTAATTCGACGAAACATAAATATTTGAATAATCTAAAAACTGAGAAAATTTGATTGCCTCGCTTCGGTGTGCGCACACAAAACCCAAAACTCAAAGGAACTACAATCGCGCACATAGACACGATAAAATTTAAGATTTAACAAAGTGCAAGAATTCAAAGCTCAATGAAAATGTATCTTCAATGAATAAAAGTAGCTACAGCGAAGTGTTTCATAACAATTACAACCCAATAAAGTTTAAACCTTTGTAGAAAGATAATAATTTCAAAACAGAAAAGTGAAATGTTCAGTAAACCAAATCGATTTCAACGCTAAATTCAATGTTAGGGCTGCAAAATATAAGGTCATATCAGATGAAAATGCCTAAATATTAAATGCTCCTTTTCTTATTTAAACGGGCATTTACTATTTCAGTGTTTTGACAGTCATGTTGAACGAAACCAAGTAATTAAATTTCAAAGATGTAAGAGGCAGTGGGAATTTTAGACATTTGAACAAAGATAGTAATTATACAAATTATGGAAATTCTGATGAGAAAAGTAATGATTACAAACAACGTATCACAGCTATGGATGAAGAATTAAATTAAACGAAGAATTAATCGGAAAGTTATCAAACTCCAATCAATGGTTACGTGCTAAGAGCTTTCAATCAGAAATTACTTTCAAATATTTATTTAAAAATATTTATTATCTGGAATGCATGAGCATAAAGAATGATGAACCTATGCATGAACTAAAATGGATGAACTAGAAATAATGAAATTTATGTAATGAATTTAAAAATAGTTTTAAGGATTTTAATGATAATTATTTAAATTTAATTTGTTATAATAATGATTAAGAATGTTTTATAATTTGACTATGAATCAATAATGATATTAATGCTTTATTGATAAACACAAATTTTGGCAAAGCCATTTTCAAATAAAGAGCTTTACAAATATATTTATGTTGAGTAAATGGGACATAGGCCTTATAAAGCAAATATTAATCCAGTAATGACTAAACCAAGAAGAACACAAATACATTATGAGAATAAGCTTAAAGAAATAAGAGAAAACTTTGAGAATAATGGAATATAAAGAAAATGCATATATCCTTTGAAATTCACTGATTGTGTGTGTTGCGAAGAAAAATACAAATGATATTCGAATGTGCTTAGAATTTCGAATACTAAATGAAAACACTATTTGACCGACATTTCCAATTCCTAATGTTGATGAAATGTTTGAATCATTATATGAGTCTATGTATTTTAGTTTGGTCAATTTAGGAAACGCGTGCTATCAAGTTGAAATTGCCAAAGAATCAAAAGAAAAAACAGGTTTTTCAACAAAATATGGACAGTATTATTGTAATAGTATGACATTTCAAAAATCAATGTTGAAGAAGGAAGCACTGGTAAATTAAGATGACATTCTAATTTTTTCCAAGACGATTATGAACATAAGAAATGCATTGAAAAATAATTTAAAATAATAAGCGATTCAGGGTTGAAAATTAGTTTTAGTAAATATAAACTTTTAGTAACTGAATTAAAATTTCTGGGAAACGTGATAAATAGAGAAGTTGAAAATTATTACTTTGATTAATTTTATAAAACCTCATTGTGGAAAACACCACCGTAGATTTTTAGGGTTAACGAACTATTACCTTAAATTAATTACAAATTATTCAAGTATATCCGACCTTTAGAAAAATTAATTACATCTACTAAAGATAAGATTCAAAGGTATAATGAGAGTGAAAACATTTTTGGGCGCTTGTTTAGAATTGCCCCGCATTTTTTAAATAAATTTTATTATAGGGCATTTAATACTTTTAAAGATGGATTATCAACCTAACAAAAAATCAATGATTGAAGGATGTTGGAGTTTAGCGAAACAAAGAAATAAGCATCTTTTTGGGACGCATCGTGGCATGTTAGATAGTTATTTATGTGAGTATATGTGGCGACGAAGATTAAATGGTGCAAACCCATTTGAGAAGATTTTACATGATATCAGTGAATACTGGCCACCTGCCCAATGATCGAGTTAGATAACTGTTTTTACAGTCATGTTAGCTATCTTTAATAATAAAAGCTTGTATTAAAAGTTTATTATTTAAAATAAAATTTATTTAAAAAATGCGGGGCAATTCTAAACAAGCGCCCGTTTTTATTTCAAACAGTAACTAATTCAAATAAAAAATATTTGTATTTTAAAATTATTAGAAAATTTCTTTTTTAATAAATTTAATATATTATGATAAATAAATTAATAATATCCGTTCATAAATAAATTTTCTTTTACTTTATTTTAGAATATCAATTTTTGACTATGGATTACAAACATAATTCAGGAGCAAAAAGCACAAAGAAAAGGTTTGGAGAGATCAAGAGAAGAATAGGAATCAAAAATCTTTATAAAATTTAGGGTCTGTATTGAACAATCCAAAAATACTACAGCAACTTTACCAAATTTTGATGATAATACAAAAGTAAATAATGAACAAAAAGCTCAAGTTGAACTTCAGCAAGAACAAAATATATTTGATGTCGTAAATGAAGATTTTCAGTCATGCGATGTTACTGAAGAATCTGAACTTTCATTAAGTTTGCAACACACATTAATTGGTTCATATGATGTGGTTTAATTGAAAGGAAATATTGTACCCTAATTCAAGTGAAGAATACGATACCCTGAGGTCCAGGAAAGCACCCCAACGTATTCCCAAACGACAATAGTGGAAATCAATTTCCTATTAAGTTATTTAAAATCACTTTGCAAAATGGTGAACAAGTACCTCGCGATCGGCTGGTTTGGAACGCTATTTGGTTTACTCTGTAGACTTTTAAATATAGCATCTATTCTATACATTAAGTGATATCCAGTACATTTCCCAATAGTATACTAGTTTCGATCTAATGGCTCTCATCAGTACTATGCGGGAGGTGCTCAGATTTCTCTTCGCGCCAGTTCGCAGAGGTAAGATTGTATCTACCATGGTTTCAAGTTAAAGAAGGTTTCAAGATAAAGATTCGTCTTTTTTCTTGACTTAAATCCAAACTTTGCAAACTTATTTGATGTCCAATGCATCAGGATAAATGTATAACAGTGTTAACTTGTCACTGCTTTTACAAATATTTGCATTGTATTTAGAATATTTTGCACAATACCAGTTACAGTGGCTCAAGTGGAACGTTCATTCACGAGATTGGAAAGAGTACAAAACCTTATTAACATCATCTATGTGTCAAAATCGGTTAAATAGCTTGGGCACTTTGGCTATCGAAGCCGCTTTAGCAAGGCAACTAGATTTCGAAGATGTGATAAAATATTATGCAAAGAAAAAAGCACAAAAAGCTTCATTACACTTATTTATAATGCATAATTAAGTTAAATTAAATAAATCCTATAAAATATATTTTATTATTTACTTTAATAAACTCAAAAAAACATTTTTAGGTTTTTCTCTGGGCACGGTGTTGTCACTCGACGATCCTGATTATAAGATCAATTAAACAAAACCAAAAAAGTCAAACATTAATGAAATATTTTGGATGTTCAATAGATTACTTTTATCAATGGATTGAATTTCAATTTTATGATGGAATGAATTGGGAAAATGAAGGATAATTTTGGAATATTGATCATACACTACCAATAAATAGATTTTATTTTGAAGACGTAGAACAAATAAAAAAATGTTTTAATTGGATAAATATAAGACCTGTAAGAGCAAAGAGAATTTATCAAAACACAAAATAATTAAATAAAAATAATTAAAATAAATAAACAGGTATGGCTTTAGTACTTGACCAGAATCAATCCAAAGCAATAACAAAATATTTGCGGTGTATTGTTGGAAAAAGACAACGATTAAAGGCTATAGGGAAAATCGAACTTAGAGTTGCAACAAGCGGAAACGGAATATTTTGAAATCCTTACGTAAAAAATGAACATATTACCCGTTTGGAATTATAATTTAACGAAATGTAATCACAACAGAATTTTGCCCAATTCATTTTGAATGTTGATTATTGGAGATTCTGGAGGTGGAAAAAAGTTTTTAGTTTTTGAAAATGTTATTGTACCCAAATTTTTAGGTTACAATAATTTCATAATTTTCAGTAAAACAATTCATCGACCAGAATTTCAATTACTGTATCATGATTTTAAAAATGGATTATCTAAATAAGTGTTTCCCAACCGGTGTGCCACGACACAATAGTGTGTCGCGAGCTTCCCTCAAGTGTGTCGCGAGAAAAGTTAACATTTTTACAAAATATTAATAAAACGTTTAAAAAAATAAATAGTTGTAGAATTACTCTGTTTATCTCTAAGAAGGTGTTATATTAGAAAACATTTTTGAAGCGATGGCGTGCTGTAACATGGCAAATTTAACCTTTAAAAGCTTGAAAAGAATTTTGTATGCTACCCACCAGTAGGCTGACGTTATGCGGTCGGGCTACAGCTACACTAAATGTCCCCCTTAGCGGATCCGTTCGTGTGGTAAGGGTTCAAAAATTAAAACTCTTCCAAATTACATTGCTAGATGGCAATAGTCACGCCTGTCACGCATACAGACTACTTCGTTTTCCACGCAACGGCAAAGAAGTGAAACATCTTATACATCTAATACTGTTAAAGTGCCTGTATTATTTAAATATTATGGTAAGACAAATAAGGGTAACCGCTCATTATGGGAAACTCATCAACTAAAATAGCAGCATAAATAAGTTAAAATTCGAAGCTAAAAATTAATTATACAGAGATTTCTTATAAAAAATGTTACTTTTTAAAATGTTTCTTACATAGAGCAGCCATTATATTTTGTATTTACAATTATATCAAAGTAATTATTGATTTTCAATTTTTAGTTTTTTATATGATGAAAGTTTTATCCGTATAATAATGGACAAATTTTTAATTCAGAAGGAAACAGGAAGTAAACATAAAAAAAGTAATAATGATGACGACACCGAAGCAACTTCCACTAAGAAGTCAAAAATTACTAACAGAAAGTATGACGAAAAATACGTATCATTGGGATTTTCATGGACAGGAGATAAATACTGTCCTATACCAATTTGCGTTGTTTGTAATGATAAACTTTTGAATGCTTCTATGGTTCCTAATAAATTACAACGCCATTTGGATACAAAACATCCTAATTTAAAATCAAAGACTCCTGATTATTTCAAAACGTTATTAAAATCGTCTCACAAACAAGTCGAGTCATTTACAAATTACACGAAAAAAACTTCAAGTAAAGCACAGAAATGTAGTTTCTTAGTTGCTGAGCTTATAGCAAATAAAAAGAAACCTCATACTATTGCTGAAAATTTAATTTTACAAGCTTGTCGTTTAATGGTCAAAACGTTAATAGGAGATGATGCAGAAAAAGAAATTTTAAAAATCCCACTTTCAAATAACACTATTAGCAGACGAATTCAAGATATGTCGGAAGACGTAGAAACTCAAGTAATAGAACACCTCAAACGTGATATCATATTTGCCCTGAATTAAATAAAAAAAATTAATTGTGTTTTATGATTGTGTCCACAATAAAAACCAGAAAATCATGGAATCTTATTTCACACGTGGACGACACACAAATTGTTGTTGCAATTATTTATCTCAGAATTATTTCGATTTACCGAGAAGATTTATTCGAGAAAATTCTAATTTTTGTATTTTCTTTGAGTTGAATAACTGTGATAGAGATAAATGTGATAAATGAAAAAATCCTAATTCAATAAATTTCAAAATCATTGGAGTACTCGGTATAATTACATTGAGTTGAATACAAATACAAGGAGATAAATCTAAAAAATTAGCGAAGCCAAAATGGATTTAACTGTAATAGTTTTGAATTTTAATGATTTCAATTTTGATAGTTATTGATTAGAATTGAAAAAAATTAGTCATGGTAAATGAATTGTGGAATGAAAATATTTGTAATAAAGATTAAGACCAACCAATAATTGATGTTACAATAAAAATAAAAAGTTTCAGGGTAAATATATATAAAGTTGCTTTTGATATAAAGAAGAGTCAACCATTATTAGATGAAATATTTAATCTAGAAGGAGATATACTTGGAAAAATATATATAAATTGGAGATTAACTTGGAAGATGATATATTCTATATTTGGGCTCCATTAAACTTAAAGAATTATGAAATAACAGTCATTTTAAAATTATGTATTGAAAAAGTTGTTATAAAAAATGTTTCGAGGGAATGTATTCCCTGAAAACCCTTTCTGGGTTCTTTCAACATTATAATAAATTATTGTACTTTCACTCGTTAAGAACAATGACTTCAAAATCTGTATTTTTGGAACTAATATAAAAGATCAGGGTCTTGTTAAAATCGAATTCGAGGCACTGAGGATTCTTGTTCCATCAATAACATGCAATCCAAAATTAGAAAATTCGATAATGGATAGAACGAATGATGAAAAACCAATATTGGTAAATTCAGAGAATATCAACAAATATTAAAATACCTGAAGGATCAAGATTTTCCTGAAAACCAAAGGTTTTGAACTCAAGACCTCGGTATATAGCGAATAATGATCCTTTAGATCAAATGGCTTTCAGATCTAAAGCATACCATTATTCCTCATACATCAGTGTTTGTCAAGGTTTTGGAGTAGATCTTCAATTGAGAATGGAAGATTTCAAGAGTTTATATTCGATATTCTGTTTCGATGTTTCCGATCAAAACGATAATTTTTCTGTCAATGATGTGAATATTACAATCAATATTGAGAAAGACATGGACTTCAGGGCCAATGTTTTTGTGTTTTATTGATTGAAAAACAAATTGAGATCCAATTGGAAAGCTGGAAAATTAAAAAATAAATATTAATTATAATAATAAATAACATAACTGATATATATATAAAACTACAATATATTTCGACCGACTGTGATATGTGAAGCATTGTTGATAAGGTCATTGGATCCAAAGATTAATGTGCAAAGTGCTGTGACTATGAATGTTTTGAATGTTTTTAAATAGTTTACGTATGTTAAATCATGTTTATGTATTGTTTTTTAAAAAAACTTTTTTTTAATATTATTAAAATAATTGAATTTTTAAATTACATTATTTTTTAAAAGTTATAATATAAATAAAAATTATATTATTTATAGAATTAAAATTTTAAATTAATTAAAAGTTATTTGAATATATTTTTTAAATATTAATTCATAATATTTTTAGTTGGTTTTGAGTACATGAAGATGACAGTTATGTTGTCGAAATATATCGTACGAAAAGTTTTTTATTGGCGTTATCTTCTAAAACATTTTAAAGTGGGGGAAATAAATAATTAAATTACCTAATTAATAATTATTATGAATGGTTTGATGCGTGTGTATCTTATTGTAAGTCTAAAATGCGTCTCATATATCATTTTTATTATTATATAATAGTCTTCGATTCCAAATAAATAAATACTAGAACTGTAATGTCATAAAATAGATTTTAGAATTTACTAAACTTAGAATTATTTAACATTCATCGTTCCTCCCTCCCATAATTTTATTTTAGGGACCACATCATAACCTCATTGTATTTTATTCACTGATAGAAGCGGTATAATAATATTTTAAATTACTAATGAATTTGTTATTTTAACATTTTTTTGCTTGAAATTTCGTGTAATTAAAGTCTTGGTTTAATATGCAATTAAAAACATCTATATAAAGTAAACATGATGCAAAGTTGTATTTGTTTACTGAAAATATGAGCTTGTCAGGGTAACCATGGCGTATAAGTCTCGATTTTTGTGAATTTTGTTTATTGTCAATATATAAATATTAACGAAAAGTTCGGTCAGTAAATATTAACATTGCTAATAGCGGAATGTTGCCGTTTAAACGTATCAATGCGGATTTCTTATTGTTTTCAGAATAAATATCAGGAAGAAAATTAATTTACGGAAAAACTCTTTTTGCGAAGAATTCTTAGGCTTCAAAAAACAAAAGAAAGAAAAATAAATAAATTATATTTCTAAATGAATTGTTTTAATTTACTATAATAACGAATATTTTCTATCAAATTTAAGGTCAAATATTTTTAAAAAATCATGAAAATTTAATTAAAACTTTAATCTTAAATAACAAATAAAATTTAAAGATTTATATTTACTGTTAAAATGAAGATCACAGAATGACACACGCACACACATGTAATACAAAAAGAATATGAAAATATAGGGAGAAAATATAAATAAAACAATTAAATGTAATTATCTCAGTCAAATATATTATGTTACAATGTACTAGATTTCAGGATGAGTCTTCCGAAAAATAGGCATAAATAGCAATGAATGACAGAAAAAGTTTCACTAAAAGCTGAAAATTGGGTAGCTAGTGAAATAGAATTTTTATTCAGAAAGTTTAAATATATCAGAACAATTTTTGATTTATTTCAACTTTTTGATGAAGATATTTTTATTTTTAATTATCCATTAAAATAATCATAAAATTTCACATATTCCTTTAGATCAGTCATTATTGAAACAAAAAGTCAAAAATTATGTAATATAGAATACACACAAACCTACCGATTTGTTGAAATCTGCTTTCCATGAATTGTATTTCTCTATTTGCAGAAAAAAATGAATAGAAAGATGTCATATTAGAAATTTGCGTTTAAATTTTTCATTTAATGAAATATTTTTTTAAAAGAATTGACAGAATACTACTAGAATCGGCAGCTCATAACAGAAAATTAAAGGAAATCTCTTTCGTTACGTCATCATTACGTTTTGAGTTAGGTCCAGTGGTTTTATACTATATTCGTCTAAATTCATTCAACGAAAGTTTTGTAAGTAGAATTAACAAATCACTTTAACAAATTTCCACTGTTTCAAAATAATGTGAGTAAATATAAATAAATATAATTATATATATATTTATTATTTCGAAATTTTTTTTTATTATATGAAAGCAGTTTTTATTAACGATGTTGTTTGACATTTTAATTGTCGATGTCGAATTATTAGAAATCGGCTCATCAAAAATTATTCTTTTAATAATAATTAGAATATTATTATTAAACACCTTGAATTCAATTAAAATTTGATGACTGAAGACTTAAACATTATCGTGACTAATATGGTGACCATTCCAGCGGATATACTCATTATAAGACTACTGGGGAAGATGTACTACAAAAGTGAGTTTCTAGGACTGCCAGAAGTTCTTCAAAATAACAAAGACACCAGTAAAGACTCAATTGATACTAGTTACTACGTTTTTTTGATAGAAAATTGATCAATGAATATGAAGTGGTAGAATAGAAACAGTGGATCAAAAACTGCAAGCAGCATCTCAACGACCAACATCGTTAATAAATGTGTTAAGAGAAGCTCTGAACTACGAACAACGGAATAAATTGACATAAAAATATACAAAATTTCACTGTATCAAATATAAATTTAGATAGAGATGAAGCATCTCAAGACTGCTTAACAAATCAAGGCGACAATACAGCCTACTACAACCTACGAAGAAGTTATGAAAATTTATTTATTTCCTACCAAGATTAGCCGTCTCTTACGTCGACGTTATATTTTCCAACAAATTACTAAACTGTGAAACCTTATTCACTACTTCCTTTTCTCCATGCGTTTCTCCTTGAGTGTCCTTGAAAAGAAACAGTTGACTGGACATGTGAAGCAGATGTGTAATGATAAAACATTCCACAACCAAAGTTACTGTACTGTATTATTCACCAGCAAGCATTGTGTGCTTAATATATGGATATTGGCGGTGCATTAGAGCAAATATAACTAAACAATTTGAACCATTTTCAGAAGTGCAAAGTCTTCATGGCTGAACAACAACTGAGTTCCCAACATTATTTGAACGTGAGATCATCAAAGCACTCCAGATATCGATTCTTGGATTGACATACAGAAAAAGTGAGACTGTTTCAAGCCTCATTTGAAGCAGATACAAACAAAAGTCCAAACGAATTACAGCTGGAAGACATTGAGTTGCAAACAAATGACATCCTTAATGACAAATTCAAAATGGAAGTCGTGGGACGTTACCAGTGTCTTCCCAAAGAAGACTTTCCTAATGTCAAAACTTTTGCATTAAGGTGCCTTTCAATATGTGGAGCAACATACCTTTGCAAAATTAATTTGACTTATACATTGGAATGACTGACCGTAATCTCCATTCTCAGGTTCTTGAGAACTGTCAACTAAGGGAATTGATTAATATTAGTGAACGCAATTTTTTGCTTCATGCTATATTTTGTGAAGGAATTTAAAAAACTATTTTGTTGAAAATTTATAAAAATAAGGACTACTGAATCAATTTGTTTGAATTAAGCAATTTAAATCGATATATTATCTAGTTCGATTCTACCTTATGATGATAGTAAGTCTATCGAAATGTATTGGAGTGGCGCTTTTATTTATTGCATTAAATAAATTCAAAAATTCTCATAAATTCTTAAAAAGCTACAAAGAGTTGATGCATAAATTTAAGTAAATTTTCACTATTTCTAGTTATTATTCTGTTATTAACTTGAATTTACGAACCAATCTGTATTATAATAACTGTTATTCAGTTGACAAAGGAGTAATAAAATTGATTAATTTTTCTATAAAAAATTTGATGCATTCTATGTTTTGAATTGAGGTAGTTTCAAAGTTTCTTTTTATTTATTTAGACATTTCGCTTAAATTTAGAAGGATAGTAAGAAACCGCTAATTAGCGTAGACAAATTATTTTCAGAAGGTCTCAGGTGACCCCTGACAAATTTTCAGGCGACCCCCGTAGGGGTCGCGACCAGGAGGTTAGGAATCACTGATTTAAAGCATTTTTTCTGGTTGAAATTTATATTGAAATTAATTTTTATTTTTTGTGAAAATTAATTTTAGTAAATTTTCTTTATAATTAAAAAGAAAATGGAGTCTTACTCAAACTTTAACAATATTTTTATTTAGCATATTCAGCTCATCTGAAGTCTGACAATACGAAGTGATTATTTCTTAATAAATGTAATATTTTTGAAAACCTGAAAGTTTTTTAATTTGTTTTTACTGACATTTTATTCATTAAAATATCCCATTTCTTCTATAAATTCGTTAAATTTAATTTCAACTTATATTTGGAACTAAAATTATAATTGGGCAGCATATTACATTATTTATCCCATTGGCTGAAATTATTAACCAATCACAACCATTATCAGGAAATTATTTTGAAAATAATCCGAAAATCAAATCAGTTTCTTTTTTAAAAGATGCCCAGCAACGAAGAATCAGTTTCTCAATGGCAAATTCTCATTACTTTAGCTATATTAGGAATTATTGGTATTGTAGGAGGCATTGGGAATGCTCTAGTGATTGTTGTCTATAAGAAAAAACTCTACAACAAACACACAGCCGATTTCTTCATTGTTGTTTTAGCGATTTCAGATTTATTAGTTTGTCTTGTTATTGTTCCCAGTACGATGGCAGTTGAATATTTGACATTCAACATTTCATCGGTCTTTTGTAAAGGTTATTATTTCTTGAATATTTCGAATTTACTATTTAGTACGATGCTCATTTCAGCCGTTGCCCTTGATAGGTACCTTTGTATTTGTCATCCTTTCGTGCAGTATTTAACGGTTGGAAGATCTATTAAACTTGTCATGTTTCTTGCATTAATATCATTCACAATTGGAATTATGGTAGCATTAAATGTTGAAGTTCGTGTCTCGACCGACACGACCCATGACATGTCGATTTCGAACTCTTCTGATTTCTCAATCTCTCATTACTATGCAATGTCAAATACGAAATATGTCTGCGATGAAATTATACATTTCAATAACGTTACAAGAGCGCAATTAGTGTTCTATACAATCGTTGAAAAGATAAATCATACGGTTTATATTGCATCAATTATATCGGTCATCATCCTCTATTCCTTCATTCTTAGAGTCGTCGTGAAAATTCGGCACCGAGACAAGATTAAAGAAGCGTCAATAGTGAATTCCGATTTGAATACGTTTCAGGATAGCGGGAACACTGTTGAAAACACAGAGGTAACTAATGAAATGTGGAGAGTGAAACTGAAACCGAAACCAAAACCGAGAAATAGAACTCCGAAGTCCAAACGAAATTATAACAAATTGCTGATGGATATCAATAAGAACCGTGAAAGAACGGCTAAAAAGCAAAAAAGTATGTCAAGACAAAACCTGGTGAGTAACGTCACGATTCAGAACATGAGGTCAGCAGCGATGCTTTTTGTCGTCGCCCTCGTCTACATAATCGCCTTTTCTCCGGTTTTAATGATTGTCAGTTTCAAATTCAGTTTCAATTTGATATTATACAATTTGTATTATTTAAACAACGCTGCAAATCCGTTAATTTATTGTTTCATGAATTCGAAATTCCGGAAAGAACTGGCAAATGTTTTCCTTCGCAGATCGTATGGAAATAATGTCGACTTTTAGATCTTTTTGGAACTCAAAAGTTTTGGGAGGATTATTTACAATAGATTTGATAATTTAATTTTTATTTAATTTTAATAGCAATACATGTGTTTATTTTCAAAGATGAAATTATGTGAATTTTCAATGGAAAATATAAATTCTTTGACAAATTTTCAGTTCTTTACTATTTTGGGATAAATAATTGCTGCCTCTTCTGAAATTGAAATTGGTATTAAATTACCAATATTGGGAAATTTAATTATGAAGATTTTTTTGTTGGGTTTATTCGTCAAGTCAACTAAGTTAAATGTAAATCATTTATCCATTTTCTTGGAATTTATTGAATAATAAAACATTTTGTACTTTTAAATGACATTAAGAATTTTTTTATTATTTGACTATGAATCAATAATGGCATCAATGTTTGATTGATATCATTGCTGACTCACAGTCAATTAATAAAAAATTTGTAATGTCATTAAAAAAATAAAAAGCTATCAGAGGTGAAAACCAAAAAAGTCTTTTGTACTTTTATTTTTATTGTGTTTCAAGCGGGTACTGATTTCTAATGTGTTGCATAGATATAGAATTTAGCTCTTGAAAATCATTTCATATTTATCAATAAAACTATTTAAAACTCTTCTATTTTGCATTACCGAAAAAATGAACATTACTGAAAAATTCATTAATAAAGTTTTGACCAATGAAATGATTATAACTCGATATTTCATTAAAGTTATTGATTAAAAGTAATCCAAGTAATATAAGAATTTCTTTAATTTCTTTTAGATTTCTTTTCATTTTCAAATGATATTGTTTTTATTAAAAAATATTTGACGATAAATCAGTAATGATATCGATGTTTTTTGATATTCACGAATTTTCGACAGAGCCCTTTTCAAGTTATACAGTAGATATTGGCTTATTCCATTGATGATAGTTTTTATCTATAGATAAAGTGGATTTGAAGTCTGCATAAATAACAAAGGTTATATTTATTTTGATCAATATTTGAATTCCGAATTCTTATTATTAGATAGATTGTGGGCCACTGCACGTATTCCCAACTGCACTTACCAACCATCTCAAAGAGTAGGAAACTATCAACGCGCTGTAGAGTAACTTTTATGAGAGGTGTTTTGACTCTGGTTTAAAAACACAAAGATATAAAAGATTAGAGTCTCGCACTATAGTCAGGGTTATTCAAAAAAAGTAGTCTTGATTTAATATGTTTTTAAATTTGTTTTAATTATTTTCCATAGATAATGATGTATCTGAATTTTTTAGATCAAATAAAATTTTGACGCTCGTTTAAAACACTAAAATTTTGACTCTTAATGAAAAAGCAATTTATTCTCTCTTTTAAAAATAGTTTGCTTCTTCATTATAGTTAGAGGGTATTTTTGACTTTCGATTGACCCCAGTATTTTCAATAGTTAAAAATGATCTCTGAACATTTTATATAAAATACGATTGTTGGTGTGCTTCCAAATAAAATGAATAAAATCACAAGAGAAAAAATCTAGTTCACCATAAAGTTATTCAGGAGCGTTTTATCATTATCATTCCAAATCTAAACCACAAACTGCTGAATTAAATGAGTTGATAACCAATACAGCACATTATTACAGCCAATGTTACGATATAAGGACACTTCATTATTAGAAGATTTTAGTTTTGGATGCACAAAAGGTTTTGTTCTTATAACGGGTCAAGAATTTTAAGTGGGTTTTTCAGTTATCGAAAAATCGTCTTTGTAAAGACAATGACGATTCCAATTGCAGATGAAAGAATAATGTACACAAGGCAGAGTGATTGTTTTACGTCAGCTTAGGAAAATCATGGATAATGGAAAGAATATTTACAGATGCAGACAAATAAAAGGTATTTCAGTCAGATACGCGCAGAAGAAGAGATATAACGGTTAGGCACTAATTACAAATAACGTAGGAATTGTGCCTTAATAGGTGGTCAACAGAAAAATGTGAGTCATATAGCCTTGACTGATACTACCTTGGTACACCTCAAGAGCTACAATAGAAGGTTTCATGCTCATTTATGAATATCAAACACTACTAAATCACAAATTTCATTACGAGTATATATTAACACAATAAGATAATTATGATCATTGATATGATTAAAATCGCAAATGAAATTGTACGCACATAGTAGCCCTCGGAAACCTTTTAAAAATGTTGATATAGAAGGAGTTCTCGAGATAATTATGAATGAAAAGGATCACTAACAATGATTTTAAAGAGAAAAATCGGTTTAAATATAGATTTGAACAAAGATAATGATAAAAACATATTAAAACCTCTATGAAAAATGATTGATTAAAGCAATTATAAAGAAAGCTGATATATGAAATTTTTAAAGTATTAATTTCATAAAATTATTTTAAATTGAATTTAAAATATGAAATTTAAAAAAAGAAAAATGAATGATTTTATTTTGTTTAAATAAGAAAAAAAGGAGAGATTTATTTAGTGATTCTTGATTAAATTACCAAAATACGAAATGCGGAACTCTTAACAGCAATAAATGAAAAATTCATTCTTGGAATTAGAATTCCTTTCCAAGCTGTTATAATATTATCATGTTCAGTCTTTTTAACGTAGGATCTTCACTTATCACAGAGAAACAAAAAGATTAAATAAATATTACCATTATTTTGCTAGCAGATTGAGAAAATTTCTAAAATACATAAAAATAAGCTATAAAAAATTATTAAAATAAAAAAAACTATGAGAACTCTCATCTGTTATGGAACTTTAATTTTGAATAAATAATTACATTTAAATAATATATGAATATAACAAAAAAAATAATGCAAATATAGCACAACATTAAAGCTTTACTCACAAGGTATCGGATGATGAAAACAATAATATAAACGTTTATGTAAATCAAATTTAAATAAATAATTGTGTAAGCCAAAATTTAATAAGTTTTTCGCATGCTCTTTCTTCTCTGATTGATCTTTTCTTACAAATTTTTTCAAGTATAAATTTAAGCAAACTTCTCAAATTCAACTTGACAATATTATTTAAAATTATTTCGAAATAATTCATATTTTATGAATGAACATTGCAGAAATTGGCTTTCATAGTTTTTTATTTAAATTTGATTTATATCAAAGATTCCGCTATCTACAATGAAAAATGATTTGATCTAAATTAGCCCCTGATAGGTAAATGTCGAGAATCCAAAGTTTTATTAAAGAATTTCAAAACATTTATATTTTATCAGATTTTTATAAAAACGCAAATTTAATTTCAAAATATTTGAAAAATTTTGTTTAGATCTGTAAAAAACTTTTTGGACCCATTAAATTTTTATGTTGGAATCTGTTTAAATTTATAAATATATTTTGAAAACAGTTGGAAGAAACGATCAATCAGAGAAGAAAGAGATAGCGAAACATTTATTAAATTTTGTTTTTGTTTTTGAATGATATGAACCTATTTTAGGTAGAAATATTTCACGTTTTATGAATAAACATTGTGGAAATTGGATAACATAGTTATTTATTTAAATTTGATGACTTATGAGTATTTTCTATATCATTTTATTTTTGATTAGTTTTTGCTGCATAAAATTATTTTTTTACTATTTTCTATTTTTTTTAAAGTTTTTTTTTAATTTAAAATGATTTTTGATGCTCATCTTTAAGTTTGTTTTTGTCTCTCCATATTTCCATGTGTTACTGTTCCGAAATAAGCAAAGATCACTATTATTTAGCTATTGCGCAGCATTAAAATAAATCAGATTAGCCTGAATTTCCAAAAGTTATAGAAGAATGTTTCACAAATTTTTGATAAAAATTTACAAACTTCAAATAAATTGCGATTATCTTTTCTTGTCAATTTTATGTTGATTATCCAACAACAGATTTTTATTTATGAGAAATTGATATTTTTTATATAGATTCAGTTCTGTCAGAAGAAGCAGCTGTGTGCATGTTTATACTGACTGCAACGTATACAGCGGCGGTGGCGGCGGCGGCGAAGGCGGCGGTAGTGGTGACGGTAGCGCCGTTGTGGCGGCGCAGAAATGTAATTTCAGTATCGTTTATATTCAGAAAAAAAGCGTAATCTGGATTTTCCTGAGAAAAATAATTTTTTACTTTTATATTTATATGAAAATTGTTTATCCTTTGCGACATTCTTCATTTAATTTAATTTTTTATGGTTCTTTCGATAGACTCTATTTAACAATGTTTTGAAGAAAGGATGAAATAATTTTAGTGACACTTCGCAATGAGCAAAAATATAGCAAGAATTTAATTAAGAAATAATTTTTACGATTTTAATTATATATGCCAAAAATATTGTAACTGAATAGTAAATTCTATCATTTTATAAAATTATATATTTAAGTTATGTATAATATTAATATTTAATTTATTATCATAATTGTCTCAGGAAAATATATGCATGAATTGTTTATCAGGAAGCATTTTTTAACGCTCTTTAATTATACGATAACAATAATAATATTAATACCACAAATAATTAAAATAATAATAATATTAACAATCAAAATTATTTTTATTGTTATAATATTTTTTTAAAAATGATAAAAAAATTTCAAAGAAAACTAAGAAGTTTATTTTTTGATTTGTATTTGGCAAAAACTGTTTCATTAATAAATATCGGAAGTCAAACGGATATTTGTGTAATTGATTCATGTTGAGCTAGTGCAGTATAATTTATTAATAAATATTATTAATTTAATTTGCTTCATTCCACATGGCTTGCTTATTATTTCGAAACTAAGTTGAAATGTTTTTTGAAATACTTTAACGACAATTCCCTAATTGACCCCCTTCAATAGGTTTTCCTAATACTGAGTTTTACAATATTAAAAGGTTTTTTTTAAAATACACTTGCAATATTATAAATAAAATCAAAAAATACAATATAGATTAATAATTAACCTAATGTTTAGTTATATAATGATTTTAAAATTAATTTTTAATTTTAAAAGTCAAAATTTTATATTTAAATTTCAAAAATATTTTTTGAAAGTGGGAAATTTTTTTTGGAAAAGAAAAGAAAATTCCAAAAATTCAAATTATTCACGGAGAAGAATTTTTTGATTGTTGTAATCAAATTAATATCAAAAGTTAGAAAAGGAGAAAATCTCAAATGATGATCGGATCAATATCTGATTCATTTAAATGTTAAATAAAATTGAATTTATTTTTTTCAACTGGATCGGAAAATCCGATTATGGCAAACAAACTCAATCAGATGGCCAAGTGCAACAAATGCCAAATTGGATCATTTTGCAGATATCAATAACAACAGAATTTTCAGCGATTTTACAATCGCATTTTTCTATGTAATTAATAATTTCTTTTTCAAATTTTCTTTCGTGCGACAAGATCGTTTTGGAAATAATTTTTATAATTTGTTTTATCATATAAATTGGTTTTATAAACAAGAATATTTAAAAATGAAATATTTAAAAAAAAATTTATTGAATATTTTTTAATTCAATAATTCTCATATTAATGACATAATATTTTCTACAAAATCTGATTCATAGTCAAAATTTGTAGAAAATAGTATGTCACATCTAAAGTCCTTATAATCTCATATTAATGTTTGTAAGGTTATAATTGTGCTGAAATATTGTGTTCTATAGTTCCGCAAACATAAATATTAAAATTATTGCTTTAAATAAAATAATAAGTGTGAAATCAAAAGTTAATGAGGAGAATATTAATTAGTAAATATTTTGAAAAATATAAAAATAATTAAATTAAATACAAAATAATTAAATTATATTATGGTATTAAACATACATTTTATAACTATATATTAAGAATTTAAATAAAAATAAATAACTTAAAATCATTTTACAAATATTTTTGTCAAAAAACAAATTTTTTTGGTAAATTTGAACATCCATACTCATTATTTTACCAACATCCCGAGAGTGTTTCCTAAAACTTAGTCGGTTTTTCTGCTTGAGCCAGAAACATTTGAACTCTTGAATTCGAGACTACAGTCAGATATATTTTTTAGATTTTGACCACGGTCAGCAGGATGATTTTTTGAATTTCTAACTGCAGCCAGGGCACATTTAGTTACAGGTTACTTTTTGTACTATATAAAATTTAAATATTGATTTAAAAGTGAAAACTTTTTAGTTCATTTTTTTGGTTTAATCACACTATAGTGGAAAGGATTTTATCTTTATTTTATTTCTTAATTTTTATATTTATTACATTTTGTTTGTTAAATATGCATTATAATATTGGTATATTTTCTTATTATTTACCATTGATTGGTATGAGGTGAAAGATTACATTATTTACAATGGTTTAGCCACAGAAAAATAACAAACTATCGCTATTGTCATTTCAAAAGACATGATTAGAATGGGGATCATAGAATTACTACAGCACAAATGTTGGAACTTAAGTTGAAGAAAACATAAACCACAGATTTTGTGATGAGATAACTAAATAGATTTAATTAACTAATTATTTAGATAAATGATCTATTGATAATTGTAAGTAACATCTTATAACTAAAATATTTGCCCATAATAATATTTATCCTTGTTTCATATAATTTATGATTACTGGTGGAACATGAAAGATAGATATTTTTAGCGCTTAAATATTCACGAAAAAGTCTGATCAACATAAATAATACAATTTTAATCCACGAATTTGGTTGGTTAGAGTATTTTAGAGAGTGAGTAAATAAATATTTTAATGATGTTTATTTTTAACGTGGTTTAATAATTAATAATAACCTTTACTTATCAATTGTTCTGGTGTTTTATCATTTTGTCACACTTTAGTCAGTAGTATATTGCGCTGAAATGTTCATAGGGTATTAACAACCAAAAATAATAAATATTAAAAAGCAACAGTAAAATTTATAATGAATTACTAACAATATTTGTGATAATTTAGTTTTAACAAGTTATTTTTATTTATTGTTACATATATTGTGAAGCATATTAAGAAACATTATTAAATGCAATAAAAAGATTGCTTAATGCCGTTTATGAAGCTGTCAACAATATGCGGTTTCAATAAAATGATACTTTTTCAGACATTAAAAGAGAAACATTATAATTTCATTGTTGAAAATGACAGAACAGTTCAAAAATTAATTAGAAAAATTAACTCTACAAAAAATTGCATCATGGGATGCGGCTTAATTACCAACCTCTCAAAAACCTAACTATAAAGAGTTTTGGTCTTTGTAAAAATAAAACATACGCATTTCTACTTCCTAGATCTACAAAATTATATTAAATTCCCCATGGAAAACTAGAATTATTAGATTAAAATATCATAATTCACAATGTTTTTTCAATAACAGTATTACTAACAAGAAACAAACGAGTACGTCAAAGAATAGACTAGAAACATAAAGAGGAAAGCTTCAGCATCAAGTAAAACGGAGTGAGAAATTTCATATCTCTGTTAGCCAGAATTTCAATATATATCATCGTTGTCATAAGCGAAAATAATAAATGTATCAAAAAATATAAATTTCAGACCGTTTTTTGTTTACTCAGAACCAATACATGTGTCTACATTGGGAGCTCGTTTAAACATTCTCTGTACGTTATAAAAAGGGAACATAGGAAAAACAAATTAATTTTTCTCTTCAATATAAATTATTTTAATATTTACAGCATTATTTCACAGAATATTTAGTGAATTTGGTGAAAGAAGAATTTACTTTATTTTTTGTTTTAATAATCAAAATCCTAGAAAATAAATAAAGCATAAACCAAAAATCGAATTGTGTTTTGTTGAGACCTAAATAAAAAAATTAGGTAATTATTAAAAATAGTTGGGAGAAGAGTTGTGAAATAAAAGGTATATTGCACGAGAATTTTTTGAGAAGTAAGATAAAAGGTGAAGAAACGAAAAATAAAGGGCGAAAATTCTATAAAATCAAACAATCAAATATAACAAGGCCGTTTTTAAATAACCAGTACAAAGTGAAAAAGTAAAAGCAAAACGAAATTATAATTTCATATCTCGATAGCTGTCCGAGATAAAGAAATGAACTAACGTGGAAGTCAAAAAAAATAAAACAGTATATCTCGACATCTATCAAAGATAGTAAAAAAACTGAGAGAAAGAAATAAAAAATTGAAATAATTATCAGTAATTGTTATCAGATTGCATACTGTAAAAGAGAAATACAACTTGAATCACATAGAGAAAGAAATTAGTCTCAAATTAAAAAAGACAAAGATTTTAGGATTGTGAAAAAGTTAGCTATGCAACTATGTTCAAAAGCAAATTTTAATTCAATACAAAATCTGATAATTTATATTTTTAAGTATTTGTTTGAATTTTCTTACAATCTTTAATGATAAAGTATTTGTAGTAAAATGCTTTACATTTTACCACCATAGAAAAAAGCTAAAACATCAGTTATTAACGCTGCTGTTTTAAGACATATTTGTTGTTTTGTTCTATATACAGGCATACCTTGTTTAGCGCTCATATTTGCGTTTCTAGGGTTAACAGAAACAGCGTTAAAAGAAGTGCAATTTAAACTAAAACATGGGGTTACGTTCCGAACCATTTTTTTGGTACTTTGAATTCAAAATTAAAAAGATGGTCCATATTTTTATTTTAAAATAATTTTTTTTTCAATTATACTTTATTTTAAAATTAGAAAATAAATTAAAATTCAATAAAACAAAACAATTTCTATAAAAACAAAAAAATATATTTATGCATAGCACAAAATAAATTTAGCTTTAATTCATATTTAACTATTTTTTTAAAAATATATGTCTAAGCTTGCTTTCTTAAATAGTTTTCTTTTTTCTTTTCAAAAACATGGATTCCCGAATGAAAAATTTAGTTTTAACACGTTGGCTACTGGTGAATGAGTTACTAACATAAAGTTCTGTTAAATTGTTTTTATTTGTACGATATAAATTATAATAAATTCTGTTGCTATATTAAGCAATAGGTTTACATGTAGGTATCATAAAAACATTTTCTTTTTGGTTTTCTAAATACATAGTTCAATTTTTATATAAAATTAAACAAAGAAAACTTTTTAAAAAATATTTTAAAGTTAAATTATTTTTATTTCATAAAATCAAAAGAGCGCTATGATGAAAAAGCGCCGAAAGAGGTAGCGTTAATCGATGTATGCCTGTATATATAGGAAAACCTAATTCTGACAGAAAAAGCAATTTACTCAACCATTAATAATTTTCTGCAAAAAATTACACATTGGTGCGAATAATAACATAATAAATTAATATTCATTTGAACGTCGATGTAAATTAACAAATTTAAAAAATGTAAAAAAATTTTAAATTAAAGTAACTTATAATAAGTTAAAAAAATATTTTAAATCTAAAAAATATGATGTACTAGAATGTTGAATGTGAAATGACTTGATATGATTTTAATGATTTGGATATTTGTTTAAATAGTTTAGATTTTGAATAAAAAATTATGACTGAAGACTTAGATGTTAAAGGTTTTTTGAATTTTTGTATGCGGTTTTCATCCTCATTTATTTATTTTTGTTTTTGTATGGCTTTTTCAAATTATTTTAATATGTCATAGCCTGAGAACCAATATCTCTGGATAAATTCATCTTCACTATATGCAAACTTTTATGAATATTTAATTTTATTACATTTAAACAAAAGATATATAATAACTATAGCAATCAGAAATAATTGTTGAAATCTAATTAACAAAAAATTTACATATGTGAGACAGTTCAAAAGAAATCCAACAACTAAATTAGAATCTATTTAAACAAAAAATAAAGCAATTTAAATCCATTAATAGTCAAGGGAGATCTAATAAAGCTAAAAAAATTTCTATTATTTTAATTAAATTCTTTTTATTAATTGAACTTTCATTCACGACTAATTCATTACAAAATTCTAATGAATTTGAATGATTTTTGCAATATGTAGAATTTCTTTTGGAGTTCTTTTGAAGGATTAGGAGTAAAAATTTCATTTTCAATATTGAATTTTGAAGGAAATTTATTTTATTAAATTATTCATGGATTTTTGTACTTAAAGTAATAATTTAAATTTAGAAAAAAAACTTGATCTAATCATTGTTTATTAATTTCATTTTTAATGAGTGTTATAATTCTATCTTTTAATATTATTTGATTAACATTAAGTTCGTCAATGTTAAATTTTAATACCCTTAGAGAACTGTTAAAATCCAATTCTCCAATTATCATGAGTTTAAACATAACCACCTATTTGAATATTTTCCTCATCATCACTAATAATAATTAATTCGTGTTGAGATATTTTAGGTGCCCCGAATATAAACCAATATCAGCTTTTTTTATTAAATTTAAAATCTTCATACTTAAAAATAAATCGAAAGAAATCTATTTTATTCATATTAAATTGTGTCAAATAATCTTTATAAGCAAGAGAAAAATGTGATAGTGTTGGGAATGGTAAGCTTTACATGTCGGAAATATAAAAATTTCGATTCCATTGAACTGATGACGATTATCTCTATTTATTATTTTATGACATTCATCATTGTGACTCGTGGACAAAATACAGTAATGTTGGTATAAAATACCTTTTTAAATATAAATTATAAATAATAAATTTAGCAACTATTTAACTAAAAGATAACGGCAATAAAAAAACTCTTCGTACGATATATTTAGACAGCATAACTGTCATCTTCAATTACAAAAGACCAACTAAAAATATTTATATAAATATTATAATTTTTTATCTATATTATAATTTTAAAAATAATGTAATATTTTATAAATTAAATTATTTTAATAATATTAAAATAAATATATTTTTAAAAACAATACAAACATGATTTAACATACTTAAACTATTTAAAAACATTCAAAACATTCGTAGTTATAGCACTTTTTTAATTGGTTTTTTGCACCTGAAGATGACAGTTATGCTTTCAAAATATATCGTACGAAGAGTTTTTTATTGGCGTTATCTTTTAAATAATTAATTATTTGTCTAAATTATTAGATAATTATGTAATAATAAAATGTTATTTAAAAGGTTAATAAATTAACACATAATGAAAACGTTCATGTATATGTGCTTTATGTAATATTAAATGTTATAATTAAAAATAGATAATTACTAAAATAAACAGTTTACATTTAATCAAATTATCAGATTCAATTAAAATTATTTGTGAAAAATTTCATTTTTAAAATAATATGTTTTGAAATTTTTGAAGTTGAATGATCTTTATAGGTGTGAAGAAATTTGTTAGATCCTTTTTTAAAATTTTATAAGATTGTTAGGTAGTTATTCTAGGTACTTGTTGAATGATAGTTAATGTATGTTATCGACTGCTCATAGTATTTAATTGTACAATTTCTCTTCATTCCTGGAAATAATCGTAAATATTTAAATTATTCAGAAAATTGTCAATAAAAACATAAATAATGGGCAACAAAAAGGTTTTAAATATAAGTCAATTTTTTTTTAATTAAATTAAATTACAAATATGTTAATAATATCAAATAAATACTTACTAGTACACAAATAGTTAAATGAATCAAACAATTTCTTAGAACTGAAATCTTATCGATATATTCTGATTAACTTTAAACCAATGAAAAAGGTAACAATTTTCCTAATTATCTTATAAATTCAACCATTTCAATCCCTTTAAAAATACCATAAATTCCCTTCTCAACCAATCATTTCACTTCAAATGCCCCTTGGGAAGCCTTACCTAACGATAATCAGTAATTATCAGTGAGAGAAAGTGCAGATTTAGTGACAAATTGTATTTGGGATAAAGCGAAATAGTCTTCTGTGTTGGACACGAGGAGTCAGAGAGCAACCGACATTAACAATAATAACCCAAAATTTTTGGTGAGCCCAACGTGATCCGCGTCGGTGAAGAGATTGACGAAGAAATTTATCTCATGAATGAGAGTAATACGGAGAGTGATGAAACACAAATAAAATGGGCAACGGAAGATTATTTGAATCCAATAGAAGAAAGCATAGCCGTTATTAGGAACCCAACAATTCGAATTGAAAACGAACCTGTATTTCACGTGGGAAACAGAAAAGAAAAGCTCCATCAATAGAAGCGAGCGAAACGAGGGTAAATCTATAATTTTAGAAGCACTTAATTTCTTGATAATTTAATAAATTTAACTTGATTTTAGGATTATTTTAAATAAAAGTTTATTTTAGGAACAAAATGTTTATGAAACATCTATTTAAGATAATTATTTACCAATTTAAACACAATTTGACAGATAGATTTTGAATAGTAAATGATATTTTAATTTAGATAAGTTTAAATTGTATTGTATTTATTCGTTTAAAGTATGTACAGCTTTTCAGAGTTTTATTGGGTAGTGATTAATGTATTTTACATTAATTACAATCAACTTTTGGAATACACAGAGACAAGCTTTAATTAAAATTTATTGTTAATTAAACCAAACTTTTATCGATTTCAGCTGATTTTTAAAAGTATTTTAGTGAAACTTAGAAAGAATAAAATATCTTAGTGATAAAGGGTCGATTATTTACTTTCATTTTCAATTTTATTGATTTCATGGATATCAATCACAAAATTAATAATTTAGAGATTTTTAAAGGGTTGGTCATTGTGGTAATCAGTATACTGATGAAAATTATTGAATTATCTCTATAGGTTGATTGATAATTTTTATTGAATTTATACTTGATTTACTGATTAATTTTAATTATTTGAGCAATACGATATATATATTTTGTGATTTTACAATAATTTAGTGAAATTTAATTTATGTGAGAAACAATGATTTTATTCGACTTTATTCATTTTTGATGAATTTTTTAATTGCTTGAATTCTTACCAGAATAAAATTGTTATGATTTTCGATGGAAAATGTTGGGTATCGATAACAATTTTGTAATACTTTAAAGAAAATTTATTTTTTATTGGTAAAATTCAAATTTTTATGATAATTTTAAGGGTATTTGATTGGTTGAATACAAATGATTTGAATGATTGATTTTTAATTAACATATTCGGCTAATTACAGATTTCTAAAGGAATAAATATTAAATGGGTTTTTACCAAAAAAAATATGTATATTGCTAGTACAGTGGGTGAAATTTATTTATGAATGGAAATTTTTGGTTAAGAAAAGAATTTATGATATTTTAAGGGGAAATAATCGAATAAGAACAAGTTTGTTGTCATTTTAAAGGGGGTTGAGTTGTTTGAACATCTGTGTTTAAAAGGTAAATATTTTCTAAATGGAGAATATAGAGGTGGGATTTATAATATTTTTAGGGGGATTTGTTCAGATTGATATTAATATGTGTGTAAAGTTTTTGAGAGAGTGAAAATATTGTCATATGATTGGTTAAGGAGAGAATTTATGATCTTTTAATGGGAAAGGATTGGTCAAGAGATGAATTTTATTTTAAAAGGATTTTAAGGGATTTATTCGGTTCAATATCGAACTAAGTCGGTGATTTTTATCAAAAATAATGAATATAGCTGGGATTATTGTCATTTAAAGAGAAATGATAGGTTGAGAGTAAATTTTATATTATTTTATGGGGGAAACGATTGATCAAGAGGGAAATTTATGATATTTTAAGGGAGATTACAAGAATTTTTTTCGGGTGAATATTGATATAAGTCGGTGAATTTTATGAAAAATGTTGAATATAGTTTGGAATATTGTCATTTATAGAAGAATGATTGGTTGAGAGTAAATTTTAATTTATTTAAGGGAAAACAATTGACTAAGAAAAGAATTTATGATCTTTTAAGGGGAAATAGTCGATTAAGAATAGATTTTTTGACATTTTCAAAGGGTTTAGTAGGTTAAATATCGATATTTAGTAGGTGATTTTTATAAAAAATAATGAATATAGTTGTTAGAGTAGGGAGAAATGTTATTTGATGGGAAATGATTGGTCAAGAGTGGAATTTATATTAGTGAAAAATAGTCGATTAAGAACAAGTTTGTTGTTATTTTTAAGGAGGTTGAGTTGGTTAAATATTGTTATTTAAAGGGTAAATATTATCTAAATGGGTATTTTTATGATTTTTATGAAAAATATTGAATATGACTGGAAATATTGTTATTTGAAGAAAAATGATTGGTCAAGAGAGGAATATATAATATTTTTAAAGGAACTTATTGGGATGAATATCGATGTTCAAAGGGTAAATATTATCTACTTGATAGGTTTTTATGAAAATTATGAATATAGTTGGTGTAATGGAGTGAAAAATAACATTTGAAGAGAAATGATTGGTTGAGAGGCGAATTTATGATATTGTTAGGTTATTATTGTTAAAGTCGGTTGCTCTTTGACTCCTCGTGTCCTTTGGATAATAAATTAACAAACCCAACACAGAAAGACTTTATTTCGCTCTATCGCAAATACAAGTTGTCACTAAATTTGCACTTTTCTCTCACTGATAATTACTGATTATCGTTAGGTTAGGCTTCCCAATGGGCAAATACCTTTGTGATACGATAATTATATTTAACTGCTTCAATAATTTTCTAGTTCAACAACATTTCGTCACTATTACTCGTTTGCACAATACTGTCTTTGACCAACTGGCAACTTGTCTCATTTGCGCTCTCATTTTATACTGAGAATAATTATCTATAATTATACAATTATAGTTCCAAATCTATAGGGATCATTGAAACATTACAACTCACTCAGAATGATTGAGGCAACACCAATTATTCAAGATTATAATAAATTGCTTAGGGTGATTGCCTATTTGTTTATTTCCCTATCGTCCGGGCAAGTTAATTTTAAAATTGTAATCCATGAGATTTCGCTCGCTCTGAGTTTTCCTCATCGCTCGGGTTTTCCATTAGCCAAATAATTAACTTTAATTAATTTGTATTTTCAGAATAACTTTTCTTAGGGACCCTTCATTAAATATTTATTACTATTACAGGATTCGTCTTAAGATTTGACGGTTAACCATACCCATTTCTCCCAATCAATATTAATTTCCAAATTTTATAAATTTTTAATTAGTTTTGCACTTCAATGATTTTTGATGTGTTTTGTTCAACTTCGATTTTCCGAGTGCACTCATTTTATTTTCATTATTATTTTAACTACTTCAACAGTATTTTTAAGGGGATTGAGTTGGTTGAATATATAAGATACTTAGGAAAATTGTTACCTTTTTCATTGATTTAATGTTAATAAGAATATATCGATAAGATTTCAGTTCTAAGAAATTGTTTGATTCACGTAACTATTTGTGTAAGTAATTTATTTGTAAGTAAGTATTTGTTTGATTTTATTAATATATTTGTAATTTAATTTAAATAAAAAAAATTGACTTGTATTTAAAACCTTTTTGTTACCCAATATTTATGTTTTTATTGACAATTTTCTGAATAATTTAAATATTTACGATTATTTCCAGGAATGAAGAGAAAATGTACAATTAAATACTATGAGCAGTCGATAACATACATTAATTTTCATTTAACAAGTACCTAGAATAACTACCTAACAATCTTATAAAATTTTAAAAAAGGATCTAACAAATTTTTTCAAATATTTTACAAATTAGTTAATTTATTTAAAGAACTAACAAATATAATCAAAATTATTTAAAATTTACATCTTTCCCACTACTTTAATCAAATTCTATTCACCAGCTAACCACAATTTAATAAAATTAATTTCTACAAAAACGTATAGACAATCACATACATTTTTAATATAAATTTGGGTTTTCAGTAAGTGATATCAGTACACAAGAACCTATGTATGTATTGAAGCATGGTATCAGAAATTTAACATATTTGGTAGTAGTTGATAATGCGGTAGAAATTAATTATATGTGTATTATTTTTTTTATTAGTTTTATTCAAAACTTTAGCATCTTTCAGTTAATAATTTTAAGAGTTGAATCATTTTCAATAATATATATAAATTTTTTCTAAGCGCAATGAAAGTAATATATGTTTTGAAAAATTAATTTAAGAATAATTTTCTAATCAAGTTTCGTTTCACTAGCAATTAGATTAACCACTACTTATAGTTCTAATTAATTTATCATTCAGTATACAACAAGAGTTGAAAAGATTAGAAAACTTGTAAAAATAAATTTTAATTATTTTTTTGAGATGTTAGCAATTAATAGATTTAGTTTAGACTTAGGGAAATGTGAATATTTAATGAAAAGGTTGACATTCATCTTTAAAAATAACTTTTAATAATGTTTCATTGTTGGATGCAATTGAAAAATAACTGAAATGAACTCCAAATTATCATACTTTATCTATACATTTATAAGAGAAATTTGTTCAAACCAGTATTGCTATGTTTGCAGTAATTGAACCTCATTTTCAGATACTCCATATATTATAACATGCATTTGTTCAATTGTAGCTTTAGCAAACTTTATATCTAATCGTAAATTCCCATTTTGAGGAAATTGAGTGTGGTTCAAATCGAAATCGGGGGCCAAAACAAATGCAATGAATAGATAATTGCTTTCCAATTCATCAAGTGTTATCCCATCATTAAGGTTTTTATCAAAATAGTCCATATTTCTCACTATACTTTACATATATGTAGAACAATAATTATCATTCTCAAAATCAAAAAAGCTATTTTTATAATTCAACAGAAAATGGTGGAGCTGGCTGCATTGACCTTCTTGATGAGTATCACGCACAGACAATAGTCTATTTTTTTCGGTTATTGACATCAACGTGCAGATACTCAAAAACGATAAACCCCTTTTCCCTATTATCTGTTACAAGCCCAAGACTTGGAATTAAAGATCCAACTCTCAGTCAAAGCTTTGAATGGGTAAATGGAAAAGAGAGTAAATTGAACCATAGTGGTAGAAAACCACTATTCCAATGCGAACTCTTTTTATCAAAAATTTTGCTTCAACTAATTGAAGAATTGGTTGACCAGTTGCACTTGTTAGTAATAATGACGAATCAGATCTTTTCAATCTAATGTGAACATTTACACCTGGGTGTAGATTTATATTATACATTTTAATTAACTCTTTCTAGAATCGTATGTGAAGATTAATTTTGTGTAATTATGTTATCGAATATAAATTATAAAAGTAGTGGGATGTGTCACCGCTAGATCGTGTCACTGCTGGATCAACCCCCGGGGGGGTAAAACCGTTTTTTTCTATGTCTAAAAGTACAAAAAAAATTTAAGACAAAGACAATGACTCAATCAAGGTCATTAAAACAAAGACCATGACTCATTCAAGGTCATTGGATGACTCATCAAACACGTTCAAGGTCACTCAAACAAAGACCATGACTCATTCAAGATCATTTAAAATTTATCAAGGTCACTGGATGACTCATATTATTATTTAAAGGACATTCAAACAACGAACATGACTCATCAGAAAATTTCTCAAGGTCATTTATATTTTCTCAAGGTCATTCAAACAAAGACCATGACTCATAAAAAATTTATCAAGGTCATTCAGAATTTCTCAAGGTCATTAAAAAACTTTTCAAAGTATTTAAAATTTTCTCAAGGTCATTCAAAAGTAGGTCAAGTCATGGTCTTTGTTACGGGTAAACAAAGAGAGTTTATCGTCAGCAGCTATAATCGGAATCGATCGCACAAACAGTTGATTGTATGAGATAAAGTAATGATAAAGACGAAGGCAGAAGGGGTTTTTAGAAGAAGTATATAGTAAAATTTATAATAGAACCAATAATTAACAAATGGACTTATGTGTTATACAGTGGCAAAGTTAAAAAGGAGATTAATTAAATTAATTATATTAAATCTATTTTTAGGAAAAGAATTTTATAATAGTAAATTTAAAGAATTTATCAAAGGAATAAATCATTGCTCTGTATTTTATCAATATATTGCAGCACGAGTGGAAATATTTAATCGAAGTGTAAGAGATCACTTGAAAATGTATTTCGTATATCAAGGAAATAAAAAAAGAATAATTGTTTTACTAAAAGCAATTTATAGAGGGTGAAATGGAATGAGACCAATTAATGTTTATTCAATGAATAATATTGATAATTATATATAAAACCTGATTCAAGCGTTAAAACGCCTAAGTATAAGGACGGTGATCACGTTAAAATAAGTTAAATCAGTGCTTCTCCATCCATAAAAAATTCAACAACAATTGGAGCGATGAAGTATTTCAAATCACAGAAATTTATACAAATTAGAATCCAGTAATGTGCTTTATCAAAGATGAGGAAAACAATCAAGTTACGGGAAAATTCTTTTACCAGGAACTCCAGGTCATTCCAACCCATTGTATTCAAAATTCAAAATATATTAAAAACCAAAGATGTTTGTAAATATAACCAATAATGTTAAATGGTATGGACATGAAACTCCGATTCGGATATCAGAAAATCGATTAATTAAATAACAATTATGAAACCAGTTTTATATGATTTTACCTAGTAACAGTTGTCATTTTATTTTTCCTTATAATGAAGCTAGTAATTGTTATATCTATAATATCAATTAAATATAAATTAAGACGATTACTTTTTAACATATATTCATAAACAAATTTTGAATATTAAAACAACTTAATTGCATAAATTAAAATACCAAAAGAATGTGACATTAATTAATTCATGCTATATTTTAAAGTTTGTAAAATATAAATAATGAACATAATCAATTCATTAATTATCACCCTTCGCTGGCAACTGAACGGTAAATCGGTTTCTGATTTCTTCTTATTGTTGGTTTTAATGGGCCACAAATATCCATATTGGTTCTCTCGGATTAAAAACAATCACTTGGAAATTTTCTTTATTTCGTGTTATTTCAATCTTTCGTTTTTGACGATTTCTTATTAATTTTAATATTTTTACTTTTTTCACAAATCTTAACATGTTTAAATTCTTTCGTGTTAGCATTGCTTGATTATATTCAATTTGACTTTCTTTAGCAACAGAATGATAAAGTTTTATGATACTATTTGATGAACTTAGATCTGCAACAGATATAACAGTCGAATGTAAGATATATCCCTTCGAATATGTAATAATTTTTACATTCCCCCAAAATATATTGTGAGCCTACTATTTGTGAGTTCTTCCATCTTTAATAAAATCAAATAATAATAAATTATTTTCATTTCAAAACAAAAGAATTTAATATCCAAAAAAGATATCAGATCAAAGGTGATCAAAAAAACAAAGATTTTCTGACATTAATATTTCAATTACCTGTTTTAGTGAAATGATTCCACAAATATATGTGGTACCCTCATATTTGCATGTAGCCAAACAAAGCTTTTCATACCAGATTATCTTTCAAATAAAATAATTATATTTATATTAATTAGAAATGGCCTTCAGGTTATTTTTATTATATATTTTTACTAATTTCACTTTTTAATCATTTCATTTTGGTTTCCAAACAACAAACTTTTTTTCTTTGTATTTTATTAATATTTTTTATTTTATGCCCACAACAAATAAATTTCAATTTTTATTTAAATTAATCCCAAATAAAATAATAAATATTACTATAGTACTAATTCAAAGAAAACCAAATCGCATTCGACAGCGAAACATTCGCAAACATTTCCTTGCGCGAATATCAGAAACAACAAATTTGACAACGCTCGTAAATTTGTTTTAATTCGAGCTGAAAACAAAATCAATAACTCATCAGTGCAATATATTGAGCAAACACATTTGGAAGGGATAAATCGTTAATGTCAACACTTTCTCGAGGTGCTTTTACCGTTTTCACCAGTGCAGATTCTCCCTGTCTCACGAGCAATTGCAATTTCATTATCACAGAGAGCTCTTTCACTTGTTATTTTAAAAATAATTCAAATCATAATTTATTATAATAATTTACAATAATAATTATTATTGTAAATTAATATTTTGATAAATAAGGATGGCATCAAGATTTAAAGTTTTACTAAAGGTTTTGATATAAAAATTTAAAATATCATTAATATATACTTTTATTTATATTTATTTCCTTTATTACTTCGCAGAAAGGGCTTATAATAATAATAATAATAATAATAATAATAATAATAATAATAATAATAAAAATATTAATAATAATAATTATAATAATAACAATAATAATTCCAGAAATAATTTCAGTTATCAATAAAACTAAATTCAGATTTATTTCTGACAATTTAATGAGATGCAGGAAATAATTTTTATTTATATTTTTATTTACTAATTATTCACAATATTTGAAAATCTTTTTAGACAACATAAACAGATTTCAGAAAGTTCAAACGAAGAAATTTGACTTTTTTTTGATATTTTATAATAGATTATTAATTTATCAAAGTACTTTATTAGTATATGAAAGTCATACGAGTATCTGAAAAACCGCGATTTGCTTCGTGAAAAGAAGTCTAATTATAAGCTTATTTTTCAAAAAAATCAAAAAAATCAGAAACATAATAAAAATAAATGAAGTATATGGAAGGGACTCCGCTGTCTCACATATACCTTCCGGGGCAAAAAAAACCTTGAAAACAATTTTATGGTGATGCAGTGGATTTCTGTTTTTAGAAAAACTTTCATGACTCATTAATGACCTTGAATGAGTCATTGTCTCTTTTAAAATGTACTGCAATAAAAAATAATTTATTTTTAAAAAGTCTGACAGGTTCTGATGTGAGTATATTTCCTTAATAATAAACATGTTTGATATTTGTTTCATATCCAAAATCTAATGCGCATTAGGCTTTGTTTCATTTATCAGTCATGCACAGAAATCGCATTTGGAATGCAGGTTAAGTCACTAATTTCAAAACCATTCTGAATTGTGAAAAACATGAAACCGGGATTGATTCATAAAATATTATTAACCAAAGATTTGTATAAGATCGAATTGTGAAAGATCGATCATAATTTTCATAATCAGGAAATATTCAAAATTTGTTTCATGAATGCCATAATATATTTAAAATTAAAAATACATAATAGTCTATATTCTCAGAAATAGCTTCTGAGATCCTAAACTATGTAAATTAAAACATTTAGATTTTAAGAATTTTTCATTTATATATATTTACGCTCATCATTGACTGACTGACTCTGGAATGCTATAATATTTTGGGTTTTTTTGATTTCTTAGTTTTAAAAGTGTACTATCACAAAATTGTGTGCAACTGGTCTTACCATTTAAATTTTATCGTTTTTTATTTAGAATATATATAAACCAGACGTTCACACATCCCTAAAAATTCTATCCGTCGTAGGACGAGAACTCCTCTAGTTTGTATATATTAATTAATAAAATTGAAAATAAATAAATTAAATGTATTATTTGTAAGGATAATTATTGAGAATAAAATTTATAAATAATTAATTTACATTATCTAATAATAATACAGAATTCTCAAAATATAATTTTTTAAATATCCTTAGAACGGCAGAAATTCGAAGGAATTTAAATTTGTAATATCAATAAATATTTTATAAAAATGGACGTTCTATCTCGATCTAATATTATTAAAAATTATAATAATTAATATCTATCACAGAAATTTACACTTCATTCGAAAATAAAAATAAAATCGAAATATCATTGAGTTTTCTTTTTGATTAATTTATATAAAGTTTTAATAATAACTTTATTTCTATTTTCTTATCCAAATGGTTTTTTGTGAGAAAAATTTGACGGGTTCTTTATTTTCAATGTAAATAAATTCAATACACAATCAACTGGTTAATTCATTTAAACAATTTGCTTAACACAAAAGCAGTTTTGAAATAGAGAAGGAAATTCCAATATTTATTTTGCGTCAGAATTTTTTACAATCAATTTCAGATTTTAATATATAATTTTTGTTTATTTTATTCATTTCATAATATATCTGGATCACCATAATCGAAATACTTTATTGATCTATATCTATTGTGTGTCTATTTACAACTTATTTTCTCAAATAATCGCATCATAGTAAAGATGTATTTTATTGTAATCTAGCAACCAACCACTTATAAGTTTATTATGCTCCAACAACAAATATATACTTTAAACAACCATATAAATTTAAATTTAAATTTGTTTGTTTTATTCCTGCTTTCTCGACACGCAAAATTTTAAGAACCCATGCAATGGGTCCTTACACCAATTGTTAATACAGATAAAAAAGGTTAAACCAATGAAAATTTTACAATTTCTAATCAATATAATAGGTTTAATTGCACAATAATTCCACATATAGAAAATTTAAATGCCTATTTAACTATGCGATATGTTTATGTTTTCAGTTTATTTTTTCCGTCACTTTCTGATTTATAATAAATGAGTTCATTCTTTGCAAGATTAAAATTCAACACAGGAATAAGTTTGCGTGATTCTAAAATATAAACTTATTGATTTGATTCTTAAATTATCGATTGCTTCTAATGATTGAAAACGGGTGTATAGCAGCATACATATGAAAAAGGAGAATTGGCACTTTTGAGATGGGTGATTCTTATACTTTATACGATGAAAATATAAATATCCACAAATAGCTATGAATTCAGTTAATAAATTAAAAGCTATAAACAATAGTTTAACAAATGCCTATTTTATGATCCAGTCAATCAAAAAAAACTGATCCTGTAAATAAAAATATTTTTAACTGGCTCTAAAATTTGTCCAGTTTCTTAGAATATTTTAAAGTCGAGGTTTCACCGAGGATTCGGATTGAGATACATTAAAATTAATTTATAAATATTTAAATTAATAAAAATATTGAAATTAGTTACCATTTGTTGTAGAAAATCAAAAAAATCTGAAAGTCAGTCTGTCTGACTCTGGTTTTCAAAGATTTGCATTAAGATTTCAAAAATAAAGATTATGAAGAAATAAAAAGTTAGTTATTTTATTTTCAAATTTTTAGAATCTTAAGTAAGTAGTAGAATGAAGACCTGCTAGACCACCGGCCCACTGGGAAAAAGATATATACCCCTTCTCCACCCGGCAAATTTTTTTTTATAAATCTAAAAGTACAAATTTTTGTAGGACAAAGACAATAACTCATCAAAAAAATTGAAGATCATTTAAACAAAGACCATGGATCAGCAAAAATTTTCTCAAGGTCAAATTATTTTTCAAAATTTTTAAACTAGAATTTACTACTTAATATTATAAGTAGTAAAGTTATTATTTTATTATTAATTTATTTTACTTATTATTATGTTTAGTATTTATATAATAATTATTATTAATTTGATTATTTCTTCTTAATATGATTATTTCTTATTAATATGATTTTTACTTATTATTACTATTATTATTATTAATATGATAATTGTTATTATTTCTATTATTATTATTATTATTATTATTATTATTATTATTATTATTATTATTATTATTATTATTATTATTACTGATTATGTAAAACAATGACTAACAAATAATAAATACATTCAAAAATAGTTATATTTAAAAATTCATCAAATTAAATAAAATCATGTTTATCAGTTTGGTTTTGACAAGCTTCTATAATATTCATCCGGTTTCTTCACGCTGGGAACTCCTTAATGAAAATATGATAAAAGTATTACAAATATATTTTTGAGATAACAAATTATGAAAACTTTTCAAAAATAAAACAAAAACAAATAAATATTATAAGGATTTTTAAAAATAAAACTATACCAAATGAATGTTATAAAAAATGAAAACTATAACAAGTTTTCCAAATATCCTGAATAATTTAAAAATTTAACAAAATAATATTTTTAAAAATAATTATTACAATCAATCAGACAGCAATACTGTCTTCATCACTGTTGGCAAAACTGGACTTTAGCCACCGAAAAGCGGCCTAACTGATATTTCATCTTCAGTATCGCTGTATTCTGTTGCATCATCGAAACTGGAGAACAAGCCACCGAAAAGCGGCTCATCCAATGAATCTGATCTATCATCTATTACTTGGCCACTATCGATGTCAGCAACTCCAAAATAATGCCCAAGTGCGATACTGGTACTGTATCTTCAGAACTTGCAACATAATATTTGTTAATAAATGTTAACCCACACCTCATATTCCTCCATCATAGAAATTAAACATTTCCATGTCCTGCAGAAGTTCTATGTGTTTCTTTAATGTCATGAGAGCGGATGCCCATGACATACCAGGAATTCCATAAAAATTCAGAGGTTCTAAACCTTTGTAAGTAATAGCCTTTGCGCGAAATTGCTGAAAATAGTCTGCAAGGAGGAATACTTTCAATTTTAAAGGTAGTTAATATATAGTCAAACATTGTAGTGCAACTTTGCTGTGTCCAAATTAGTTGGGCGGTAGCGTATTTATTTCCTCTACTTTCTTTAAAAATTCCAAAACACATTCCAAGCCTATAAAATTGAAATAATGAGTTGTGTTTGTATAATTATTAATTAATAATAAGCCTTTATGTCTTAAGGCAAAACAGCCTCAAAATTCGCATAAATTATGAATGGCGGGGTAATCATTTTAGAATAGTTTTTAAATGTCAAGTTTTTATTTTCATGGAGCGTGTATAGGGTTGTTCCTATTTGATTTTTAGCGCAAAAATCAATATGTGCCTTAAATGTTTTATCAAGATAAAAACCATTTAAACAATGGGGACACCATTTTACGAGAATTCTGGTGCTACATACACCACTAGAATGGCAATTCATAAGTTTATTCAAATTAAAAATGTTGGTATAATGATAATTATCACCGACCTGTAATAATAAAATATTAATTGGATTTCAAATTTTTGGCGCTTATTTTTTAAATCAAATTTTAGCGCATTTTTTTTAAATTACAATTTTGGCGAATTTTTCGAATTCAAATTTTTAGTGCATTTTTTTATATTCAAATTTGGCGAAATTTTTGAATCAAAATTGTTTGAATGATTTTTTTGAATAATTTTTTTTCATCCACAAACTTTTTTCGGTCGCACTTTAGTCATTCTGACTCTCGATACAAAGCCTAAAATAAAATTGGCTTGAATCGCCCTACGACAAAAAAGCATAAAATAAAAATTGGCTCAAATCACTTAAGATGGTCATACTATAGTAAAGAATATTTTTAACTCGTAATGAAAATAACAATGCAATATTTGGTTTCAATACTTTCCATAGGTAAATATAGGCATAAAATAAAAATTTCAGTTATAGATTCAAAGTTTATGTTGCATTGCTAGTGCAGCTAAATGTCACTGAAAAATATTGGAGTGTAAATTATAGAGGTAAATATATAAATAAACACGTTATGATAACAAGAGGAATCTTCTCAATTCATTTGAATCAAGAACTTGTTGTATTATTAAAATTATAAATAATAAATCTGGAGTGATAGGTGTTGAACTCCCATTTGGGGTTACATTTTTATTTATTTGTAATTTGTAATTAAATTTTAATTAAAATATCTACCAGAATGCTTGATTTATATAAATAGAATTGTTCATAGAAATTGATGAAGGATTCATGAAAATAATTAACAGCAAATATTAACCGTATTCCATATAAAATGCAGAAGTTATTGCCTTTGATGTCAATGATAATGAATAAAATGGCTACAGATTTGTTGCGATACAAATTATTTGTGGAACTTATTTTTATAAAAACTATTTATATTTTTGATCAATTTTGCACCGTGATGTGAATGTCTTAGCTGTGATAATCTTTTGGCTCTTTTTATCATCATGATTAGTTTTATTTATCGATGAAAATTTGAACAAATAAAGCTATAAAATATTTATTTTATAAAAAAGTATTCACGTTTGATTCATTCGAGTTTAGGAAATGTTTGTATTTTTACCTTGCTATTATGCAGCTTTGCTTATTACTGATTTCTTGTAATTTCGTGATCTGTGACGATCTCTTTCTGGACCACCTGCTACTACATCTATAGCTGCACCAGCAAGATTTGCAGCTCCATCAACGACTCCACCTGCAAGATCTGCAGCTCCACCAACGATTCCACCTGCAAGGTGTAAGGCATCATCTACAAACCATTTCTTGTCATTTCGTGATCTATGACGATCTCTTTCTGGACCACCTGCTACTACATCTATAGCTGCACCAGCAAGATTCGCAGCTCCATCAACGACTCCACCTGCAAGATCTGCAGCTCCACCAACGATTCCACCTGCAAGGTGTAAGGCATCATCTACAAACCATTTCTTCTCTATGGGCTTTCCTTGGATTTAGAAAATAGGTTTAGAAATAGCTTGTAATTTCTGTTCATAGAATTTCCCTTGTATTACATTGTTATCACTTTTTTATTAGCATACATTACAGGACTCTATTTAGTATTAATTTTAGTAATTCAAAATACCTCATCATTCAAATTACTATCGAAATTTTTGATGAAAGGTGAAGCAGGTATTTTACTAATTCTAACCAACTTTATATTTTGGTTTTGTTATTTTTACAACTTTTTTAGACCGTACTGATTTAACTAATGTTTTCGAGCTGAAGAACACCAACATGTCGACTGATTTTTGTGAATAAATTATTGTAATCCTTTTCTTTATTAGCTTCTTGATTCAAATCATCGATAATGATGACATCACCTTTCCTTAATCGACTTGACCAGTTTTTCTCGAAACCCTTTACTATTTTAATGTTTTTCAATTTATAGAAATTATCTTGAGTTAATCCATGTTGTTCATCTGCACCAGCTATGCCAATAAATCTTGTTGAATTTTGTTTGGAATAAATTAGATTTCAGAAATTTACACACAAATATAGTTTTACCGCTACCATTGGGCCGACGATTTGATATACCGCAGCATTTCTTAATTCCATTAATTTTTTGTATTATTTTAGTTTTTTGTTTATATTAAACAACTTTCTAAAAATCATATATATATAGATTAATATATCATTATTGTTTAATTATGTTATTAAATATAAATTATAAAGGAAATTTCGATGTATCGAAAATGACGTTTCCGAATGGTAAACCCCAGTAAATTGTTGATAGGAGTGGAAAATATTCTATAATATTTTTCAAATCCGCAAATGCATAATCATGGGATGCAAGAAACCTTTGAATATCAATAAATTACAATATAGAATAAAGGATATTAAAATCCAGTCAATTACGGTTACCATGGATATGAGAAATGTTATCAATCTATACAAAATGTCAACAAAATGTCTTTGTATGTTCGAGCCAGAACTATTTCCTGCACTGAGGCTTTTAAAATACAACCCAATGTGTGTTAACGTGTTTGGCAGTGGGAAAATAGTCATATTAAGGTTGCGAAATCTAGAGTACAAAAATATTGTTACAGACATAACCAATGAAATCATGGGATTGGTCGATATCTGATTGGCTAATGATTGATTAAAACAACTTGCTTATTCATTTTATTTTTAAAATGGAAAATACTACGCCGATGACAAGTTCAGTAAAATCAAAGAAGGAAATTGAAAATTATGGTAAATTTATTATTTATTATTTATTATTATTATTATTATCATTGTTTACAGATAAATAATTGGAAGTAATTTTAGAGTGTTAGTTCTTCTTTTACCTTCAAATGCGAACAATTCTGAAAGAACAATCGGCATCAATGATTTCAGATCTTGTATACACCGAGACAAATATCTGGATATTCATATCATCGATCATGCTTTATGGGATGTAAAGTTAAATCGAAAAGTGAAGGACATGGAACCCCAATACCCGTGTATTCTGGACTGCAGCTGTTGCGATTTCAGATACCAAAGATTTGTAGAATGGTGTCTCGTCAAATCCGTTCAAAATGCTTGTAAATTTAAACTTTTGGTTATTTTGGTTTGATTAGTAATATTTTTTAAGAGTCTGATTAATTTAGTAGAAATCTTTTAAAAGTAATAATATTAGTATTTATTTGGTTTTAATAGTATTAGTTTTTTAAATAGTTATAATATTAGTGATTACAATAATATAGTAATAACAATTTGGCACATTAAAACATATATAGAAATAATCGAGGCACACATAAAATGCAATAACCATGCAATATTCATGCATGATTCTGATTGGTTAATCAGTATCTAGCAAGGGTATTAAAGCTCGTCACCACCTTATAAATATCATAAATCAAACATGACCAAGAAAATGGTGAGCTCTGCTATCAGTGTCCAACCAGTTCAGATGTTCCATAATTATAAAATGTATTTTTTAAAGGAGCCTATCAATATGTAATTTGTAAATCCAGTCAAACTCAATAGAACTCAATTTCAATCTCTTGCTGGAACACTCTCAATGATAGATATCAAGGATATTGATACGGTTTTCAATAAGATCAATTCAAATTTAAAATGCAATGAAAATGCATTCTTCACCAGTCAATATACCAGATATTATGATGCATTTACAGAAATAAGTTTCAAAGAACAGGAAAACTGGTATTTAACAATAGCAATCCAAGGATATAAAGCTGATCAAAATGATGTACTTTCTCCAATCTGGAAAATTGTTACTGCTAGACTTTCACAATTATTTTAATGTATATTTTTGTGTTTAATGTGGATGTTAATAATTGTATTTAAACAGACTTTGTTTTCTTTACAACATATTTTATAAACAAAATTATAATTAGTTTTAAAATTGTTTAAAAATGATGTCTGAAAAAGGTAAAATATAAAATATAAAATAATTTATTTATTTTCGTTTAGAATATTTAATAAACTTTTTGTTTGATAAACTCGAAGAAATAACTGGTGTAAAAATTAGAGATATGTTGACTCTAGTTGAAGCATTGGGTAAAAAGATTCATGTTGTGATTCAGAATGTCAGAGTGATGATGAAGATACTGAAATTATTAACGATGAAGATACTGAAATTTTAACGATGAAAAAACCCTTACTGAAATTTTAGTTGAGCCTAACGAATTAAAGACTTTGTTGACCATGTTATAGAAAATATAATGATAGAATATTGTGGTGATGAAGCCAGTACATATAATAATCAATAAATCTTTAAAAATGTATCTTTTTATTAATAATTCAGTAAATAACAAAGAAATATTTATTAAAATTTATGGTAAACTTTATTACAAATATATATGACCGATGCTCCAGTTAATAGTTTTAATAAAAATTTGCAATTTGAAATATAAATATCTGAAATTTTGGCTTCTGTCGCAATTTGAATAATTGTTACCAATCCACCGTTTGCTTCTACCCATGTATCAACTTTTGTTTCTATTACCTAAATAATGATAAAAATATTAAAGAAAATTAAAGAAATTCATATATTAATATTTATATAATTAATAGTTTACACACACATATAAGACATTTATAATGGCATTGTATATTTCAAATTTCATATGGATTATAATCAAGAGGAAAATAAAGTTTTTAATTGAATGTTCTTATAGGATTTAATGATTGCCAAGCCACAACCTTTCCAATATAGAATAAATATTCCAACACAATTTAATAAATTTATATTTTTTTCAATTGCTATTATTTATTGTTAAATTCCTAATAAAAATTTGGTTCAAAATGAATACTTCATTATGTTTGTGTTATGAATATTTAAAAAAAAATAATTAAATAGAAATAAATAATGAAATAATTAAATAAAATTAATTAAAATAAATAATTAAATATAATTAAAAAAACATTTTTTTTAAAATTAATAATAATTAAATTAATAAAAATAAATAATTTTATATAATATCACTCTTTATAAATTTTTGCGTGGTTCAGCAGTTGTCTAACGTTTCAAAACTTAAATTTCAGTATTAAAGATGATTTTATGAGAGATTTTAAAATGATGCCGGAGACCTGACCCATTATGGTATGGGATGAAATAGCATATATTTCAGCCGGAAATTCAATGTTGAAACAAGTTGCTTGTTAAATAAGATTTCCTTTTAAGTGTATATAACATTGGTTGATAAATTGAGATTCGTCAGGTTGATTTGATATTTCTCATTATCTGTTCTTCAAAATTTTTCCATTTGGAAGTGATTGATAATTTTATATAATATCACTCTTTATTTGTAATCAAAAATAATTAGTAAGTAGTATTGAGGTTATTAAGAAGTGCGCTAGATGGGGCACATCCATTTACTGAAAGTCATAAAAATATTTTTAAAAATGTTTTGTCACAAGAAAATCTAAGAAACTAATCAATTTCTAATTAGAAAAAGAAATAAGAGAAAATGTATTTTTTTGTTGAGTTAATATCGTTTAAAAGTTGGTTCTCGCTGACTCTTCGTGTCCTTTATATATAAATGAAGAAAATCAACACAGAACAACTATATTCTCAATTCACCACAATTACATTTAGTTATTAATTTGCACTTTTCTTTCTTTGATAATTTATTGTATTTTATCGTGTGGTAGGAGACCCAATAGAAGATAATTTAGTAAATGTTTCACTTGTTTTACCTTTTGACAGCTCCTTTTCTGGTGTTGAACGTATTTCGTTATTAACACTCTTCGACCAAATTGGTAATTTCCTGGTTTCTGAGTTTTCCTTTTATAGTTTTGATCAGGCCATTATTAAACTGTTATCTATCCTCTGGTCAACATTTGTCCTCTACTGACGCTGTTATCTACTGTGATAAACCTTAAATGCGATCATATTAACAATGTAATGCTCCATTCGATGCTCATTTTGAGTTTCCATCTGCTCATTAATTACCCCGGGTTTTCCCTTATCTCTTGGGCTTTCCATTGACTCGGGTTTTCCATTAGTAATTAATTAATTTTTTAATTAATTAGTTTTTGCGCTCTACCTTTTTCTAGAGACCACTAAGTGAATTTATACTATCATATTTAGATTCAACTTTCGATTTGGCATTCAACCATATCACTTTTCCCCGATCAATAATTAATTTTGCACTTTCGTTATTTTTGGTGATTTTAATTGTGGATCATTATATAACCCCAACGATTTTTAAAAATCATTGATCGCTTTATTATTGTGAAAGATGAATTTTGAATAAATTATTAAACATAGTTTCATGGTATTTGTGTAGATAATTTAACCATAAATTTGTATGAAACCTGTAATGCAAAATTCCTCACAATTAATTGTTTACTCATTGTTTTTAATTAATTAGCAATATGTCAATCAAAATAGCCCGTAACAAATATTTCAGGAATCTTTTCAATATAATGAAACAAAAACATGTTTGAAATTTCTAAATCCTTTATTTAAATTTGAACAAGTTTTTTGTTTAAATTACACTCAAAATATTTATTTACTTGTTTACTATTTAATGTATACTGCTACCAATGAAACGATTATTTTATACTGAAATCCTACATAATCAAATATCACATTTTATCAAATCCTCTTTTATGCTTTCGGCTCGTTATTAAAATCATTTAATAAAACTTTACTAGGATTATTAAAACCCTTTCTCAAAATATAGAAAAATTATACTTAGTAAATTTATTACAAAAAGATTTCCCCTTAATAAAAATAATCTGATTTTGCAAAAGATTTTCAGAGAGAACTCTTGAGTTCATAAATTATTCATTTATGTAATTTGGCGTATAATATAAATTCCGACTAATAAATTTATAAATGAGTATAATTGAAATAAGTTAAAGAGAGCTTACTAAAAGGCTTTTCAAGTAAATTATGTGAAAGAATTTATTATTATTCATATTTTATTTGTGTTATTAATTTTGATCGAATTACTTTTTATCCCAGTATTTACTTTTTGTCATTCAATTTATAAATATTAATTATTATTTTGTTTAAATAGGTTATTAAAATCATTTGAATGTTTTCAAACGAATGTTTCCAGTCAATTCAAAGGTTTTATTAATAATAAAATTTCATTTGCATGTATTTTAGAGTAATTTTTAACGTGTAACTTCTTCATTTTTCTTAAGGTTTGAACAGTATAGCTCAAATAGTGATGCTTAAATAGTGATTAAAGATGAGTAACACCCACAGGGTCGAAAAATTAACGTCGTAACTTATTAAAGTCATGTCAAAAACTAAAGGTACTGGAAATTTACGTTTCCAAATTAAATATGTTACACACAGAGAAATTATGAAGACTAATGTCCTGATTTCCGGGGATGTATTTAATTCACCAGTTATCATAAATTAGTAGCAGTTTAACCATTAGTTCATGTCTAATATAAATTTTATTCATTTATATCAAGAATAATGCACATACATTCATAAAAACAACCACAAGAAAATATGGGCACCAAGAAATTTTGGTTTTAAATATATACAAACAACATAGCACCCTTAACCCAACGACTTGATTTGAACGTTTAAATCAATTTTAAAAACCTTTCTCATGATGTCTCTCCATTACAATTAATTGACCAGATTCCCTTCCTTTCAAAAGATAATCAACGTTTATTTATATGAATGAAGAACTAAAAACAATGGGGAGTCTGTGCAGGTCACAACATCATAATTATCATACAACATTTTTTATTATTTATAATATATTTTTATATTAAAATAAAATATTATATTAAGTAAATAAAATATATTTGTTCATATTTACAAAATCCGTTTAAAACATGTCTAACGAAATGGTTATTGAGTTGAACAAGTTGCTTAAGTTTAACAAACTGAAGTTTCTGAATAATTCGAATCATAAACAGTAATTGTTGTAGCTGAAGAAACCAATCAAATTCAATTAGCATATTTCATGAATAAATTTTTATTATAAGATGGAATTATATCTTATTACACTGAGTTTGAAAAGCATAATCTTAAAATTAATTTATACTTGCTATACTTGTTTTATTAAATAAAAATATTATTAACATTTTATAAGAAACTTTCAAAAAATGTAAATTTAATGAAAAAATTTAACTTTTGCTCATAAATAAAATGCTTTTGTTACACATAAATGATGAAAGCTAGTGTACTAGATTGAGTTTAATTCTTCACATGTTTCTGACTACATGCCAATAATGCGTATTTATGTATGCATTGAGCACTATACAATTTCTTATAAAGATACAATTTGGAAATCGTATTCACTGTTCAATTTCATCAGACAAAATAAAGTTTAGTAACGATAAAATTTTTATAAGTGAATTTAGACTGTACAATGTGAGTGGGTCTGGTGGCCCAAATAAGTATGACACAGCTGATGTAAATTTTTGCGTGGTTCAGCAGTTGTCTAACGTTTCAAAACTTAAATTTTAGTATTAAAGATGATTTTATGATGATTTTAAAATGATGCCGGGGACCTGACCCATTGTGGTATGAGATGAAATAGCATATATTTCAGCCGGAAAATTCAATGTTGAAACCAGTTGCTTGTTAAATATGATTTCCTTTTAAGTGTATATAACATTGGTTGATAAATTGAGATTCGTCAGGTTGCTTTGATATTTCTCATTATCTGTTCTTCAAAATTTTTCCATTTGGAAGTGTTTGATAACCAAAATCAAAGATTCCATTACCTAAAATATTGCAATTTTTTAAAATTAATTGCTTTAAAGCCACATTCCCCTTCCTGCTCCAGATAAACTTTAAAAGGCACTGATTATTGCTTTTCCTTCATTATAAAAGCGATTCATTAATAAAAACACACTTATATTTGACCAACCCAACAGTATTTAAACTTGGAACCTACGGAGCCTAAGAAAAGAGTAAAAATCATATTGATGATTAAATAGATGGTTTATAAATATGTTAATATATTTATGATATATTTATATTTTAATTTTTAATACAAAATAAAAATAATGATTCTGTATTTTTTAAGAATAGTACGTATTGCTTATATTATATAATTATATTATATTAAATAAACATATTAAATTATATATAAAATTTGAATAATCAATCATCAAAAAAATAAATAATATATAATATAATTCTTTTTATGCACTCCTTCTTGATCAATCTTGAACATTCAACAAAAAATATTTCCAAAATATTTCATTTTTTTCCTAACTTTCCTAACTTTTAACTGGCCATTCTTGAAAGTCATTAAAATATTTGTATTTTATCATAATTGTTTTAATTAAATATAATTAATAATTATATTTAATTAAATTCACTTGAATATTCTTTTTTATTAATTTTTCTAACAATAATAATTACGGATTTTATTTCTTTCATTTTAAACAAAATAAAAATATGTAATTCGAAAATTTATTTATTTATATTCTATTTTATTGCGAAATCGCTCAAAGTTAAATTATTAAAAAGGAGAAAAGAATTTAAATAAATATTTGAATGCCTAATGGGAAATCCATGTTCCGTTAACAATATCCAAGAGACTGACTGATTAAAATTGAAATGAAAATTAGACAGAAAATATATTAAAAAGAAATTTCCAACAGGTTAAATCATAAAATTAAATTATGATTAATTTTCTCCCAAGCAGTCCCGTTAATGGGTGAGTGAAGGTAATAACTGAATTAAGCTGTTTTCTCATTAAATCCACATAAATAGGACAACCAAAGTCGACGAAAAGAGAAAATCAAATAAAACAAAACACGACTTAACGGCTATAAAAAAACTAATCTGTCTGTGAGATTAGTTTTTATTTCCAAACGAACTACTTTTTCTTATTTGACATTATTTTTGTTCATTTAATTTCAATATTTAAACAAACAATCTTGCTTAATAAAAATATTTTTTTGCTTAATTTTCGGAGGAAAAAGATTTTTCCTCAGTAAAATTTCAATTGAAAAAAAAAATTTCATTACCTTTTTTTCTTTCAGATTTTCTATAAACTCAAAAATGAATTAATTGATAAATGTAAACTTCCGTTTTGTTTGGAAATATTTCATTGAGAACGCAAATCACTGGCAAATCAGCGCTTTATTAAATGAGTTTTAAAAAATACAGTTTTTATTTTAATAAAAATTAACATAATTAAAATCTGATTAATAGCAAAGAATTAAAAAAAATAATTTGTTTGGATTGTCTTTGAGAGTTTGAAATAATAATAATAATAATAATAATAATAATAATAAAATAAAATAATAATAATAAAAATAAAAATAAAAAATAATAATAATAATAATAATAATAATATAATAATAATAATAATAATAATAATAATAATAATAATAATAATAAAAATAATAATAATAATAATAATAATAATAATAATAATAAAAATAAAATAAAAATAAATAATAATAATAATAATAATAATAATAATAATAATAATAATAATAATAATAATAATATAATAATAATAATAATAATAATAATAATAATAATAATAAATAATAATAATAATAATTAATAATAATAATAATATAATATAATAATAAAAAATAATAATAATAAAAATAAAAATAAAAATAAAAATAAAAATAATAATAATAAAATTATAAAATAATAATAATATATAATAATAATAATAATATTAATATTAATATTAATATTAATATTAATAATAATTATATTAAAATTAATAATAATTATATAAAAATTAATAATAATTATATTAATATTAATAATGCTAAATATTTTGGTTTAAAATATCTAAAAATATTTAAAATGTTCAAAGTTTGGGAAATTGATAATGATTTTGTGTCATTTTTTTCACTTAATAAACTTGCAAATTCTGGAAAAATAGTTGTTCTTTTAATCGACAAAAAATAAATCGTGTCAACAAGTTTCACATTTTATCCCAAACGGATACACTGTGTAATGAAACAAAATAATTTCCAGTTAGCTTCGCATTTGCCTGACTGAAAATGCCAAAAATTTCCATTATTTTTCCTACCAAAAATCAATTTTTTTCAATTTCTAAATTTTCAATATTTATTCAATAAACACAAATTATTATTTAATTACGTTTAATAAAAAATTTTTTTCACCATAACTTGCAAACCCCAAGAAAGTTCGGTGGACTATCAGTTTAAAAACTAAGTTGTGGAAAATCATACAAAAACCTTTTTTGTTAATGAACTTTGACTTGAAAATTCAATAAAAAAGATATATAGTTTTTTGAAATTAGAAAATAGCTTAAGCACTGAAAATTAAAAATGTTCATTTTGATACATATGGATGGAAAAGAATTTGGGGTCAGGTTGTCCCCTCCCAAATCCATTATAATTTACTTTGCTTGAAAATATTTTTTCTACCTTCTGTAATGTGTGAAAACCCCAGTTGAGACAATTCCTGTTGCCTGGAATATTTAGTTGATGCAACATTTCATTACGTAGCAATTTACAGAGACTTTTGAGTTTTACGCACAAGCTGAAAGTTTAGGTAGCATGTTTTTGACAGTAGCAACTTTACTCACTATAATTGTTTCAACTAATGAAATTTATAGTCCTAACTAAATTTTATATGCAACTATGGCATTAAAATCTAGGAATAAAAAATTAAATTAATTCTCATTACCAAACCTGAAGTTTTTACATTTTGAATAGCGCAATTCCGGTAAATATACCAAGTTTCCCAACATGGACGACAATTATTTTTGTTGCTGATACTTTCCAGTATCAATAAAATTGTGTTACTCACTAAATTTTCATTTATAATATTTTTTTAATATTACTTTTGTATTTTTGGCTGGAATGAAAACATGGAAAAAAAATAAAAACTAATTACTGGCATCTGTTCAAATTATCAGAGAACTAAAACAACTGGCCATTAGATCATTAATTTTCAGTTTTTGTTTTATTTCAATGCCGATGATTTATATCAGTTTGCAGTGATTTCGTTTGGATTGCATTGGGATAGTTCATCAATTATTAAAACAAATCTCATATACTTTCCATTCATATTTATTTAAATTAAAAATTTAGAAAATTTAGAAAATTTTTAATCAATTATCCTTTAAATCAGTGTTTCTCAAAACGGGGTACCCGATAGGTTTTTGGGTCTACGCAGGTCTTTTCAATCTTCTATTATCTAAATATTAAAAGATAAATAAAAAAATTTAATTAGATTAAAATGTCTTATTAAAATTTTATTGATACAGAAAAATATAAACGTAATCTTGTTTTTTTATTTATTGTTTATATTTTTGAATCAATAACATATTTTTAAAAATAAACTAAGTTTAAAAATCAAAGGATAAAGTAAATATTTTATATAAATGTAATTAAAATGTAAATCGCTTCGTTTTAATTTTTCATTAATGCTATTAATTTAAAGGTCGTATATTTTAAAAAAGATATTATAAAAAAATTTAATCATTATATATTAAATTTTAAAGCAAAGGGGTACATTATATATATTGAAAATGATCAATGGGGTACGCAGTACCAAAAATTTGGGAAACACTTCTTTAAATAAATTAAATTTTTCATGAAATTTTTCATTAGAAATATATTATATTTTTTATTTAGACTATATATTAAATAAATATTATTTTAAATTAAAAATTTTATAAATCCGAGGTTTAAAAAGAACAATTTTTTGTTCATAAAATAGAAAAATCAATTAATTAATTTTACGGATGAAAAAATGCGGTTTTGTTTAAGTGCTGCTAGGAAATCCTAATTAAAATATTATTGGGAATCAAGGAAAGTAATATGAAAATACGTCAATAATAAATTTTTCAATTTAAATTAATTTCATATTTTATTAATATTTAATAGTTTACTGTCATTTTCAGAATAGTTCCGGCAGAATTTTAGACATCTGCTTGTCAAAATGACAAAAAGTAACCGAAATTTAGAGTTAAATTATTATTCTTATGGTTAATGTTATGATAATAATTTTTATAACGAAGATAAAAAAGTTTATTATTGAAAATGGGTTAAAATGCAATAAACAACGCGCAATTAAAAATTAATAAAAAATTGATTAAAAATTGATAAGCATTTATTTAATAAGCATTTATTTAAAAAGCTTATATTCTTGAAGTATTCTTATACATTTATTAAACCAATCACTTCGCATGGTCTTTTTAAAGACAGAAACTTTAAACAACTTTAATATTTCATTGATGTTCCTGATATTTGTTTCTTTTTTTGTCAAATATCTTTTCATAATACTCCAAAAAGCCTTCAACTGTCTGGGTATTAGCTGCAGTAACAGGATCTAGATAAAACATACTATGGTTAACTGTATAATGGGTATAGTCAATATTTCTTAAAATGGAAACCAAACCTCTATACCCACGCCATTCGTCCGTCACAATGGCAGTTCCTGGTCGTACTCTGCGCCTGATAACGTCGAACAAGAACCTCCTTGACCTATGCTCGACTTGCTCAACAAAATATTCATTTACATTTCCTCTCACAACACCTCCTATAACCCATTTTCGGTTTCTTAAACTTCTGCCTCTCCTGTATTTTCTTTTCACTAGCAAGCACTCATCGATCTCAACTGTTGTGCCTGGTCCACCGATCATGTTACTTTCGTTTCAATTAATATAATGAAAAACTAAATCGTTAAATGTTTTGTACCAACGTGTAATTGTACTACAGTTTTTCTTTATATCTAATGCAACAAAAACTGCGGACACATCTTTTCTCCATTCGTTTAACGTATAAAAAACTTCATGTAAGCTCAATTTTGCATGCCAAAATATTGTTCCATTTAATATTGATTTCGAAGTATTGCATCGAATAAGATCGCGCGTATTGAAACAACGATAAACTGTGGCAACTTGTTTTGACTTCTGCATGTATCTGTTACACTTATAGCATACTGGAACAAATAAAATTGAATTTTCAATCAAAAAATTGACAATCCAATTGTCATTTAGAGATTTATAAAGAAATGTTGTTATTTCCATATGCCAAAAAATAAATTCAAACTATTATTTATTAATCAATTTCTTATCAATTTTTAATTGCGCGTAGTTTATTGCATTTTAACCAAAATTACACTTAAATGCTTTTGTTACGCAATATTTTTTACTCGATTATTTACGGATGCTTGTTTTAGTGGTATTTGTGCGGTTCTAATTCATGTTAAAAATGGTTGTATAAAGGTCATAGTATATGACTCAAGACTTTTACATGCTCACAAGCAAAGGGTATTATGTGTCCAGAAAGTAATTATTAGCAATATAATAGTGCGTTTTATATTTTCAGCATTATGGAAAGAAATTTTATATAAATACGGATCATAAAGCGTTAAGGTTTTAACAATCAACGCTGATTTTGATCTTAAATCTCGGAAAAGTGAAGATCATAATAACGTAGATGGTTTATTGAGGATATTATTGTTCTAGATATTATTTTGTTAAAGCAAACACGAGGAATGGAAAACTGGAGAAGTGCCGGTTAAGGATTTGATTTATCAACAATCGGATATTATTTTATGAAAATTGAATTTTGGTCAATTTAATTGGGTTGTATAGGCTTACTCAAAAATCCTTAACAACACTATAATTTATCTTCATTGGTTTAAACTCAGTTTTATTGCCTTAAATATGCCAATAAAGTGTTTCTAACAAACCTTATATTTTCTTAATCGTGCAGTGATTTTGTAAATGTGAATAATAATCACTAAAAATTATTTATTGGAATTTGAAATACACAAAGTAAACAATTATTAATACTTACTACATGTTTATTACAGGAAATATAATTAGGATAAGAGTTAATGAAAAATATTCATTTTCTTTATATAATATTAAGAATTTTTTTTGACTGAATCAATAATGATTCCAATGTTTTATTGATATCAATAAAACATCAATATCATTAATGATTCATAGTCAATGAACAATTCCTAATGTCATTGGAAAATGAAAAGAAATCAGAGGTAAAACCAAAAGAAATTCTTACAAAACATTAATAGTTTGGACATCAGATGACAATATTTTTTATTATGAAAAATTTATATATTGGCCCTCTGCATCCTAACGGAGACAGCAGCATCACCCGACCCCAGTAGGATTGATTTCTTAATGTCCTAATTTAATCTCAATTTACATAATATTTATTTTAATTTTTTATGACATAATTTTTCTGACTATTCAGGGTTATTTTTATTATGAAAAGTTTTTAGCGCATTTCTCTAAAATATAATTTTTTTAAATAAAGTTCTTAGTGTAAGATTTTTAGTAAAATTTTAAAAGACGAAAACTTTTGAATAGAATTAGTGGAATTTTTTAAAAAGAATTTTGTAGTCGACATGTTTAGTATTGTTTTAAAAAAATAATTTTAAGATTAAACTCATTATGCCCTTGATATCACCATCCTTGATGTCTATACCCGTTTTTCTAAATCAAATTCGATAGTTCGTTGATTTTATGTAATTTTGCATCTTTACTTTTCTAGTTTGAAATCCTTACAACAATCAGAGAATTCAAACAATTAATAATTAAATTAGCTGAAATATTCACAGTAAATATTCAATAGAATATAAGATATAAATATGAATGGCATTTCAAAATCAAAGATATGATAATTTAAAAACATTGAAATCACAAATTTATATTGATACTTTCAGCCCCCCCCCGCCCTCTTGCAAAGGACGCAAACAAAATCTAAAGATCAGAAATTGGTAATATTGATGAAAACAAGAATATTTCAAATGCTAACGATAAATATTAAATCCTCAAACGGGGGACTAAAATCACTAAAATAAAACATTAAATATAGAATTTATTTTGATTATAAGTCAAAAGTATTATAATAAAATATTTTCCAAAAAATATTGATATAATATAAAAAAAATATAATATATATTTTACTGTTAATACTCATAATATTCTGAATTTTTATGTTTTTTTAATTGTTTAACGTATAAACTAATCGACTTGTAAACTAGACTTTAAATTTCCATAAGCTTTTACATTTTAAAAATAAAATTAATAATAATTTATTAAAAATTATTATTTTATTCGAAAACGATTTATATTTTTATTATTCCTAAAACGTTTTTTTTGTTTAAACTTATAAACTAATAGATTTTATCAATGCACTGATTTATCTTGAATTCACTGCACTTTCTTGAAAGCGTCCTACATTCAAAACCATTTGATCAAAATAAGTCTATGAGCCTACTCAATTTTATTATAATATAAATATGAAGTCAGTTTCATATATATTATCAATTAATCATGAAGGTTTTATCTTTACTTCTCATTGCACTTTGTGTTTCGGTTATGCAAGGATCGCCGATAGAGAAGAAATTTCTTTTGCATGGTGCTATTGAAGGAACTGCTAATGTAGCCGGAGCAATTGCCGATTTAACTGCGGGCGCTGCCGGTGTAGTTGTAGATGCTGGTGCAGAAGCTGGATATTTAGCAATTTGTGTTGCTTATAAAATTGAATGCACCAAGTTACTTATTGGAACCAATGCTATGTGTCTGCTTGCCATCACGGAAGAAACACGAGAAATTTGTGGAAATGTTGATCAAAACTTGAGAGCTATTTGCGTTGATAACGATAGAAAATGCGGTTGGAGAAAAAATTACAGAAATTACTAGGCAAAAAGCTTTTTTTGAAAATATCACAAAATAAAAAGTTTATCAACAGCAGTTTTTACTTTTTGCATTATAAATATAAAAATAATAATAATATTAATTATAATAATATAAATAATAATAATAAAAATAATATTTTTTGATATATATATTGCTTATATCACTTAAACTTTACTTCCATAATTTATTTACATTTTTTTTAAAGACAAATATTTAACTATCTTAAAAAGTCTTAAAAAATTTGCATTGATAATGATAGAAAATGCGGTTGGAGAAGAAATTACAGAAATTACTAGAAAAACATTTCTTTGAAAATATCATAAAATAAAAGGTTTATCAACAGCAATGTTTTTGTTTTTGCATTATAAATATAATAATGATAATAATAATAAAATAAGTATAAAACGGTGATTCCTTAGTAGAAACATAAACTAATATATCAGATTAGTGATTAACAAATCAAGCCCTTGCTGCAAAGTAATAATTATATTGTTGAAAAAAGTTTCGATTATTAAATAATCCTCTTCAGTTTCTTGCAGAATTGCTATCTTCAATGAGAAAGTACCAAAATACGTTCTGATTTTTATAAACCACCAGAAAAACCCACATTTCCAATACATAATATTGAAGAAATCTTAGATAATATTTATGGGACAAAATATTTTACTACTGTAGATATTGGTAGTGCATTCTACCAAATTGAATTAGAAGAAAGTTCTAAATTGAAAACAGCTTTTATCATGAAACCTGAAAAATATTCCGTTAACTGAATGCCTATTAAGTATAGCCACAGTACCAACTTTTCAAAGACTGATGAACAAAGATTAGAAGAGATAAATTGAAAAAATTAATTAGAAATATTAATTTTCTCAAGGGATTATGAATCACAACTTAGAAACATGGAACATGTTTTTTTATAAATAGAGATAGCTGGATTAAAGTTCAAATTTTATAGGACAGGAGTAAAGTTTTTAGGACATATTATAAATGAAACAGGTTTGTATACTGATCCTTCTAAAATATCATCAGTTAATAATTGGTGTTTATTAATCAACCAATTAAGGTTATATATGTTCAATTATAGAGGTTGCTCATTTACCCGAGGTTCAATTAAACGAATTTTACTGTATATCTAAAGTTTATATTTTGATAAAGTATAATCCTCATGTAATAATAGAAACTCAAAAAGATCTTGTGGGTGTATTATTTTCCCTGTATATAAAATGTTTTCTAGGTATCTGTGCTGTCCTACATAATTTTTTTCAATTATTCACTTAAAAACTTAGAAGGCTTTTTTGAACAACTGTGCTGACCTGCATAAATGTTATCTATGTTTTTAAAAACGTTGAAAAATTTGTAAAATGTTTACTGACAAACTTAATTTTGAACGGTACCCTAGACTCTAGGGCCTAGAGTACAGTATGTGTGGTACGAGAAATAACAATTGGACAACAATAGTACACTCCTAAACGGTTGATTAACCAGTATCATCATTGCAATTTTCGTTGTATTCTATTTTATATATACATCAAAAAATATTATTATTATTATTATTATTATTATTATTACTATTATTATTATTACTATTATTATTATTATTATTGAAAAACTGGAAGTAAAATCTCAGTTTTAAATTCAATTTTTGATAACACACATTAGTACAGATATTCAAAAAATACAAAATTCAAAAAGATATCTTGGCATATTAAATAAGAGAAATAACAATTGGACAACAAAAAAACATTGCTTACACTGTTGATTCGCATCAAACACTAACCAGTATCACTATATATTAATTCACATTCACATTTTGTTTCACTGGAAACGTTTAAGAACTTTTTCAATCATAATACCTGTTCGCACAACGTTTTAATTAAATAATAATAAATTATTTGTTGTGGGTCTTATAAATAAAATTAACCTCTTTAAAATAAACAGGTTAAGCTGTTAAGGCTCAGGATGCAGTTCAAGTTACTAGAAGAAGCTGAAGCTGATAAAGACGTAATACCCGAAGAAGCTGTAGTATCAGAATAACTCTTTAAATTTGTTATATTGTAACTCTATTAAAAAGGTAAATATTAGGTATGGTAAAATGTAAATTATGAAATTATTTAAAATGTAAAAAGTTGTTATCTTTTATTAATGTAAATGTGAAAAGAAAAATATTTTAAGAATAAAAAGGTTGTTTAAATAATCAGTGGGTAAATTGTGGATTTTAAAATGTAAATTAGGGTAATGAAAAATAAAAGTTGGAATTTAAATTTCCTTATATTTTAAGTTATAATGTGTGATTTAACTTCTTTCGATTACTTTAATTTTAAGGAATGTATGTTTAATTTGAGTAGTGGGATGTGTCAACTCCAGCACATGTCACCTCCCCCGGGTTAAAATTTATTCTAAGTCTAAAAGTACAAATTTTTTTCTGAGACAAAGACCACGACTCATTCAAGGTCATTGGATGAGTCATCATATTTTTTAAAGGTCATCCAACAAATTTTCAAGGTCATTGGATAACTTATCATATTTTTCAAGGTACTATTATTTAAAAAAAATTTTAATTTAAAATTACTACTTATTTTTATAAGTAGTGTTTTAATTAATATATTTTTTTCATTATATTACTTATTATTATTATTAATATTTTTATTACTATTACTAATATTATTATTATTACAAGTTTTATTAATAATAATATTATTATTATTATTAGTTTTATTAATATTGTTATTATTATTATAAATTATATTATTATTGTTTTTATTATTGTTACAAGTTTTTATTAAAAGTTTATTATTATTATTATTATTATTATTATTATTATTATTATTAATAAAAATTTTATTAATATTATTATATTATTATTGTTAAAGGTTTTGTTATTATTAATATTATTATTATAACCTAAATAATTCCTATATAATATCTGCATGCTCATTCTAAACTATTTTATTAAAAATAAATCTTATTAATATTATTTTATAACCCAAATAATTCCTATATAATATCTGCATGCTCATTGCAAATTATTTTATTAAAAATAAATCTTATTAATATTATTTTATAACCCAAATAATTCCTATATAATATCTGAATGTTCACTGCAAACTATTATATTAAAAAATAAATCTATCTAAAAAACTCTATATATAATAAATAAATCTAAAAATAGTAATAATCATAATTTTTAAACTAAGACAAAATATTTACAAGTTTTTATTTTTCAAATATTTAAAAAATTTGTTAATAAATATCAATGACATTGTCAAATATCTCATCAAATTGTTGATTGCGAACTGTGGGATCGGTTTCAGGCATTATTATATTACCGCCAACATCAAGGACATCAACCCCTCTATAATGACCAATGCAAAACTTGAGTTTTTCCCTACCGAAGCTCTCTTATCGTCATGCTTATTTAATGCAATTTTTGAATTTTTAAAAGTAAACAGCTGATGATTTCGGGTCCTTATCCTATTTTGAGGTACCGACATAATAGTATTGTTATTATAACAATGTAAATAAGATTGGTGTTTAATTTCGGTACCCGGTAATTTTACACCCTTAGCTCGCATTATTGATTTATTTCCTAGCAGGTTATAACATTTAGGGTGCAAGAAAACCCACTCACTATAACCTAATCCTTTAATCTCATCCTTGAACTAGTCAAGTCGCCTAGAATATAAAGGATGAGAAGGATCATAATTTGATGTGTCTAATAATATGTCTGAAATCATCGCTGGTAATAATACATCTAATTTTAAATTTTTTTTCTTCTAAAAAGAAACTATCGGTATCACCGGCAACTAAATTAATATCACAGTTATAAATATCACGATATTTTTGTAATTCAATTTGCTGAAACTGGTATATCCGTAGTTTGGATAGATCTAGAACTGATTGACCAATATAACTAAGCCTATCCAAACATATTGAGTCCTTATTAAGATGAGCGGCAAAAAGATCATCAGTAATCTCTATTGTTTTTCAAAATGCCGGTTTTGACGAATATGTAATTAACCTTTAAGCTGAATTAAAAAGTCACAAATTCATCTGCTTTTTAAGGTTCTCAACGGGTTTACCATACAGACTATTGTTATACAATTTAAATAGATCTCTTTATAATTCACTAACTGCATTTGCACGCAAGTTAGTGTTTTTATCAATATAAATTTTAAAATAGGAGCTTGTTTGTATTTAATAGCTCTATGTATATATACAACCTTAGCCCCGAGAGAAAGATAAAGCCTGAGAAGCCTCCAATGAAGAACATAGTTCTTCTTAAGACAATGCGTGATTTTGGTGGCACATCTTTTCTGGTCAAATCTAAAAGTCATTTAAAAAATCATGTAAATGAGGGCTTTGGCTAAGAGCCCAACCATACAGATTATTTATATCTATGTACAATCATTCTGTATCCTCCGAAGCAGCAATGCAATGTTTGTTAACAAATGTTAACCCACCCCGTATTCCACCTTCGTAAAAATTGAACATTTCCATGTCCTGTAAAAGCCCACTGGGTTCCATTAATCTCATAAGCGCTAAGACCCCTTGACATACCCGGAATTCCATAAAAATTTAGAGGTTCAAGACCATTGTAAACAATAGCCTTGGCACGAATTGTTTCAAAATAGTTCGCAAGGAGAAATACGTCAAGTTTAAGGTAAATTAACATATAATCACGCAAACTCCTACAGTTTTGCTGCGTCCAGATTGGTTGTGCCCTATCGTACTCATCTTCACTTACCCCCTCTCAAATTGGAGGCAACTTATAAGTAGTCTCAAGAACTTCCTCAGAAATAGCGAAATTATACGGAAAGATACCTTTACAGTCGACTATAGAACCTTGAAAGACAGACGAAGTCAATGGAAGATAAGTTAGTGTTTTCACAGCCTTAGCTAATGAACAATTAACAAATTGCATACTGTTGATAAAGCGAACAGCCAATTTGTTAATGTGAACAATTAATGAAATAAATTTTTCTGTAGAGGTCGGTATGATATCTAAGTTCCATGAACGAAAGCGATCGAGACCGTATTTTAAAATATTGTGAAGGTCATGACCTCTTAAATTATGAAAAAAGATAGGTAGTAAGGGATAAATTCTACGAGCTATTTTACATTTTCGGCAAGCTTCCCCTAGATAATTACATGTAAAATGGCAATGATCTATAACCGGAATTACAATCGGTTTTTATACATAAATAACAGTTTCGACAAGTCATAGGCCCTATCAATTTACATCTTTCCGAATCATGATATGGAATAACAACTTCAGTTTCAATTTCCTCAATCTTCTTAGGAAAATCAGGAATGCAATCAAGACCATAAAAATATGAATACAATTTTGTCTTGTTATAATTATTAATTAATAAAAGGCCTGCTGCAATAGGCATATGGATTTGATGATGTCTATCATCCGGAGGTAAAACCGATTCAAAATCGGCATAAATCACAAAAGATGGGGTGATATGTTTAGAAAATTTAGGAATTCTAAGTTTTTATTTTCGGGTAATGTGAATGGGTTGTGCCAGTCTGATTTTTGGTACATAATGCAACATGTGTATTGAATGCATTATCTAATCGAAACCCACTAAGGCGATGCGGACACCAACGGCATCTAATTTGTATGTTACAGTCAGGTGCTTGATGACAATTCATTGACCTATCAATATTGATCACTGCGGTATAATGGTATCTGTCCTTATTTTCAAGCACTAATAAAATAAATAGGATTTCCGTCAGTGACTTTGGTTCCTATTAAACTTAAATGAGGATGGTGAAAGACATAATTATCTGGAACCTCATCAATTATCCCAGTTGGTGTACGACACATTAATTGCTAACTTAAAATTAAAATTTTTCTTTTCAAACTTTGGGATGTTGCAAAGTTTCATGGGACAATCCGTGACCTCATTATATTCTAACTCATCTTAAAGCTCTGTATATTTCAAAACTCTTTGGGGATTTTCACCAATTATATCTTTCTTTAATAAATAAAGAATGGAGTAAGGAAAGCATTTGTCATCATTATTTTTTATGTTTACTATAGCTCCTTTATTTTTCAATGCAGAAGGGGTTTTAATGTATTTATGCCCTGACAGACTACTAATTGGAGCATATTTAGTTAGAATAAAGTGTAGTTCCATTATATTAATAACACGCTATTCACTGCCAAAATGGGTAAATTTTTCAATTTTTTGGTTAAGTTTATTAACCTCTTTGCTTAAAAAGTTGTCCGAAATAATGTCTCCACATTATTCGAAAAATAATTGTCATGGATCTCACCTTCTTTTTCAAATTTAATTAATATTGAGAATTGAATTTTAACGCTCCCCATCTTATTTATTTCAAACATTAATTTATTACTGATTCGCTCAGTTAAAGTTATTTTAATTAGTTGCGCATCAGATATATAAAAACGTAAAGTTTTGATAGCGCCATTTAAATTTACCGATATTTTTGGCTCATTCTATAATGAAGAACCTCCGAATTGTATAATATCATTATGTATAATAGGTATAATATCATTATTTACATTGTTTATAATATTTACAATAGAATCATCATCATCACTGATTTTGATGACTTCTTTTTTAATCATTTTATTAGGAATATAAATATTAATATTTTCAGCAGGCCTTTTATTCATTATTTAACGTTCTGGGAGTTTTTGCACATGGCACATTTAAAAAAGTCGATGCCATTAAATCTATGTTGGTAAGATTTTTCATGTCCTCATGACATCTTTCGCCGTGTTGTAAAGATGAGATGCAATATCTCGGATAAAAAGTGCCTATTAAAAATAATAAACTATAAATTAAAATAAATAATTTCTATATAAAGTATCTAATAAAAATAATAAATTAATATAAATAATTCCTATATAATATCTGCATGGTCACTGCAAACTATTATGTTAAATATTTCCTATATAAAGTATCTAATAAAAAATAAATTAAAATAAATAATTCCTATATAATATCTGCATACTCACTGTAAACTATTATGTTAAATAATTCCTATATAAAGTATAATAAAAAAATAATAAATTAAAATAAATAATTCCTATATAATTCACTAACTATTATCGTAAAATCAATATCTATAATAAAAAAATCCTATAGAAGAAAAATATATATGTAAACTATTATGGTAATATTTCAAGTCTTTATATATAATATCAATAGATTTGTTTCTTTATAATAATAATTTAAACTTATTATAAATTAATGATATTTGAAGTATTATTATAATAATATTTTAAATTTCATCAACTTATATTACCATAAAACTTGTTATAAAATATATTTATTATAAATATAAAACTTATTATAAATTAATGATATTTAATGTAAAGATGTCCAATTAATACATAGAAGAACGTTAAGAAGAATGTTGGAATCAGAGAAAATAAGGAGAACTTCCATTGATAAAAGTCTAACAAATATTGAATTAATGTTAAATAATGCTACGAATGAGTTTTGTTTACAAGTATGTGTAGAATGGGTATCAAAAATTTGATTGTGCAAATAAAATCTAAAGAGGATGCTCATATTAAAAAATTGATTAATTTGAGGAAAATATTTGGGATTTCTAAATTTAATGTGTAGAATACTGTGATAAATTTGAGTAAAATAATTTTTACTGATGATGAAGAGCGTGTTTTAAAATTTGGTCCAAATCACTGTATTAAGAATCGCTTGGATGAAACAAAATTGTGTGTAAAAATTGAAACTTTATATTTTCAAATATCCCGATCAATGAAAGGCATTAATGGTAATTATGTGAAGAGCTCGTTAAGTGCACGTACGATGGAGTATATCGATAAAAACAAAAAGCAGAATATTAGGGATTTTATGACTTTAAAAAACTTAGCTAAAAAAATATAAATATCTGTAAGTTTGACAAAAGAAATGGAATAGTTATTCTTGACCATGATGTGTATGTAAATAAGTTGAATGATTTTTTAAATTCTCCTCAGTTTGTGAAATTGCAAAAGGGTCGGAAGAATGGAAAATTGCCTCCTCTTAAGGATGAAGAGTTTGTACAAAAAATATTAAATGGTTTTATTGAGAAGACGCTTATTAATGAAGAGGTAGGTAAGTCTATTCATCCGATAGGATCGCAGCCAGCAAAACTATATGGGCTTCTAAAGATCCATAAAAATGGTGTACCTATGAGACCAATAGCAAAGTTTTTAGATGGATTATTAAAACCGTTAATGCGATCAGAGTTTGGATGTAAGGATAGCTTTGAGTTTGTGTCTTGTACTGCAAAGTTACAAAAACGAAGTATGAATGATGTTATGGTTTCGTTTGATGTTTGTAGTTTGTTTACAAATGTACCACTGGTTGATACAATTGACTTATGCTGTGCGTTGTGGGATGAAAATCATTCTGAACATCACATTTTGGATAGAAGGGCATTTCGTAAACTTCTTGAATTTGCTACTTCAAATGTCAATTTCTTTTTAATAATGAATGGTATCAACAAATAGTGGGAGTCGCTATGGGTTCCCTTTTAGCACCAACGATGGCATCAATATTTTTGGCTAGTTTGAAAATTTGAAAAACCTTTTGTTTATAAAAGGTATGTGGATGATATTTTTCTTGTATTTGAAAACCAGAAACATGTAGAACAGTTTTTGCATTTTATGAACAGTTTACATAAAAACATTGTATTCACATGTGAAACGGAGAGAAAGTCATCAATTGCGTTTCTAGATTTGTTAATTCGACGCAAAGATAAACATTATGAGCCAGAGATTTATAGAAAACTAACTGATACTGGTCTTTACACTTCTCCAGAAAGCTTTTGTGAGTTTAAGTATAAGAGAAATATGGTGAAAGGATTGATTTATCGTTCATGGTCTTTATCTTCTACCTTTGCTAATTCGGTAAAAAGTGTTGATAAATTGGTTGAGTTGTTGATAAAGAATGAATATTCTAAATCATTTTTATTTTTGATGATAAAAGAGACTGTTGATAAATTGATTAAAAATCATAAGGATCAATGTTTTAGAAAGTCTGAGTGTAATTTGTCAAATGAGTGTGAATTGAGTGTTGATCTAAATAATAGTAAAAATGAATATAAAAAAATTGAGCCTAAATATGTGTTAGTATTGCCGTAATCTGAAGGTTTTATAAATTATAAAAGGAAGTTAAGTAAACAGATGGGAAATTTAGAATGTAAGATCGTCTCTATTTCGTGTAAGGTACGCAATATGTTTATTAATAAATCAAAAACTCCGGTTGGATTGTGTTCTGATCTCGTTTATCAATTTACATGTAATCGGTGTAATGCCACATACATAGGAGAGACTTCCCGTCATCTCTGTACTCGAGTTCTAGAGCATTATCGATTGAAGGGTTTGACCAATATTAGAGAGCACAATAGAGGCTGTAAAAGTGAAATAGGAATGTCTGATTTTAGACTTTTGTTGAAAAGTTTTAATAATTATTGGGAACGCGTAATATGTAAAGCATTGTTGATAAGGTCATTGGATCCAAAGATTTATGTGCAAAGTGCTGTGACTACGAATGTTTTGAATGTTTTTAAATAGTTTACGAAAGTTAAATCATGTTTATGTATTGTTTTAAAAAAAAACTTTTTTTTAATATTATTAAAATAATTGAAATTTTAAATAACATTAATTTTTTTAAAAAGTTATAATATAAATGAAATTTTAAATTAATTAAAAGTTATTTGAATATATTTAATAAATATTTATTTATTACAAAATTAAATTAATAAAAAATAATTTGTTTAAATTAAATGTTAATTCATAATATTTTTAGTTGGTTTTGAGTTCCTGAAGATGATTGTTATGCTATCGAAATATATCGTAAGAAAAGTTTTTTATTGGCGTTATCTTTTAATTAAATCGTTGCCAAATTTATTTAATTATATATTTAATGTATTATTATAATAATACTTCAAATATCATTAACTTAATTTTTTATAAATAAATAATAAAATAACATTTATCTCCCGAATCCGAAGATTCATCATCCTCTATAGAAGAGAGGGCAATTATATCTTCTTCAGAAACGGTGGTATCCACCAGCATATCTTCCTGAGAAACGTGGGCATCTTCAATCGAAATATTAGTATATTCCATATGAGCATTAGCGTCCAAATCTACTGTAATATCTAAAACGTTTTATATTATATTGAAAAAATAAAATTAAAATTTACCGAGATCATCATTGATAATGATAACTTCATTCCCGTCATCTTCGATAATAATAACTTAACTTTCACTATCTTCAATTGTAATAACTTTATTTTCTAAAATAATTATTAAATACACCAAAATTAATTTAAAATTTACCTTTTTAATCCTCGATAATGGTAACTTCCTCTAGCTAGTCTTGATATTCGGTTATTAAAATTGAATCTAAAATAATAAATAATAGAATAAATATTAAATTCAAAATCCTTACCGGTTTCCGATGTTAACAGGTTTCTTAAAATATTATTGTTCATTTTGTAGTTGGCGGTGAAAACGTTTTGGAAATAATTGTGAGAAATTTGAATATTGTCAATGTTTATAAAGAGAATCATATTTTCAGAATTTAGCCAATCACATTTTAGCACATATAGGTGAGAGATATGTACGCATGCATCCTATACTGTGTAGGCATGTTTTCTTTCTAAATCACATACAAAAGAAGTATGTATGTAATTTCTATTTAAATTACTTACAGTCTTGAGTGTGTATGCATGTGTTCATTGTTACTAATCACGCACTTATTGTGCACTGGCTTTGTAAATCATGTCATTATCGTGCAGTGTAAATCATGCGATGATCATGCAGTGTCTTCGTAAATCACGCACTGATCATGCACTGGTTTTGTTAACATTAATTAAATATTAATTAAAAACATAATTATAATATTATTAATAATAATAATAATAATAATAATAATAATAATAACAAACCATTAATACATTTATTAAACATCAAATCGCTTGGATAATAACCAAGCTAAACAATGTTGACCACATGTTAAGGTCCATGGTTTTTGAAACATAGTTTTATTATACACAATAGGTTTACCCATTTTTTGCAGTTTCGAAATCATTAAAGTCGTATAATAGAAATCCATAGGATCAAATACAAATATCTTGTTAGTTTTCATGTATATTGCTAACCAATGTTCTCCACTGAGATGAGACGATTGAGTATTGACGATTATGGCTTGACTATTACGTAAATATAGAATTTTTCAAGAGGAAAAACCCTAAACATTTATATCCCAGTATTTGTTTTCCAATTTGATAGACCTGAACAGAACTACATAAATAATATTAATTATACATGTAAACCTTACTCAATGACAAATTATCATAAATTATCTATACATTTATACGAACACGTTTCTGTTTTGCAGTTATTTGAACCTCATTTTCAAATACTCCATATATTACAACATGCACCGTTTCAGGTTTAGCTTTAACAAACTTTATATCTTATCGTAAATTTCCATTTTGAGGTAATTGACTCTGATTTAAATCAAAATCGGGAGCCAAAACAAATGTAAAGAATGGATATTTTCTTTTCAAATCATCAAGAGTTATACCACAATTAAGGTTTTATCCAAATAACCCATATTTCTCACAATACTCTGCATATATGTAGCACAATAATTATCATATCCAAATCCTGAGTATATGTTTCTCTATAATCACTATTTTTCGATAAAGTTAACGATTTTACACCAAAATTTTGAAAATTGAGCTCGATGCAGTGTATGATTCATTATATTGAGATTCATTTTAAAATGTTACCAATATAAAGTTTGGCATTCTTCTATCTCTAAATATTTATTCCTTATAGAAAGAAGCTGCACCTTTAGCAAAAGCAAATTGAACAATTTCCTTTGTTTTCAATGGATATATTGCATGCTTAGAATTAAGACCTATTTGATGATCAGCTAATACAGAGGAATCAATACGAACCCTTCTTAACAATAGTTTTCCATCAACTAATTGAAGAATTGGTGCAGTAGTGCACTTGTTAGTGATAATGCCGACTCAGATCTTTTCAATCTAATGTGCACATTAAACCGGGAGTAAATATTTCGGTTCATCCATAAAATCGATTTTTAATGATGAGCACATAGTAAATAATTTCGAACCCTTAATCCAATTTTTCCTATCTTCATCACTACAATAACCCATAGGAGTTAAACATGCATTGTTAGTATCGCTATTGTAATTTATAATAGTTTCTATTAGAGCTTTGTGAATATATATACTGTTACCATCCTCAATCTTGATATTATTAAATCAGAGAATTGCATCTTTAAAAAGTGTATGAAACAAAACATTGTTTGTTATTACCTCACAAGGTTCACCCAAAGGTTTTCTATCTTTATCTACAACTTTGATCTGAACAGTTAACAATGTATCGTTCAAATCTAAATATTCAGTTTTGGAACCGTTAATATAAAATTCAATATCAGTTCTACTATCCATAATAGAATTCATCGGAAATACTTTTTCAAAGGCCTCCATTTCAATAACTGCCTTGAGAGACGGTCAATCAAATAAACACAATTCAGATTTACCGCAAATCATTTTTGAAATATAGTTCCTTTCATTCGTTTGTTTATATGATGTTTTCGACGTTTTTGAGCTGGTGCTGGTGCCGGTGCCTGTTTTTGAAACATACCCGCAACATCCGGTAGAACTTTCTTTTATTCAGATAATGCATTTGATTTCAGTATTGCTAATATTTTCTGCTTATTCATTATCACATCTTTAGCAGTTTTCATACCAAACTACCAATGCGTTTAAAAATGAGTTCTCAACCATCCTGATCCGTATTGTTTACCAATAAAATATGGTAATTCACCACCACTTTGGCTACCACTATACATACTAATAATATCGTTATTGGCCATCTAATTTACGAAAATGTAATGTCAAATGAGTTTTTAGTAGGTAGTTAGTGGCACACTGGAACCTATAAACTTGTATAATAAAATAGGGGGAGACGGGGGGGTTATTTACAGATTATTTTTGGATTATCTTGATTATATAATGATGTAATGAAGTTAATTAATTTTTGTGTGTATTAATTTTTTTCGAATTTTTTCCAAATTTTTATGTGTATTTTTTAGTAAAATTTCTAATTTATTTTCGAATTTATTTTCAATTTTTAAAATATAATTTTTTAAGTATTTCTAATTAAATTTTTTTAGTAAAATTTCTAATTAAAATTTTTTCAGTTGTAAATGATTTTATCAATGTAGTTTTTATATATAATTTTAAAAATATGATTTTTATATATAAGTTTAATTTAAAATATATACGATTTCTAAGTAGAATTTTCAGTATAATTTTATCGATGAAATTTTAAAGTTGTGTATTTTTTCAAAATTTAAAATGTATTTTTAAGATTAAATTTTAAGTGTATTTTAAGATGATAATGTGTATTTTGAAATTTATTTTTTAAGTATAACATATTTTTAATTAAAATATTTTATAGGAAAATTTTACTTTGATTTTTGAAATATTTTTTTTTAATAAAATTTTTAACAAAATAATTATTAAATTTTTATGATAAATTTTAAAATATATAAGGTTTTAAATGATTTAAAACTTTATACATAAAACTATTATAATTGAATAAAAAATGATATTGTTAACATAAAATAATAATATTAATATTAATAATAAAATAATAATAATAATAATAATAATAATAATAATAATAATAATAATAATAATAATTCAACCAATTAAAATCTTTATAAAAAACTATAAACACATAAAATAAACTGGTAAAAGATAAAAATCTCTATAAAAAACTATAAACACATAAAATAAACTCGTAAATGATCAAAATTTATTTACATCATCACAAATCTGCTTATAGTAAGCTTAACACTCAGCCAACAAAATATGTACAACTTCCTTCTTCTTGTAGTCTCTGCAGCATCTGCATCTAAATGGAAAAGTCATCATGGAGGGATCTGCACAAACAATTCAGTCATCTAAACATTTCAAACCAGATCCTTGAACTGATTCGTAGTGCATCCGTACAATTTCTTCGATGTTGATTCCTGTCATTTGATAGATCTGTGTAGCTAAGTATTCAGGAGCACAATAGGAAAGTTTTTATTTTCATATTCGGAAACAGTTCTTCCATCTTCATCAGAATTGTTTCGAATACGTATGCTTCTTGCTCGTCAATCATTTTTAATTTTTACAATCGTCAGAATTTAATCTATTTAAACACAATCAGTGCTTAATAAATAATCTAGTATTTCTTCGTCGGTATTAAGATTATTAGTCTTTGATTTTATAAAATTAAATATTTCTTGTACTAGACTGTTGTATTCCAGTGTTTTTATCCCCATGACACAACTTTTCCGCTTGCAAATACATTCACACAGAGTGGATTATACTTGACAAGTCTTAATGCAGGAAACAGTTCCGGTTCGTAAATGTTTTCTGTTTTTGTGGACAAATCATACAAGTTGATTCGACAACACATGTCAATATTCAAAGATAATGATTGAATTTGTAAATCTTGAATCTGATATTTGAGATTAAATTAAATGGAATTAAGAAATGATGCAGTATATCAAATTGTAGGGCCTAGTGGGAGCGGAAAAACTTTATTTGTATGTAATTTATTGCAGTCAAACATGTTCAAATCAAAATTCAATAAAATATATTGGCATAGGGGTGCAAACGAAGAACATGGATTGACACAAAATCAGTTTTGTAAATTGAAAATGACAATAGTTAAGGGATTTGATAAAAACTGGTCATCTAGGTTACGTCGAGGCGATGTAATAATTATAGATGATTTGTATCAAGAAGCAAATAAGGAAAAAGATTTCAATAATTTGTTCACAAAAATCAGTAGACATTGTGGAGTTACTGTTATTTTCATAACTCAAAATTTATTTCATCAAGGAGGAAGTCATCGAACTCGTAATTTAAATGATCAATACCTAGTTATTTTCAAAAATCCTCGCAATCAAACGATTATTGATTTCTTAGCCAGGCAAGCTTATCCAAACAATAGAAAATTTTTAAATGAATCATTCCAAGATGCTACAAGCGTTCCCCATGGATATTTATTTTTTGACTTTACACAACAATGTAGTGACAATTTACGTATCCGAACAGATATTTTTAATGAAAAAGGGGTTACGATTTATAAACAAAATTGAAAACAAATAAATGATTATCAATCATGTCATTTAAAAAAGTACTTGTCAAAAACGAAATTCAACCCAAAAAAGTTATTCGTAAAACCAAATCAAACGTAAAGAAGAATCTAAAAAAGAAGAAGATTTTAAAAAAGAAGTGGATCAAATTATAAACAATAATAATTAATTGTAATTAGTAAACATGAAATTTGAACGTAGTCTACCATATTTCAATGCATTGGTAAAGGCTCAAAATAATAAAAGAATAGCAATTTTACAAGCTTTCCCTTCATTTGTTATTGACGATTTGCTTGAAGTTATTGTAAATATAGTTCGAGGTAATGTTAATATTAGTAAAGCTAAAAGAGTGGTATTACAAAAACATAAGAGATCCCTTTTATCATTGGTAAACACTAAAAATAGAGGTTTAATGAAAAGAATAATGTATAAACAAAAGGGTGGGTTCTTGGGTACATTAATTCCTATAGTTTTATCTGCAATTAGTGCAATTTCATCCCTAAGATCTTAATGGGTTTACAATACTCTAAACCAGATAAAGTTGTACATATTTTGACATCTTGTTGTAATAATGAAGGATCAATTAACCAAAAATCCACTCAAAACAATCTGGACAAATCCAAAAGATCCAGATGGTTTTGGTGGTGTAGAAAAATTAACAAAAAGAGTGATTAATTCTAAAAAAGAGACTCAAAAATGGTTATTGGACCAACTAGCATGTAGTTTAAATAAACCAATGTTGAAAAGATTCCCAACCAGACCATAAAAAACAAGAGGAATCAATGATTTGTGGCAAATGGATTTGATGGAAATGATACCTTATTCGAGAATCAACAAGGGATACAAATATATTTTAACTTGTATTGATGTTTTCAGTAGATATGCTCGTGCTATTCCAACAAAAACTAAATCAGCTAATGAAATGGCCATTGCAATTAAAAAATTATTTAAAGATGGACAACCTCATAATCTACAGACTGATTTTGGTAATAAATTTAATTAATTATTTATTTTAATGTATTTTAGGTAAAGAATTTTATAATAGCAAAGTAAAAGAAGTTATCAAAGCCAATCATTACTCTATATTCTCGCAATTCAAAGCTTGTTATGTTGAAAGATTTAATCGAACTTTGAGAGAAAGATTGAAAAAATACTTTGTGCATCAAGGTAATAAAACTTGGATACATATTTTACCGAAAATTATTTTTAGTTACAATCATTCACCACATAAAGGATTAAATGGTCTCAGACCTGTTGACATTACAGACACCAACAGAAACCAAACATTAAAGAAAGAAAAAATCGATAAGCATAAATACAAGGTTGGTGATCATGTAAGAATTAGTAAAATCAGTACTTCTCCGTTCATCAAGAATTTTGACAACAATTGGAGCGATGAAGTATATGTAATAAAGAAAATAGATACAAAACAGAATCCTGTAATGTATTTAATAGCAGATCATGAGAATAAAGAAATTAGTGGAAAATTCTACGAACAAGAACTCCAATTAATTCCAATCCCAACAATATTTAGAATTCAAAAGATTTTAAAAACCAAAAATGTTGTTAAATATAAACAATACTACGTCAAGTGGCATGGATACGAAACTCCAACTTGGATATCCTCATCTCAATTGATTAAATAAATATTATGAAAGAAAACCAGTTTTATATGATTTTACCTAGTAATAGTTGTCCACTTATTTATCCTAATAACGAAGCTAGTAATTTTAATGTACAAGTAAATTCAGTCTACTTGGATGGTGAATGGGAAGTTGCATTGATTGATTTCACTTTTGTGTATAATCCTTTTCCGTATTATAGTAATTCTTGTATACGTTATGAATCTGTAAAGAGTGGTAGTGAAATAAAGTATTTGAAAATAAATAATCAAAATCATACTTATGAATTAATAAATCCAAAATATACTCCAGATGTTGACATCTTTATTGAAAAATATGAGAATTTGGTTATTGTTTGTCCGCATGTTCCATTTAAAGTATTATTCCCTGATATTCAACATGCGTTTAGTTTTGGATTAAAATCTACATCAATCATTTGTGAAGAGGATCATTGTCGAATAAAATTACCAAAATTTACTGATGATGGTGTTATGGAACAATTTGGGATTATTATAAGTTACGAAGAAAAATCAAAATTTGAAAAATATTTTGAAGATAATTTATTCATAAACACTTTATCAGAATTACAAGGTCATTTGTTGTCATTTAATCCTTCTCCTTTTAAAGAATTGATAATTCGAGATAATGAATTGGTCAAAATAACACTTGCAGATGACATTACAAATATATGTTTTGACACAAATTTAGCTAAATCTTTGGGATTAAAATTTTCAAAATTTACAGAAAAAAATATAGTAGGCACTAAAATTCCGAAATTATTACATCATCATCAACAAATGTTCATTTATTCAAATATTATCGAACCAATAAATGTTGGTTGTGTTAGAGTTCCACTATTAAAATCAATTTGGATTAAAAAATATGATCAAGGAGAAATTGTACAATTAGAAATGAAGAATCCAATGTACCTTCCAGTATCGTGTTCAACTATAAACATCATTGAAATAAATATTCGAGATGATAGTGGGAAATTAATAAAATTTAGCAAAGATACCAAAACATATTTATCGTTACATTTTAGAAAAGTAAATGAATAAAAGAGATTTTTACGTGAATTTACCCAGTAATAGTTGTCCACTTACATTTCCAAATAATGAAGCTGGAAAGTTTAATGTAGAATTTCCAAATCAGATTTAGTTGGATCGGGAATGGGAAGTTGCTTTAACTGAATTCACTTTTGTGTACAATAATTTTCCATTTTATAACAACTCTTGTATCAAATATACCAAGAGTACATTACATGATAGTTATGAATATTTTTATTATATTGAAGGAAACTATACAATTAGTCACAACTCAACATTTTATCTGATATATATTGACAATAAAATTTTGAACATTAATTGTAAATATTTTCCATTCAAAGTAACATTTGATAGTATTGAAGAAGCTAATTGCTTGGGATTTAATAAAAAAGAAGTAGATTTTAATGATGAATTGAATCAGATACGTATACCAAATAAGAAATCAAAATTTGATACTATACGATTAACTATAACTTATTATTATGATGTAGAGTATACTGAGACATTTAAAGAAAACTTACTCATTACTGAACTTTCACAAGTCACTGATCAGTTAATGACATCTTATCCCCAATTATTGTAAATATTTTCCATTCAAAGTAACATTTGATAGTATTGAAGAAGCTAATTGCTTGGGATTTAATAAAAAAGAAGTAGATTTTAATGATGAATTGAATCAGATACGTATACCAAATAAGAAATCAAAATTTGATACTATACGATTAACTATAACTTATTATTATGATGTAGAGTATACTGAGACATTTAAAGAAAACTTACTCATTACTGAACTTTCACAAGTCACTGATCAGTTAATGACATCTTATCCCCATCCTTTCAAGTCTTGTGAAATTAAACAAGATCAACTTGTTAAAATTGAATTGGAAGAAGATGTTAAAAGTATTAAATTTAGTAAACTGTTGGCTCTTAGTTTGGGATTAATTGAGGAATCTTATAATGAAAAGATCATTGTTCGATCTAGTTTACCAACTATAATGCAAAGAAATATACAAATGATGATTTATACAAATATTATTGAACCAATTCTTGTGGGTGAATTAAGTGTTCCCCTTCTTAAATGTGTTTGGATAGAAAAACATAAAAATGACGACCTTGTTCAATTCATTGAGAAAAATTCAATGTATTTACCAGTATCATCCTCGTATATAAACAATATAGAAATCAATATTCGTGATGACAGTGGAAAATATATATTTGGTAAACAAGACAAAACTTACTTGACATTACATTTCCGTAAAATAAATGAGTAATCCAGACATTGTAAACTTTTATAGCACTCATCAAAATGGTGGGGATTTACCTTATTTTGTAGGTAAACAGTATGGATCTGGTTGGTTAAAAACAATTGGGCGATTTGCACTACCTATTCTTAAACGTATCGGAAATTTTGGTATGAAAACTGCTAATGACGTAATAAATAATAATGCACAACTCTTACCTGCTCTAAAATCAAATGCAATATCTGAAATTAAAGATTCTATGCCCTCTGTAATGGAAATATTACCTTCTGTTATTAACAAAGTTTCTGATGTATTTAATAAAGAACAAAAAGGTGGAACAATTAAACGTCGAAAGATTATCAAGAAACATATAAACAAAAGAATGAAAGGATACGGAACTATATTCCAGTCATGATTAGTGTTAAATTTATCTAATGAATCAGATGTTACTGCAAACAATTTCTTTTTCCAAACTCTTTTTAAAGATGTTGAAGTAATTTTTAATTCTACTAAAATTGAAGGAAGTAATGATGTATTCGCACACAAGGCAATGATTGAAACAATTATTAATTACAATCACGATACAAAACATACTTGTTTAGGTGGAATGGGTTACGATGAAAATGACACAAAACGAAAAATTTGGATTTCAAAATCAAAACCAATCAGTGTTTGTTCCCCACTTCAATTAGATTTCTTTGATCAACCAAAATATTTATTACCTGGTGTTAGTGTTCAAATTAAATTAACAAGATCCAATACTGAAAGAAGTTTAACATGTACAAAAATAATTCCACAAATAATATTATTAGATGCAAAGTTGATGGTTAGAAGAGTTCGTGTTGAACCGTCAGTTTTAGCTGATCATCAAATTGGGCTTGCTAATAGAAATGCAATTTATCCAATGAAAAGTAAGGAAGTTGTTCAATTTTCATTGCCAATGGGATCATCTTCATTTTATAAGGAGCAAATATTTGGTGATAGGCGACTACCAAATTTTATTCTTGTTGCTTTCCAAGGGAATAAAAGATATGGAGGATCGTATTTGGAAACATTTTCAATATTTGAACACTTTAATGTCAAGTCTTTAACATTAAGTAAAGGAAATGATTATCGTGAAAAATATAGTCAAGATTTTGCCAATGATAATTATAGTTCTAGTTATATGCAAAGTATTGTTAGGAATATGGGTTATCTTAATAAAAATATGAATTGTGGTATTACCTTGTCAGACTTTAAAAATAAATATCCCTTTTTTACATTTGTATTGGCACCTGAATTTGATCTTAATCAAGGTCAGTTACCTCAAAGCGGAAATTTACGATTGGATATAAAATTTGAAAATCCATTAACTGAATCTGTATCAGTACTTGTATACGGAGTATTTGAAAAAGAAATTCAAATTACATCAAGCCGTACAGTACTTGTTTGACAAACATTGTTGAACACACTATAAACCAAAGTTTTATTAGTTATGGTTAAAAATGAAGTAAGTATTTTAATTAATTTGTTAATTTAATTAATTTTAGTTCTATTCAGATACAAACTAATGCTAAAAAATTAATTAGGAAAAACTTTATTGGTGTTTTTCCATTGGACAAAATTCCCTATATCAATATCAACAAAGCTTTGATTGTAAATACTCAATCAGCTAATCTCAGTAGAGAACATTGGCTTGCTATTTATGTGAAACCAGATAAAATACATGTATTTGATCCAATGGGATTCTATTATCCCCCTTTATTGATATCAAAACTAGAATCAATGTTGATGTCAATTGAATACAATCGAATTCGTTATCAGAATTCATTGACCAAAATTTGTGGCCAACATTGTTTAGCTTGGTTAAAATCAATGTTCTCTAAATAAATTTTTGTATCATTGTGTTTATTACCTAATATGATTTTATGTAAATTGGTAATGTGTGTTTATTAATACAAGTGCAGATGTGTTGATTTTGATTGGTCAAAAATAAATACACACATTTGAATAAATAGAAAAACATTTTTATAATTTATCATAATTTATAATAAACTCGTTTTATTTGTAAGTTTAATTTTTCCTTTTAATTTTTTATTAACATTATACAATTTTAGAAAATGAACAACTTTAATAGTTATAATAACAAATATGAATCAAGTAATATTTTAATTTATATTGTAATTCGAATTTACTTTAAATTTTAGATAATTTATTATTTCCACAAAATGGATTTTATCAACAAACTGATGTTGAATATTATCAACAAAATAATCCTCAAATTGTAAATGAAGGAAATAATTATCAAAATTCACGTAAGATTTTAATTTTTACTAATTAAATTAAATGTTCCTATAGATATAATGAACCAACAATTCTATCCACAAATCAATGGAGATCAATATATGGTTCGGAATGAGCCAAGTATGATTTTAATTTTTTAATAAATTTATTTATTATTTCTTCATATACTATAAACCAACAATTTTATCAACCTCAAATCTATGAAGGAAATGAACCAAGTAAGATTTTTTATTTTTATTAAATCATTTTTAACATTATTTTAGATTAATTCAACAATTTTATCCACAAAACTATGATGGAAATCAAATTTCCAGTAAGATTTTAATTTTTACTAATTAGATTTAATGTTCCTATAGATATAATGAACCAACAATTCTATCCACAAATCAATGGAGGAGATCAATATATGGTTCGGAATGAGCCAAGTAAGATTTTAATTTTAAAATTTATTTATTATTTCTTTAGATACAATAAACCAACAATTTTATCAACCTCAAATTTATGAAGGCAATGACCCAAGTATGATTTTAATTTTTATTAAATAAGTTTTTAAATTTATTTTTAGATTATATTCATCAATTTTATCCTAAAAACTATGGTGGAAATCAATCAAGTATGATTTTAATTTTTATTAAATAAGTTTTTAAATTTATTTTTAGATTATATTCATCAATTTTATGCTCAAAACTATGGTGGAAATCAAAATTTCAGTAAGATTTTAATTATTAATAAATTGTTTCAATAATTCTTTAGATATAATACATTCCGAATTTCATCCTCAAAACTATGGAGGGAATGAACCAAGTAAGATTTTAATTTTAAGATTCTGAAGGGGATAATGCAATTAATGTTGGAAAATGTAAGTTTTTTATTGGATTTTATTATATATTTTTTTTCATGTTATATATTTAATCATAATGAACAACTGACGCCCATTATTATTATTGATCAAAAATAAGGGCAGACCCTTTGATTTTTTTTTAAAACATGTATTTTTAGCAATAATGAAGGACTAATGCCCCTTTATTATTATTGATCAAAAATAAGGGCAGACCCCTTGATTTTTTTTTTATTAAAAAACATGAATTTTTTAGCAATAATGAAGGAATGATGCCCCTTTATTATTATTAATCAAAAATAAAGACAGACCCCTTGATTTTTTTTATTTAAAAACTGACCACTATATTTTATTATATAAGAGAACAAGTTTTTGAATATAATTTGTCAATAATTATCTCCGCTCAAAAATTTTTTATTAAAATAAGAGATACTCGAGGTAAACTTTTTTTTTAAATGACGTGTTTACTATTAGTTACAAATTATAAAAATCAACAAAACTCAACTTTACAAAAAATAAAAAATTTATTCAACAACATTTAGAATTTTCCAAATAGTTTTGATAATAAAATTGTTAATCTTGACTCCTTTAATAATTATCCGAATTTTATATTTTTTATTATCTTGTACTTGATCCTTCAATTGACTTTCACAACCATTTCGTTATTCAACAAATGGAGAATATCTGAAATATTTTTTCGATCTTCCTCTTCAATATTTCCAATCATAATATTGTAATCATAAGCTTTTAAATTAACCGATTCCTAAAAAATAATTAATCAAATTAAATTAAAATAAACTTTACTTTGAACGTATATATAATAGGGAAATTTAAATAGTTCATACTGTATTGAAGGTATTGAACAGGAGGCTTAAATGTCATCCCAATAACAGCTGTACTGTTTTCTTCTAGGAGTATTTCATACATTTTCGACATTGTTGCTTTTTCATTAAAAATATTTTTATTTATAGTAAATAAGTGATTTTTATTGGTTGCATACTTGCACATTTATTTTAATAATTTAATTAATTTTTTTTATTACTAGGTAAATTATACCCCAATTATTGCCAATTAACTGTGCATAATAAAAAAAATGTCACAAAAAACTGGAAGAGTATTATGGTAAAAAATACCATAATTCAATTTATTTTATATGTCCCGTATGCATAACTTCCCAACCCATTCCCTATTTAGACTTTTATGACTATCATAAAAATCATTTGCGACAGTTTCATGTAAAAAAAATTAAACTATTTAAAAAACCAGGAGCAATTAAATTAAGCAGCACCCGAATTACCCTATTAAGTAATCACATAAGCGAACCTACAACACATCCTATAAATAGTATTTTGGATTACCTAAATGACGATATCGGATTGGTGAATGAAACAATGGAAGCGGACGAAGCGGATGAAACGGATGAAACGGATGAAGCGGATGAAGCGGACGAAGCGGATGAAGCGGACAAAGATAATGAAGCGGATGAAGATAACGGATCGATGGATTCATGGGATGGAGAGATGGAAGAGGTACATATTAGCCACAGAGCTACGGGTATTAATAGAATCCATAACTAAAACACGTTTATTATCAAAACACAAATATTATTAAAACAAATTATATCGTTAATTTGTTTGAGGAGTTTCTAAAAAATAATAATTAATGAATAAGTAAGGATTTCAACATACAATCAAACATGCCCAACATCATACCATTATTTAAATACAAATTACAAAACGCCTCACAGTACACATGGGGCAAAATAACAATATACAAATAGGAGGAAATTTGCCTATAATCCAAAGTGACTTACGAGGTACACATAAAATAATTAGTATAGATACTACCAACTTGAACATTAAAGAAATTGTTTTTCCTATAGAGATAATAAACAAGTTAAAAGAGATAATAGATGAACTTAGATATGTAAAAATTCAATTTGGAATAGAAATTGAATTTGAGAAAGATGGATTAATAAAATTAAATAATATTAGCAACAGTGCAAGACCACTTACCCAATCATTCTTTGACGATAGCATACAAAAGATAAATGAAAAGATATCTTCAATAACAGAGTTAGAGAGTAGTTGGGTTATTAGAAAAATAACTGAAATTTACTTTATATTAACAAAAATAAGTAATATCAGTAGGTTAAGTGGTAGAAGTTATATTAAAACACCAAAACAATTGGCTAACAAAAAGTGTATAATAAATGTAAAAAATAGTGATAATTTATGTTTTATCTATAGCATATTGTCGATACTTAAAAAAGATGAGATTGTTAGGCAGCATAGAAAAGATAGTTATAGTTATACTAAATATCTAAATGAATTAAATTGTGACCCAAATGATATGCCCATGAAATTAAATGGTATTCGAGAATTTGAGTCAAATAACGAAGGACTAATAATTAATATATTTAGTTATGATGAAACAGCTAAACCCGAACACGACGACTTTGTTTTAAAACATCCATTTTTAAACATAATTCATAGGTCCAAAATCACAGAAGGAACAATTATTAATTTATTGTTATTAAATAAAGGAGAACAATATCATTATGTTGGAATTACATCACTCAATAGGTTATTGAATTTTCGAATTAAAACAATAGAAAGAATTCGATCATTATGGTGTCATAGATGTTTGAATGGATTTAGAGATAAGAAATCAATGGACAAGCATGAGATGTAGTGTATCATAAATCAGTTAGGGACAACTTTATATACTTTCCCGGAAAATAAGTTTATTAAATTCACTGATTGGTCCAAAACTGTAACCCAACCATATGTTATAAATGCAGATTTCGAATCTGTTTTGCCAAAGGATGACGTACACTATCAAATACATTTACCCATTTTGGCAGTACTTTTGTTAATAAATAATTTTTATGGGAGTACAATATACAAAGAATTTATAGGTGAAGATTGTGTTGAACAATTTTTAAAAACAGTTGAAAAAATAGCAAAATATACTGTATTACCATATTATTATAAAATGGGAAATCAAACAATTAAAGATTTAACAAACTTACAACAGTTTTAATTTGATACATGTATAAAGTGTTATCTTTGTTTGAAAGATATTGTGGATCCAGTGAGAGATCATGATCATTTTACTGTGGAATACTTGGGTGCTGCTTGCAATGACTGTAATATTAATAGAAAAATAAATAAAGTTTTACCAATTATTTTCCATAACTTGAAGGGATATGATATGCATCATATATTAAAATATGGATTCAGTAAATTTAAAAATTGGGCTTTAGGATGTATTCCATTAACATCGGAAAAATTTATTTCATTAATTGCTCACTTGGGAAAAATTAGTGTGAGATTTATTGATTCTTATCAATTTGTAAATGATTCTTTAGCAAAAGCGGTTAAAAACCTTGACGACTTTACCTTTGACTCGATAAGTTTTTACAGGGACTATAGTTGATGAAAAGGGGGTCTTTCCATATAATTTTGCAACTAGTTTAGATGTTCTTCATGATACTTATGAATTACGCCCGATATGGAAAGGTGTCACTGAGGCTGAATATGAAAAAGCTCTGCTTATTTGGGATGAAACTAATTGTAGGACTTTACTTGATTATATGAAAGTTTACCTGAAACTAGATTGTTTTCTTTTGGCAGACTTTTTTCAACAATTTCGAGCGAAATCGATAGCACATAATAGATTAGAACCTTTAAATTATTTTGGAATTCCTGGAATGTTGTGGTCTTCTGCTTTAATGTCATTGGATGAACCTATAAAATTAATTACAGAAAATGAAATGTTTAGCTTTTATGAGGGAGGTATTAGAGGTGGTCTTACTTTTGTTAATAAACACTATGTTAAAACCGACGAAAACACAATCTTACTATATATTGATATTAATAATTTATATGGTTGGGCTTTAAGTCAACCATTACCTTGTGGTGAATTTAATTGGATATTTGATGGATTTGATACAATATTATCTGATTGTTTGACTTTGAATCTTGAATCTTTGTCATATGGGTATACTCTTGAAGTTGATCTTGAGATTCCTTCGGAGCTTCATGTTAAGTTAGATGATTTTCCAATTGCAGCTGAGAAAATGAAACCTGAAGGTTCAAAGGTTGAAAAATTGTTGCTGACTCATTATTCTAAATATAACTATGTAATTCATTGGCGATTATTAAAATTATACATGTCTCTAGGTGTTAAAGTGACACATGTTAATCGCGGAGTAAGATACAAACAGTCTAATATTTTTAAAAAGTACATCGACATAAACACTGAACTTCGAGCTAAAAGTACAAATACACTAGATAAAAATTATTATAAGTTGTTAAATAACAGTTTATTTGGAAAAACTGTTGAAAATCTGAAAAAGAGAATGAATTTGCGTCTTTGCACAACAGATAAAAAACTTGTGACTTATACTTCGAAACCTACCTTTAAAAAATCAATAAAAATTGACAATGATCTTATAGCTGCGTTGTTAAATCCTGATTCGATATGTTTAGATCGACCAAGCTATATAGGACAATCAGTGCTTGACTTGTCGAAACTTAGAATGTATGAGCTTCAGTATAAGGACTTGGAAAAATATCGACAACAATTTAATTGTGAGATCAATATAGTTGCTGGAGAAATGGTTACTGTCTGAAATGGTTAAGGATAATCTTTTGGATACATCTAATTACCATTCTACTCATCTACTTTATTCTAAAAACCTTGATTCGGTCATTGGAAAATTTAAGGACGAAAGTAAGGGAGAAGGTTATGACGAATGGGTTTTCCTTCGACCAAAATGTTACAGTTTGTTAGGTAAATCTCCTTGTCTAAAAGCTAAGAGTATATCGTTAAAGGATACCGATCTAACACATAAAACTTATAAAGAGTGTTATGAGAAAAACTCAGTCTTTTCGGTACCACAATTTAGAATAGGAACAAAAAATAATCAACTTTATAGTTTTAAAAATAGTAAAGTAGCACTAACAAATAGAGATGATAAAAGGGCTTAGGTGGGTAAAAATTAAAGTTTAGCATAGGGGCATATAAATATATCTGGAGAAATTGACTTGATGAAGAAATTGTCGCTGATGATGAAATTATTGGAGAAATTGAATCAGGTGACGAAATTACAACAGATGAAATTCAGCAACCTAACTTTGAGGAAGAACTAATAGATATAGACGATGTGCAGTTCTCTGACGATGATGAAGAAGATGAAGATTTTTATTAAATAAACATTATAGTATAAATTTATTTGTTTTTATTTGTTGATTAATTTTTATTACATACTTTATGGGTTTATTTTATGTGTTTATAGTTTTTTATAAAGATTTCGATCTTTTACGAGATTATTTTATGTGTTTATAGTTTTTATAGTTTTTTATAAATATTTTAATTGGTTGAATTAATATTAATATTATTATTATTATTATTTTTATTATTATTATTATTATTATTATTATTATTATTATTTTATTATTAATATTATTATTATTATTTTATGTTAACAATATCATTTTTTATTCAATTATAATAGTTTTATGTATAAAATTTTAAATAATTAAAAACATTACATATTTTATCATAAAAATTTAATAATTATTTTGTTAAAAATTTTATTAAAAATTAATTGAAAAATCAAAGTAAAACTTTCCTATAAAATACTTTAATTAAAAATATGTAATGATTAAAAAATTAAATTTTAAAATACACATTATCATCTTAAAATACACTTAAAATTTAATCTTAAAAATACATTTTAAATTTTGAAAAAATACACAACTTTAAAATTTCATCGATAAAATTATACTGAAAATTCTACTTAGAAATCGTATATATTTTAAATTAAACTTATATATAAAAATCATATTTTTAAAATCATATATAAAAACTACATTGATAAAATCATTTACAACTGAAAAAATTTTAATTAGAAATTTTACTAAAAAAATTTAATTAGAAATACTTAAAAAATTATATTTTAAAAATTGAAAATAAATTCGAAAATAAATTAGAAATTTTACTAAAAAATACACACATAAAAATTTTGAAAAAATTAATACACACAAAAATTAATTAACTTGATTACATCATTATGTAATCAAAATAATCCGAAAATAATCTGTAAATAACCCCCCCTCCCCCTATTTTATTATGCAATTTTTTAGGTTCCAGTGTGCCATTAACTACCTACTGTTTTTGTATCTTTACTAAATTCAATAAATTTACCGCTATCATCACGAATATTTATTTCTATATTGTTTATACATGATGTTGATGCCGGTAAGTACATAGGATTAATTACATTGACAACTTCATTCTGGTTATGTTAATCAACCCAAACAGATTTCAATAGAAGAACCAAAGAATCACCAACAATTATAGGATCGATGATGTTAGTATATATGAACATTTGTCTATGAAGTTTTATTATTTGTGGTTTGCGTACATCAAAACCATTTCCCATATATGTTTGTTTATCTAATCCCAATGACTTAGCCAAATTTTATCAAATGTAACTTCACAAATGTTATTTTTCAAACTGAATTTGCATAATCCATCTTTAACAATTTCAATAGTTTTAAATATATTTAAACAATTGAATAAAATATATTTATGTAATATATTTATGTGTTTCGATATATAAATCATTAACAAACGTAAATGTATATTCCACCTCATTAATATATGATACATATATTTTGATGTGTTCATTCATGGAGCCGATAACAATAAACTTTTGAAACGCATTAGGTATTCAGTACCAGGAACAACTATGTTAAGCTTTTCACTACCCATTCACTTGGCTTCATCAATACTTTAAAATTTTATTGTAAATGGACTAAAATCACAACTAACATTCAATCCATCTTTGAAAAACATGCCACTATTTTCATCTAAAATTTGATTCGGAATATGAAAATATCGTTCAATATTATTGATTGAGAAAATACCACTAAAGGTTTCGGTAACACCCTTTTTGTAATTGATTTTAATTTGACTATAAAATGGGAATGTATTGTACACAAATGTAAAGTCTTTAAAAGCAACTTCCCAATTTTCATGTAAATAAATAGGATTTTGAAGATCAACCATAAATTTACTTGCTTGATTTTCCGGATGGATCAGTGGGCAACTGTTGCTAGGTAAAATACTATTGAAATTCACTTTACTAGGTCTTTTGATGATATCCATGAGGATTTTTGATATCCATGCCATTTGACATAGTATTGTTTATCCTTACCCACTTTTTTAGTTTTCAAAATTTTCTGAATTCTTAACACTGTAGGTTTGGAAATAATTTGTAATTCCTGTTCATAGAATTTCCCTTGTATTACATTGTTACATACTTCATCACTCAAATTACTATCGAAATTTTTGATGAAAGGTGAAGCAGATATTTTACTAATTCTAACGTGATCACCAACTTAATATTTTGGTTTTGTAACTTTTACGTTTTTAGACCGTGCTTATTCAACTAATGTTTTTGAGCTGATATCTATGGGTCTCAAACCATTCAGACCTCGATGTGATGAATTAATATAACTAACAAGTATTTTCGGTAATAAATTTATCCATATTTCATTACCTTGATGCACGAAATATTTCTTCAATCAATCCCTCAATGTCCGGTTAAATCTTTCAACATGGGCGGCTTTGTATTGAGGATGTGCAGAATAATGATTTATTTTGAGACGATCCAGGATTTGCTTAACTTTACTATTGTAAAACTCCTTGGCTATAATAATAATAATAATAATAATAATAATAATAATAATAATAATAATAATAATAATAATAATAATAATAATAATAATAATAATAATAATAATAATAATAATAATAATAATAATAATAATAATAATAATAATAATAATAATATCTAAATCGGTTTGCAAATTGTATGGATGTCCATATTCAAATATATTATTAATTGCTTTAGATATTTCCTCTGTAGATTTTGTCTTTGTTGGCACACCGCGGGCAAAACGACTGAAAACATCAATACACGTTAAAATATATTTATAACCCTTGTTAATCTTCGAATACTGTATCATCTCCATCAAATCCTTTTGCCATAAATCAGTAATACTGAATGTCTTATAAGGTCTCGTTGGAAATCTTTTCCGCATCGGTTTGTTTAAACTGTACGCAAGCTCATCTGACAACCGCTTTTGCGTTTCTTTTTTCGATTTTGGGACTCTTTTCTTTAACTTTTCCACTCCACCAAAACCTGTTTCGTGTTCTAGGTTCGTTACAACAAGGTGATTTAAATTTTAATCCATCGCTTATTGTAATATACCTAATAATGATATGGTAACATTGCTCCGATAAAACCGCCTTGTTGTTTATATATGATTTTTCTCATTTGCTTACGATTTTTTTATTTACTAGCGATAACAAAGACTTACGATGTTTATTCAATATTAGTTTTTTAGATTAACTGATTTTAATTTTACCTCTAAATACTTTTAGTAGAATTTTGAGTAAATCATCGACAACACAAATTTGGAAATGATTGTAAAATAAACATTCTTTTAATACTCGAAGCCTTTAACAATGCATTAAAATATCGGAAACTCCTATGATTTTTATGAACTCTGTTCGTTTTTGTACTCTTTTTAATAGGGTTTTTCGAAATTAGATTCATTGCGGGGAAATTCTCGGTTATTAGTTTTTTAAATAGTGTATAACCAGTTTTTGGTGGAACTTATTCAGTCTTTATTTATTTTTAATACTTTGTCTAAGTTTTCGAACATTTTTAAGCCTGGATTTCATAAATATTTTTACATGTTAATGTTTTCAACGTTGTTTATAAACCATGGTACCTTCTTTATCTGTTTTTACTTGTAAATCATCATTGCATTGTTGTGTGAAATCAAGAAATATATATCCATGTGATGATTTCGTAGCATCTTGAAATGCACTGATGAGAAAATTATGATTATTAGGGTATGGTTGTCGAGCAAGAAAATCAATAACTGTTGCATCTTTAGGATTCTTGAAAATAACTGAATATTGAACATTTCAATTCCTTATTCGATATGCACAACCCTGATGAAATAGATTTTGAGTAATAAAGATCACAGTAACACTAACATGTCGACTGATTTTTCTGAATAAATTATTGAAATCCTTTTCTTTATTAGCTTCTTGATACAAATCATCGATAATGATGACATCGCCTTTCATTAATCGACTTGACCAGTTTATATCGAAACCCTTTACTATTTTCATGTTTTTCAATTTATAGAAATTATCTTGAGTTAATACATGTTCTTCATCTGTACCCCTATGCCAATAAATCTTGTTGAATATTTTTTGGAATAAATTAGATTTCAGTAATTTACACACAAACATAGTTTTACCGCTACCACTTGGGTCGATGATTTGATATACTGCATCATTTCATAATTCCATTATTAATTTGTATAATTATAGATTTTTGTTTATATTATACAATTTAATGAACTCTTTCTAAAAATAATATATAAAGATTAATATTTCATTATTGTTTAATTATGTTAATAAATATAAAATATAAATGAAATGTCGATGTTTCAAAAATGACGTTACCGAATGGTAAACCCCAGCAAATTGTTGATAGGAGTGGAAAATATTCTATAATATTTTTCAAATCCGGCAAATGCAGAATCATTGGATGCAAGAAACCTGGTATTGAAATTCAAATTAAAAGAAGTGAAACAAAAAAGATGTAAAGGAAAATACTTAAGATTCGTCTTATCAAAATGTTATTAATGAATACGAGATGAAATTTCAAAATTTCGAAGAAACCTTGTGTTTAATTCAACTTGAAAATTACAAGCAAAGTAGTACAATTATGGAATTAGAAATCACAAATAAGCGATTGATAGCTCATATTGAATCATTAAATAGTACGATTTCTAAATTGAAAGATTATGTTTTGAGGATAGGATGTGACATGTGCTGGAGTTGACACATCCCACTACTCAAATTAAACATACATTCCTTAAAATTAAAGTAATCGAAAGAAGTTAAATCACACATTATAACTTAAAATATAAGGAAATTTAAATTCCAACTTTTATTTTTCATTACCCTAATTTACATTTTAAAATCCACAATTTACCCACTGATTATTTAAACAACCTTTTTATTCTTAAAATATTTTTCTTTTCACATTTACATTAATAAAAGATAACAACTTTTTACATTTTAAATAATTTCATAATTTACATTTTACCATACCTAATATTTACCTTTTTAATAGAGTTACAATATAACAAATTTAAAGAGTTATTCTGATACTACAGCTTCTTCGGGTATTACGTCTTTATCAGCTTCAGCTTCTTCTAGTAACTTGAACTGCATCCTGAGCCTTAACAGCTTAACCTGTTTATTTTAAAGAGGTTAATTTTATTTATAAGACCCACAACAAATAATTTATTATTATTTAATTAAAACGTTGTGCGAACAGGTATTATGATTGAAAAAGTTCTTAAACGTTTCCAGTGAAACAAAATGTGAATGTGAATTAATATATAGTGATACTGGTTAGTGTTTGATGCGAATCAACAGTGTAAGCAATGTTTTTTTGTTGTCCAATTGTTATTTCTCTTATTTAATATGCCAAGATATCTTTTTGAATTTTGTATTTTTTGAATATCTGTACTAATGTGTGTTATCAAAAATTGAATTTAAAACTGAGATTTTACTTCCAGTTTTTCAATAATAATAATAATAATAGTAATAATAATAATAGTAATAATAATAATAATAATAATAATAATAATAATAATAATATTTTTTGATGTATATATAAAATAGAAATATTATAATACAACGAAAATTGCAATGATGATACTGGTTAATCAACCGTTTAGGAGTGTACTATTGTTGTCCAATTGTTATTTCTCGTACCACACATACTGTACTCTAGGCCCTAGAGTCTAGGGTACCGTTCAAAATTAAGTTTGTCAGTAAACATTTTACAAATTTTTCAACGTTTTTAAAAACATAGATAACATTTATGCAGGTCAGCACAGTTGTTCAAAAAAGCCTTCTAAGTTTTTAAGTGAATAATTGAAAAAAATTATGTAGGACAGCACAGATACCTAGAAAACATTTTATATACAGGGAAAATAATACACCCACAAGATCTTTTTGAGTTTCTATTATTACATGAGGATTATACTTTATCAAAATATAAACTTTAGATATACAGTAAAATTCGTTTAATTGAACCTCGGGTAAATGAGCAACCTCTATAATTGAACATATATAACCTTAATTGGTTGATTAATAAACACCAATTATTAACTGATGATATTTTAGAAGGATCAGTATACAAACCTGTTTCATTTATAATATGTCCTAAAAACTTTACTCCTGTCCTATAAAATTTGAACTTTAATCCAGCTATCTCTATTTATAAAAAAACATGTTCCATGTTTCTAAGTTGTGATTCATAATCCCTTGAGAAAATTAATATTTCTAATTAATTTTTTCAATTTATCTCTTCTAATCTTTGTTCATCAGTCTTTGAAAAGTTGGTACTGTGGCTATACTTAATAGGCATTCAGTTAACGGAATATTTTTCAGGTTTCATGATAAAAGCTGTTTTCAATTTAGAACTTTCTTCTAATTCAATTTGGTAGAATGCACTACCAATATCTACAGTAGTAAAATATTTTGTCCCATAAATATTATCTAAGATTTCTTCAATATTATGTATTGGAAATGTGGGTTTTTCTGGTGGTTTATAAAAATCAGAACGTATTTTGGTACTTTCTCATTGAAGATAGCAATTCTGCAAGAAACTGAAGAGGATTATTTAATAATCGAAACTTTTTTCAACAATATAATTATTACTTTGCAGCAAGGGCTTGATTTGTTAATCACTAATCTGATATATTAGTTTATGTTTCTACTAAGGAATCACCGTTTTATACTTATTTTATTATTATTATCATTATTATATTTATAATGCAAAAACAAAAACATTGCTGTTGATAAACCTTTTATTTTATGATATTTTCAAAGAAATGTTTTTCTAGTAATTTCTTCTCCAACCGCATTTTCTATCATTATCAATGCAAATTTTTTAAGAATTTTTAAGATAGTTAAATATTTGTCTTTAAAAAAATGTAAATAAATTATGGAAGTAAAGTTTAAGTGATATAAGCAATATATATATCAAAAAATATTATTTTTATTATTATTATTATTATTTATATTATTATAATTAATATTATTATTATTTTTATATTTATAATGCAAAAAGTAAAAACTGCTGTTGATAAACTTTTATTTTGTGATATTTTCAAAAAAAGCTTTTTGCCTAGTAATTTCTGTAATTTTTTCTCCAACCGCATTTTCTATCGTTATCAACGCAAATAGCTCTCAAGTTTTGATCAACATTTCCACAAATTTCTCGTGTTTCTTCCGTGATGGCAAGCAGACACATAGCATTGGTTCCAATAAGTAACTTGGTGCATTCAATTTTATAAGCAACACAAATTGCTAAATATCCAGCTTCTGCACCAGCATCTACAACTACACCGGCAGCGCCCGCAGTTAAATCGGCAATTGCTCCGGCTACATTAGCAGTTCCTTCAATAGCACCATGCAAAAGAAATTTCTTCTCTATCGGCGATCCTTGCATAACCGAAACACAAAGTGCAATGAGAAGTAAAGATAAAACCTTCATGATTAATTGATAATATATATGAAACTGACTTCATATTTATATTATAATAAAATTGAGTAGGCTCATAGACTTATTTTGATCAAATGGTTTTGAATGTAGGACGCTTTCAAGAAAGTGCAGTGAATTCAAGATAAATCAGTGCATTGATAAAATCTATTAGTTTATAAGTTTAAACAAAAAAAAACGTTTTAGGAATAATAAAAATATAAATCGTTTTCGAATAAAATAATAATTTTTAATAAATTATTATTAATTTTATTTTTAAAATGTAAAAGCTTATGGAAATTTAAAGTCTAGTTTACAAGTCGATTAGTTTATACGTTAAAACAATTAAAAAAACATAAAAATTCAGAATATTATGAGTATTAACAGTAAAAATATATATATATATTTTTTTTATATTATATCAATATTTTTTGGAAAATATTTTATTATAATACTTTTGACTTATAATCAAAATAAATTCTATATTTAATGTTTTATTTTAGTGATTTTAGGCCCCCATTTGAGGATTTAATATTTATCGTTAGCATTTGAAATATTCTTGTTTTCATCAATATTACCAATTTCTGATCTTTAGATTTTGTTTGCGTCCTTTGCAAGAGGGCGGGGGGGGGCTGAAAGTATCAATATAAATTTGTGATTTCTATGTTTTTAAATTATCATATCTCTGATTTTGAAATGCCATTCATATTTATATCTTATATTCTATTGTATATTTACTGTGAATATTTCAGCTAATTTAATTATTAATTGTTTGAATTCTCTGATTATTGTAAGGATTTCAAACTAGAAAAGTAAAGATGCAAAATTACACAAAATCAACGAACTATCGAATTTGATTTAGAAAACCGAGTATAGACATCAAGGATGGTGATATCAAGGACATAATGAGTTTATCATTTAGAAAGTTTTGAATGTGTCAAAATATCGCTAATTAATTAATCAAATAATTCTGTAAACTACACAAAATGCAAACAAAAGGAAATTCCAAAAACCGTTATCATGACAATTTGTTTAATGGAAACCAATAACAGAAGGATTATTAGATAGGAGGCACATGTATGATAATTCGAAGGGAATCCTCAGAAGAAGGTTTGTCAGACTGCCACAAATGTTTCAAAAGTAATAAATTAGGAGGATATTTTCCATCAGATAAGGAAAGTCAAAATCCTAACATGATGCCATTCTGCCTCCCTCAGTGATGAAGTAAACGAGGAAATAAGTTAAATTCCGTTAAAATTAAGTCAAAGTTGAAATATAAAATAGGTGATTATTGTCATAAAGGGATCATAGCCATCACAGCAACAGCGAGGCTCATCGGATAGTCAAGAACAATGGTACTTATTATAATAGTTTTGCAATTTGAATATATAACATACGTTGAAAATATTATTTGTGTTGATTGACTTTAAAAGTTACAAGTCAGGGATACCGACTAGTGTCATCAATTTATTAAGACCCAATACACATACACATACACACGCATTAATCTTACAATGTTTTATACACAAATAATAATATGAAAGGTTTATGGCCTGTTAATTTAAAAGATTTTAAAAAAAATTGAAAGAAAATTAGTTATTTTTGTTGTGATAATGATATATATATATATATATATATATATATTTGTTTGTTTGAATTTATGTAAGTGATGAATATCAGAGTTCACCATTGTGAACGAGAATCAGATATTGACACAAAAATTTTGCTATTTGCTTAGGATCACGTTCCAAAAAATTTTTTCAACAGCCTCTCAGAAATTAATGGCTTTCTCTCCTTCCCCAGCTGGTAGTTTGATGTCGTTTTGTTTAACTTTCCATTGATTTCCGCGATTCTTGAAAAGTTTAGATTTTGTCAAAATAGAATCACTTAATTGTTTTATTTTGACAGTCAAACAAAAATTAGTTATTTTTTGATAATTATTTGTAAATTAAATTTTTTTTGAATTTTTATTATTTCATGATTATTTTTATTTATTTATTTTACAGAATTAGGTGAAATATCTAAACTTGTAAATATTTGAAAATTTTCAAATAATTTTTATTTAGCTTTTATTTTTAATTTTAAGATAACTAAGGATTAAAACACTTATTGATGGAAGGTCCATAATGAAGGTCTTAGTAGTAAATCAGTTATTGGTATTATTCATGTATATACTAGTACATTTGGTTAAAAATGGAATTAAAGTCAGCATTTTACAAAATGATTAAGAAATGGTTCTTTTGTAGTAAGCAATGAAAGCGTAAATGTATTTGAAATATCCTGTTATCTATTTTGTTCATTTGTTTAAATTCCGAAAATTTTAAATAATAATAATAATAATAATAATAATAATAATAATAATAATAATAATAATAATAATAATAATAATAATAATAATAATAATAATAATAATAATAATAATAATAATAATAATAATAATAATAATAATAATAACAATAATAATAATTACAATTATAATTATAATTATAATTTTAATAATAATAATAATAAGCAAACATGCAGTCATATTACACATTAATTAAAAGGATGCATAATGCAGCATCGGTGCCTGGACTTTCAAATATCTAACTTCAATTATTATATAAAAAGTTATCACTAAAGTTAAAATTCAAGCTAGCCAATCTTACTGGATGAAGTTTAAACAATGGTCCATTTTTACAAAAATCACAACGATCGAAACAGATCTGATCAAATGTTTGGTCACAACTAAAACTAAAAAAAATATAAATGGTAAAAGATAAGAATTGCGTTGGATTCAAATTAAAGTTGATCACCAAAATTTATTAGCGCTTCTTCTGTTGTCTTTTACCCATTAGAATTTAAATAAATAAAGTTCCTAAAAAGTCTGAAATGTAAAAGCTATTTATTGGCATGGTTTTATTTTGTTTATAACGTTTTCACCAGTCTATTTTTAGTAAGGGATTTTAATAATACTTTTAAGGTAAATTATTAATAAAAATTATATAATTAATTAACAATGAAATAAATAAATAAAGCTCAAATTTGTGATGTCTATTTTTTGCAAAATCAAAAAAGGCCATAAATTCAATGCTGCTCCAACTAATAATGCTCGCACATTGAAACAAAATTTCTTTGGTGGACATTTGTTGGAAATTGATGAAAATAAAATAAAAATTTTATTATTATACATTTAATAAAAGTATTGATTTTTAACGAAACAGAAACAGAAAAATTTATTTAAACCTTAATTGCACTATATACCAAATTTGCTCCATACCAGAATTTCACGCTTAGGTCGCCTAAAATAAATAAGAGTCGCTTGTGAGCTAGAAAGCTGTTTAACGAATTGAATTCATAAAGTTATTTTTCATAAAATTATTTTTATAATAATATATTCAGTCAAAGGAACGTTATTTTATTTTATTCAAAATAAATTTAAAAAAATCATGAAATTAAGGGTTAAAACTAAATTTTAAAAAAATATAATGATATAGTATATGTTTTGATGTTTGTTTACTTAATGCCACATAACAATAGAAATTGATCAGGTGAAATTCCATGAAATAACCTCGATTCCGATTGGTCAAAAATAAACGGATTTTATTTATGGTGTTGTTTTGTCAATAAATGCACTCAATAAATCCAAAATTTAAAAATAATTTAAAAATATTGCATGACAATATATATAAATTAAACTCCATTTGCTTGATAAAACATACAAATAAAATATCATATTCAGTGATTTTTTTATGAAATTAATATTTTTAGTATTTCATTTTAAACTTTAAACAATATTTATGATAAAATTCAAAATCTCCGCAATTCCACACTTGAATCAGGAATTTCAGGATAAAATGGCAGACATATGGCAAACATATGCAGAAAAGATTGACAGAGTTTATTGATTATTTACATAAAGTTCGAAGACCTCGTAGAGCCGGATAAAAATAACAATAATTAATTTTATTTCCTAAATTTAAATCTACAAATAATACAATTATTAAAATTTATTTTTTCATTTGATTGAATACATTTTTACCAAGGAAAAGATTAATCAATTTAAAACAAATCGAATTAAGATTAAAGAAAAAAAAACGTTTCCTTTTTTTATGAAACAACACCGACATTTGAAAATATATCTAATTGGTTTTCATTAAGATGTAATTTTTTTATCGAAAAAAGATTCATTCAAAAATATTTAAATTAAATGATAATTTTAAAATGTCATTTTGTTCTTGTTTCTTATTTTAATTTTTTTTGTTTTTAACAAAATCTATTTTACAAGATGTACTTGAATAATTTATAAGTTACTGAATTGCTTGACTTTTTATAATTAAATTTTAGTAAAATAAGATTTATTAAGCTTAATCAAATTAAAACAAACAATAATATTAAATTGCAGGTCTCACTAATAAATGAAAAACCCTTATGTTAAATTTCTTTTAATTTTAATTATTTTAGTAAATTTAAGTTTCATAATTTATTTAAATTTAAGAAAAATTTAAACAAAAAATAATAATAATAAATTTTACTAGCAGCACAAGTACAAGTATTACTAAGTAACTCAATTTTGTATTATTTTGTCCACTTTATAATTTTAGATTTTAATATTATTAAGATTATAATTCCTTTAGTAAATTCAAGTTTCATAATTTATTTAAATTTAAGAAAAATTTAAACAAAAAATAATAATAATAAATTTTACTAGCAGCACAAGTACAAGTATTATTAAGTAACTCAATTTTGTATTATTTTGTCCACTTTATAATTTTAGATTTTAATATTATTAAGATTATAATTCCTTTAGTAAATTCAAGTTTCATAATTTATTTAAATTTTAGAAACATTAAAACAAAAAATAATAATAATAAATTTTACTAGCAGCACAAGTACAAGTATTATTAAGTAACTCAATTTTGTATTATTTTGTCCACTTTATAATTTTAGATTTTAATATTATTAAGATTATTAAACACTGATTCCTTGGTAGCAGCATAAATTAATATATCAGATAAGTGAATAATAAAATAAGCCCTTGCTGCAAAGTAATAATTATATTTTTGAAAAAAGTTTCGATTATTAAATAATCAGAAGTTATTTCGGCATTTTCCTCATTGTATAAAATAGTTCCAAAAGAAACTGAAGAGGATTATTTAATAATCGAAACTTTTTTCAAAAATATAATTATTGCTTCGCAGCAAAGGTTTATTTTGTAATTCACTTATCTGATGTAACTTATTATTATTATTAAAATAAGTAACATGTCAAGTAGTAGAATGTGAGCCCGTCGAATACAACCCCGCACCGATCAACACCGATCCATACCCATCCATACCCATCCACACCCATCCATACCCATCAGCATCCATCATCATATTCATATTATTATTATTATTATTTAAAATTTTAATAAATATAACAAGTTTGTTTCACAGTGAAAAGAATATGCTCAACATGAAGCATGCAATCCATACTGCAATCGTAGTAGAGAAGGATGAATTCAAATGTAAGTTATCAAGTATTTGATAAATCAGTCTCTTCTGCAATTGGGGGTCTTCTGAATTTTTTTCTTGCTTGATCTGATATGATAATTCATCGGAGTCGTCATCTGGCATTGCAAATATAAATTTTGCAGTAATAAATACTACAAACTAAGCTGTGATTTGATTTTCTAAGTTTTATAAATTCAATTACGACTTTTACAAAGGCAAAAGTCAGGTTAATAATATTGAATTTAAACATAAATTACGAATGTAGTCTTAATCATTTCAAATAAAAAAAATAATTCTGATCTCAATGAAAAAGTTTAGGTTAGTTTAAATATCCATAATTTTAAATTAATTGCAGAAGTCTGGTAGAATGCCGTGCACATGGTAATACCATATTTTAGCTGAGTGCAAAAATATTGCTCATTGCACATTCTTTAAGCAGGCCTTCTGTTTGAAGTGGTTCAATGCTAAGTTTACAAATCAGATCATAAGTTGATGGAGGAATCGAGCCTAATGCCCCAATAATATAAGTGTAAAGCTCTACCTGATAATCAGGTTTGCGACCTCTAATTCACTCTGAAGCAAGCTATATTTCTCAATATTTGCCTTATCAGTCAACTCAAAATGTGAAACAGAATTCATTGGACACTTAATATCAATCATGAATATTCTTTTTCTTTTAGTATCAGTTATGATAGGATCGACACGTTGTTAAGAATTCAGGACAAGAGAACAAGAATGGAATGGTCAGCCACGACAATAAAATTAGGATTTTTTAGATTATTCGTTACTATCTTAAGGCAGTCATTGTGTCTCTCTAATCTTAGTATTTGGTGAATCTTACATGACTGTAAGGCATGAGACATAGTTTCATCATCTTTCTCACAACGTCTACAAAGTCTAGAATCCCCTTTTCTATTAGGCTTTGCATTGATGTTAAGTGTATTAGTTCGCGCTCGATGTATAAAGTTCCATGCAAATTCGCCAAGTTTACTTTTAAAAATTGCTTTATTTATTCGAGGAGATAATTTTATAGCGCTGCAATCATGTCGCTTTTATTGCTCAGTTGCCACTTTTGCCGTACAATGCAGAGTGAGATATTTTAGAAATTGTTTTTCGAAACTTAGCCGTAAGTATGAAAGTTTCATGACTCTTTGTTATCAGATATACAAAAACTTGCTCTTTAACAATATGAAAAGACACGGAAATTGGATGTTCTCTTTTAAAGTAAATTATTGAAGTACGTGCACGTTGAAATCTCGTTTTCTTTCCACATGATTCAATTTAGTTTCAGCACCATTAATCCAATCAAAGCTTTGTAATGTAGGCTCTTTGATTCCAAGACGAGGACCCGTTACAAACTTTAGAGAGTCAATATTAACTTTTCTCGAGTAATCGCAAATGAAGTAAAGAGTCGGGAAAAGTGCACAATTGTTTGAGTATGATATTCATCAAGCAAATCGACACACAAAGCTTCACCATTTTCAGTTGAGTTGTATAAATAAACTGTCTCAGATTTGTGCGGCAAGTTCAAAATTCTTCTCAGATGGCCACGCAATTTACTTGAGTTATAGTTACAGGGATAAGTATTTCCTTGAGAAGCTGATAAAGCCATAGTTTTAATTTCACGTGTTCGGAATGCAAATTTTAGTTGAGAATGAATAAGAATCTTGTAGGCCTTGAGTTTTTGCCAACCAAATAAACTGGAATCTGCAATTTTTATTGTGTCACTAACAACTTTACCAAGAATTGCATAGGGACTTTGATCGTTGTCCTCGCCTAATGAAACACCAACATATTGATAAAATTCTTTTGACAACAACCTTTTGATCTCCTTTTCATTAATCAAGATCTCACCATTGATGTTAACTCTGGGAACCTGCATGTAGCCACACTTCTCCGGTCGGTATTCAAATCCTATTTCTGTAGCCGCTTCAATAGCAACATCAACAATTTTTTGAAGATTATCGACATTGTTTGCAACAAGTGCAATGTCATCTGCATAAGCTAGAACTTGAACGGGCGAATCACCAATCATAAATGGTTCAATACATGATCTACTTATTGCTTCAAGAACAGGATTAATGGCAATCGAGAAAAAAATCATTGAAAGAGGACATCCTTGTTTAACTCCTATTTTGATTGAAAGATTAGGTGTTACAATTGGGCCACAGCTGTAGAAAGATTGAGTGTCGGTGTAAAGTAATTTGACAATATTAATAAAATCTCCACTAACGCCAATAGTTTTCAGAAAATTCCACAAGTAGTCATGAGGAACACTTCCAAAAGCGTCCTTAATATCTAACCAAGCAATAGCTAATGGGGAATTCTTGCTATATTTCGAATGCTCAAGTGCAGAAGAAAGTATTGAGTTGTGCTCGACACAACTTTCATGGACAGAGCCATCTTTTTGCCCAATATGCAAAATATCGTTACAAATCACCCATGATGTTAGAAAAATAGTTAAAATAGACGCAAAGACTTTATAAATAACAGACAGCAGAGCTATTGGTCTCCAAAATGAAACTTTATCATAATTATCTGTCTTATCAGGTTTCGGAATTAATATAGTCTTGAAAGTTTTCCAGCTAATCGGAATGATTTTACTACTGATGATTTTATTAAACAGGAAACTTAACAAGATACCTTCAGGGTCAAGAAGAGCAAGATCTTTGTAATGAATACCATCAATACCGGTGAAGTGTTATCAGCTCTCTTTAATTCGTAAATAACTTTAAACGGTAAAATATCTACAAGATTGAAAACATTTGTTGTGCTTCGACAATCTTTAAGAATTTTATTCCATGAATTTGATACTGGGTCCTCGTGGCTAAATTGGTTCAAAATATCCTGAATTTCATGACTGACAGTGACTGGTAAGTCATTAATAATTTTATGAAAAAGTTAATTTCATATTAATTAAAAATTCTGATCTACTTTTATATTTACTTATTATATTTGATTTTTGTTTACTTCCTAGGTATGGTTCGTGGGATTTAATTTTAGTGAAATTATTTAAGTGAGGAATTTGTCGAATAATGGTTTCAACTATTTGGTTAACATCAGCATTTTCAAGACTAATAATTAATTCAAATACTTTATTTTTACCCTGTTGTAAGTCAAATCTAATTGTTTCTTTTGCTTTTGTTAAAATTTTCTCTTTATTTTTGTTATTGATCTCAAAAACAATTGGAAGAACAGAGTTGATAATTCGTGCTATTTCTCTCACATTAATGTTATCAATGGACATATCACGCGCATAGTTGTTGATGAAAGCGCATGTTAGAATTTTACTGAGCAAAGTTGAACCACGAACATCATGCGGACATTTGCATGATCTAATAGCACAACCACGTGAGTTTCTTATTTCATTTATTTTAGTAACTAATAATTTACAAATAAATGTATAGTTTAGGCTGACATCAAGTGTTGTTGGATCCAGAAAGTAATGCTAATCAGTGTTATAATCAATTACCAGTATATTGATAGTTTATTTAATTAAAAATAAGTCACTCAAAACTTAAATTTAAACCGTGGATTTACAAAATTCAATATTTTAAAAAAATAATTCATAAAGTTTAAAATTTCAACTTAATTAAATGTAAAAAATTAAATTATACAAGATTTACTTTACCAATTTCTATCAAATTTGAAATTTACACAAATAAAATACAGTAAAACCCCTTTAAACGGACTGCTAAGGGGGATTGCAATATGTGGTCCTTTTATAGAGGTGGTCGTCTTGGAGGAAATTCCATTCAAATTTATGGTAATTTAATAATGTATATTCTAGTTAAGTAAAAATTCATAAATTCTAGATATTTATTGAAAAATATCGAAAAAAGTATTTGTTTTTAATCGAATAATAGAAGATAAATTAATTCGTTCCCCATAGATCAAAAATTACATATTGAAGTATGACGTAATATCTCACTCTGTTACATTCCACTTCCAAGATAACTATAAATAATAAATTAAAGCCAATTAGTGAAGCTTAAATAAACTATTTTAACAATTAATTGAAAAGGAAAAAAATTAAAACAATGAAGTTTATTAATCGCTTTAATACCTTATTTAAGATTTAATCAATAGGAAAACATTCCATATTATAAATAGTATCATATAACCTCAGAAGTTTTAAAATACATTTCAATTTTTGTTTGATTGTTTTTATTAATCATTGAGGTTAATCCATAATTTTTAAGATGTTCTTCAATCTGGAAACAGAATCAGGAATTTCTCGCAGAAAAAAGTTGGCTAATTTTCTTGAATATACCTTTGCCTCATTAAAATTAATTTCCTGTTCCTGGATAAAGGTTTCACAATTAGCATCAAGTATAGGCTCATCAGAAACTCCATTTTTCTCATTTAGTTCTTCCATCATATCATCAATAAGATTTTCTTCGCAAATTTCTTCACAAGTTGCCAAATCATCATCGAATGTAAGATATTCATTCCATTTTTCATGATCTGAACTGATTACATTATTGAAATTTATATTATCAAAATCATCATCAATTAAATCATTGATTACATTTTCATTAACAGCCAGAAATCCATTATTAAACTTCGTAAAACCTGCCTTTTTAAAACAATTACAAATGGTTTTGGTTGATACGTTTTTCCAAGCTAGATCAATCCATTTAATAGCGGAAAGTATATTAATTGATAAAGTGAATTCTTTAATGTCCTTCTCAATGTTATCAATAATAATTGATTTCATCAAATTCTTCCTGTAGTAGCCCTTAAAAGCTTTAATGATGCCTTGATCAAGTGGCTGAAGTTTCGAAGTTGTATTCGGAGGTAAAAATTTAACAGTTAAATTTGAAGGTTCATCAATTGGAGGATGTGCGGGGCAGTTATCAACAAAAAGCAAAATTTTTCGATTCGCTTTTTTCATTTCATTGTTGAGATCATTTAACCATTGTAAATAAATTGAAGAATTCATCCAGGCTTTTTTACTTGTACGCCGAGTAATCGGTAAATTGCCCTTTTTAATGTTTTTAAAACATCTTGGATTTTCATATTTTCCAATAACTAGTGGTTTTAGCTTTTCACCTGTATTACTAGCAGCAAGTAAAACGGTTATCCTTTCTTTTGACTGCTTTTCGTTTTTACACTAATCTCCCTTCTGAACCAAACTTTTATTAGGCAGTTCACGATACATCATACCGCACTCATCTGCATTGAAAATATTTTTCTCCTCAAATCCTTCAGTTAATAAGTGAAATCGTTCAATAAAACTAGTGACTGTTTCAGTAGATACTTCATTTGACTCACCATCAAGTATTTTCTGAGAAATTCCTTCGCGATTTTTAAATTTAGCCAACCAACCGTTTGAAACTTGAAATGTTGTAATGCCAAATCTTTCGGCAAACGCAAGTGCAACTTCCTGGATCATTGGTCCAGATATTCTGGCGTTAATTGATCTCATTTTTTGAAACCATATTAAGACCGCGTTGTTTATTTCATTAAAACTATTTTTTTACGTTTTCTGCAAAGATTTGAATTTTCATGTTCAAATCTTTTACGTATTTCAAATTCTTGCTTTTTATTCGATTAACAGCTGTTTTACTAATTTTGAATAATTCTGCTGTCTTTCGTTCACTCGAGAACTTTTCTTTTAAATGGTTAAGAACTGCAATTTTTTATCGAGAGATAACTCGTTTCTCTCCTTTGATTGGGGATTTCTACTCATCAGCAATAAATTTATTGACAGTCTAGGGATAATTTTATATTTATATATTGATCGATATTACTCTATTCGATATAATAAAGTATGCCTATTTAAATATGAATGATAATATTTAAATAATTTCATACGTGTTTCATATCAAATAAAGGTTTACTTTAGTCATTTAATTCAAAGATGTTGTCCATGATCAAGACAATTTATGATAGAAAATAGACGCAAGGGACCACAGAATAGTGGTCCCTACTACGAATGAAGAGGTGGTCCTTTTATTAAGCACTGAAACCATTATTTCACTGGGAAATTTGCCGGGACTACCTAAAAATTACCCGTTTAAAGAGTTGCCCTCTTAAAGAGGTGGTCGTTTAGGGGGGTTTTACTGTATACAGATTTATATTTATTAAAAAATTTAATATTGAAAATAAAAATTAATTCGCCCACGATAGGATTTGAACCCCTGACTCAACGAATTATTACCGACACTAGACTGTTACAAATATTACTAATAATAATTACTAATTACACAAATTTCTAATAATAATAATAATTACAAAACAATAGAATAAAAAGACAAACACATTTTTAAGACAACATTTATTTAAATAAAAGCTTCAATATCTTCGACATCAATGACATTGATACCTAAATCATTTCCGAATGCAAAACTTTTGTTTTTACTTACCCATTGACGTTTATCATCGTTGTTACTTAAAGCAATTTTACAATTTTTAAAAGTAAACAACTGATGATTTCTCGTCCCTATTCTCGTTTGAGGAACAGAAAAAATTGTATCGTTTCTATAACAATAAAGATACGAAAGATCCTTTATTTCAGTTCCTTCTAAAGTAATTCCCTTTGCTTTATTACTTTCAGTTTCAGCTAAAAGACTGTAGCATTTTGGTCGTAAGAAAATCCATTCCTTATATCCAAGTCCCTTACTCTCATCTTTGAATTTACCTATTACTGATTCAAGTTTTCTTGAATACAAAGGATGACTAGGATCAAAATTCGAAGTGTCCAAAAGATTATCCGAAACCATTGCAGGTAAAAGAGTACTTTATTTACAAATTCATTCAAGTTCATCCGACTCTATAAATTATTAACGATACTATCAACTAAATTCGTTGTAATAAATATTTTAGATTTAGTTTTTTATGAAAATAAGTCACTGGGTTTACAAATGAAAGTCACTTGACTCACTATATAAATTGATAATGAATAATCGATCCATGAGTTTTATATCAATATTTTCAAAACTTCACGCATACTGGATTAATTAATGCTAATAAAATTCAGACAATTATGGTTATAATAATGCTATTGATAATAATAATTAACTTTCACAATTAAAAAGATAAACAATTTTTCACACGTAAATTTATTACAAACACGTATTTGGTAAACATTATCAATATCAGTCAAGTGGATATTAATGATATCTAAATAAACTTTTGTTTTTAATAAGAGCTTTGAAAATATCTAAATACTAATTAAATGTTGATAACAAAACGTGTAAAGTTAGATTTACATTCATTAAAAACATGATAATTAACCGATAATTTCGAACATTAAAGCTTTATGTAACCAAAAATTAATTAAATAACCATTAAAATTTCATCAAGTCTTATGTGATACCTATTAAATATTTCAATAATTTATAATACAAACTATATATATTATAATACTTTTCGATAAATTTATGGATAAACTATTACATGATTTGTTATAAAGTTATCTAAAAGGTTAAGAATTTTAACCCTATGTGAAGAAATAGGTAAACACCTTAACCCTTAGTAATGAAAGAAGTAATAATTTTAACCCTAAAGGATAAAAAAGGTAAACATTTTAACCCTATGTGATTAAAAGTTTGAGCTATTATAACTTTATGTATACCAATAATTACTAAATCCCAAGTATATTATAACACATGTCTTTAATAAAGAGTAGTTGCTTAGTTGGTAAAAAAAATATTTAAAAATCGTTCACAATTTTTAAGTACCTGTTAAAAATGGTTTGAAAATATAAATAAATATTTTAATTTAAGAATATTAAATTGAAAATCTCGATTAATAATTAGATTAAAATATACCTTCTATCGGTGGTGCGTTGAATCCGCTATAGGATCGGGCCTTAGCAGTTCATATATGGCGCTCACCTTTGGCGATCCTATAACCGGTGGTTACATTACCAACGTTGCTTGGTAACGGGTAACCATTGGGGCAAGATGATAATTTTCATATGGGGTCAAGGAAATTGACAACACCCAATAACCCCACAATAATTTGAAAATGAAGTTATAGAATACTTGATTTTAATTGGTTAATTCTATTTATTACCAATGACAACGACTCAAATTAATTCAAATTTTAAAGTTTTAAAACAGTACTTTATCACTTCAAATTATTTTCTAAATACTATTGGTACCGCATTGATTAGTTGATAGGAAATCATACTATTCAATCGAACATAATTTCATTAATCTTTTTAAATAAATCAACAAAACAGAAGTCTTTTAAAATTATTATGATGTTGAATTTGTTGCTAATCGCCGATAATTAACTTATTTCATTTAAAACTTATCCGAATATAATTATGTGCATTGTAAAACGCTACAATTACCATAATTCATTACTCTAAAGTTTCCTTATAAAGATTACTTCAATGTTTCCAATTTTTTACATATAAAAGTTGTAATTATAAAGATTCAAGCAAAATCAAATAGATTGACTAGAGAATTTTCATGTACAACAAATATTAGTCAAATTGACTTTATCAAATGTCGTAATTTATGGTTACCGTATAATAAGAATTTGCCTCTATAAAAATATACTTATTATCCCTATTAAAAGTTTAACAATTTGTTGAACTACACACACTTTTCTTCAATAAAAATTAATTTAACAGAATAAGAAAAATAATATTTGTTAGTATATTGATAAAAAATTAATATACTTTAATATCCAACTGGATATCCAATCACCTTAAAATCTTCGATAAAATTTTAATGAATTTCTATCATAGTAGCAATAAACATCAAAATACCACAAATCATAGACAAAAAAGGATAAATCTACTCAATGCTTGAATTCATCTTTGATTCACCTAAAACCTATAATTCCTATCATGTTACCAGTAAAGATTGCATTAATAAGCTACAATTTACTGACAATAATTCCACATATAAAGCTAAATTATTGATTTCTCTTCACATACGTTACATTGTATTTAACGCCTAAAGTTATAATGACTGTAATTTAATGAATTATCACATTGAAATTTGTTTACATAAATCCTGTATTAGCTAGATTTATTAAAATGCAGTAAGAATCATTAATGCATTTCTTACACGCAATAGTAATACCCTGATTGATGAGCGCATATATCTCAACAAACATTTGATCTGGACTCTTCAATCGTAACAAATTATTAAACTTTACACCTTTATTTTGTAATTTACTGATATTTTCATAAAACACCTTACTTTTCTCTGTACGTACTTAATATTTAGCAATAATTTCCACCTTAAAATTGATATATTAATGATCATTTCATGTAAAACTCTACATTTGTCTGCACATACTCGATATTTAACCACAATATCCTCCTTAAAATTGATATATTACTGATAATTTTCAATAAAAACCCTACATTTATCTGTACATACTCGATATTTAGCCATAATTTATCCCTTAAAATTGATATATTACTGATAATTTTCATGTAAAATCTAACATTAAGTGATAATTACTACTCAATATTTACTTTTGATTAATTTCTTTTAACACTGTATAATATGAAATTACTCATACTAATATCAAAATTATTATTACGTCATAATTAATCGATCAAATTTCTCACTCAATATTTCCCTTATTAATTTACTACATCTAAACTCGATATCCCAATCCATAGTGATAAATCTAACCTTTCCATTATATCTAACATTCTTAAATATTCATACGTTGGAATACTCTCTCTAAAATTAATACAATTCTCTTAAAAGTTTACATCAAATACTCAATAAATTCTTCAATTGACATTCGATTAGATATAAAGTTCATTAAAACTATATCGAGAATCCTAAATTTAAACAAAAATATTTAACAGGCTCTATATTATACTAAGTTGGCACACATGATAAATTAATGATTCTATTGTTTGTGCAGATCCTTCAATGTTGACTTGTCCATTTAGATGTAGAGGTTGCAGGGGCTACAAGAAGAAGGAAATTGTCCATATTATATTGGCAGAACTAAGAACAGCTTATTATAATCACATTTGAGACGATGTAAATTAAATAAATTTTGAATTATTTGATCTTCATATGTGTGTGTTAGTTTATTTGTAGAGTATCAATTTTTATTATGTATTTACTAGGTTGTATTAATGTAGATATCATGCATCTTTTTATTTGATTGTTGTTGAAATTATTATTATTATTATTATTATTATTATTATTATTATTATTATTATTATTATTATTATTATTTTATTATTATTATTAATATTATTACTATTACTACTATTATTATTATTATTTATATTATTATTATTATTATTATTTTTATTATTATTAATACTATTATTATTATTATTATTTATATTATTATTTTTATTTAAAGATGAAATTAAGAATTTTTTATTAATTGACAGTGAATTTTTGCCATTAATCCATATTTATTGCCAATTATCGAAATTTATTTCTTGCGTAATCCTAGAAAAAAGAAAAATATGTCTTTATAATACACGTCCTTAAATTTTGTACGTGTATGATATTAAAAATCATTCTGTCTTGGCAATATTAACCTTTCGATTTTAGCGAAGAAATAATTTTAAAACCTTTATTTTTGGTCATTAATTATTTTGACGATCCTTCTGTCAATATTGATAAATAAATCTAGCTTGCTCCTAAAAGTTAACCCAATCCAGACCCATTTTAACGAAAATCAAACCTTTAATTCATGACTGATCTTAATTTATCATTAAAACATCAAAGATTATGATAGCAGACTGAAGATGAGGATAATTTCCTCGAAATATATTTCTTTTATTTGGCTTTCTTTTGTTATTATTATTATTATAATCATTATTTCTTTGAGTAATTATTGATTTTTATAATTCGTCCTATGAAAGTGTCTGCCTGGAATTCACTAACATAATTTGAAAACTTACTGACAAGTCGACATATATTTATTCTCCGTTTTTAATAAAAAATTGATGGCTGTAGAGAATTGTTTGCCTTTTTAATAATTCTTCTTTCATAATTTATAAATCCAATTTCACTTTAAATCAATCAGATTTTCTGTACTTTACTCATTAAATTGTGTTTTTTGTTATATTTTTATAAGTCATTTTTGTTTATTTATTGTAAATATTAGAATTGAAATATGGAATGAGAAATAAACAATAAATAATTTTATTTTGTTAAAAATTGACACTAAATTTATTTTTCTGTTTATTACGGTATAATATTCTTTCTGATCTATTTAAAATATAAATTAATTTTCAATTATTTGTTAAGGTATTTACATTAAAATTTGCTCGAAGCAATCAGTTTTTCATAACATTTGGTTTGTTTTAAACTAGCATTAATTATAAACAAAACAATATTTATTTGATTCACATGCTATTTGTACTTTTAATTTACAAATATTTATTACAGCATTTTTGCAAAACATAAAATTTTTTGCTATAAACAACACAACATAATAAACATTAAAATATAAAATCTACAATAAATTTATATTAAATATAAATTTCGGGAACTTACTAAAAGACTATTCTCAATTGCCATCCATACGTCAACAACGTAAATATAAGGAAAGGAAGACAGTTACGAGAGCAACTCTCAAAGTTTTACGAGGAAAAGAATAGCTATATCCTTAAGTTAAAGTAACACCATCAAAAGAATTGATCTAAGTAAAATAAAAAAAGCATTACTTACTTTCGTTTAAAATTACAAAACACTTTGGTTTATCTTATGGTGGTGAGGTAGCAGAGTCAGTTTTTGCGCAAGAATTGGGATAAGGCGTTTATAATGGTTTGAATACCTACAAAATTTTATATTTCTGAAAAACTTTGTATTATTAATATGTTATTATTTAATTTAAAAAGGATTTATAAAAATATATAATTAATTCTTATTATTACATTTAATTGTTCACTATGTATTGTTATGTTTAAAAATTACAGTTATTATATTTAACAGTAGATCGTTTAACATCGAATAGGCCGTTTAATGTTTTATTCATTTTATTTACAGTTTGTTATTATTATTTATTATTATTATTATTATTATTATTATTATTATTATTATTATTATTATTAGTATTATTATTTTTATTATTATTATTATTATTATTATTATTATTATTATTATTATTATTATTATTATTATTATTATTATTATTATTATTATTATTATTATTATTATTATTATTATTATTATTCATCCTGTAAAACATTAAAATCAGTTTTTGTTTCCATAAATTTTATTTCAATAAATATCAAACTCGAAACTTATCTGCTTTAATTTTTCTTATTTAAACAAATTTTCTACGAAGATATTTTTAATTAAAATATCTTCTTATTTTGTTTTTATTTAAAAATTAATCTAAACTTTTTAATTTTTAAAATTTTCAATTTAAAAATTTCTTCATCATAAAACTTCCTCATATCCCCCTTCTTAAGAAATTTTTAAGTTTTTCCACATTTCTTTCGATCCTTTTTCCATCTTCATTTCTTAAGATGTATCGTCTGTCATGCACTTTCTCTATCACTTTGTACGGACCTTCATACCTGTCCTGGCCTTTGTGCCGTGTTTTCTACTTTTACTAATACTTCTTCTCCTACATTGAATTTTCTCCTTGTTTGTTCTTCTAGTTCTTCCTTTATCGGTATTTCTTTGGACCCGTACCATTTTTCCCTGCTAATCTTTTTTCCAAAAACTATCTCTGCCGGCTTTTCCCTGTCGTTTTTTGTTTGGTTGCATTTAAAGTGAATTCGACTTCTGGTAATATCTCTGCCCAATCCGTCTTCTTTCTATCCTGTAAAGTAGCATTTATCAAATCCCGTATTGTCCTGAATTGTCTTTCTATCTGACCGTTTGTTTGGTGATGGTATGGACTCGAAAAACATAATTTAATCTCTAACATCTTTGTGAATTCTCTCATCATTCCTGATTCAAACGCCTTTCCGCAATCAACTCTTATCTCTTTTGGGCATCCAAATCTTAAAATCCACTTTTCTAAAATCGTTTTCTTTATTGTTTCTTCGTCTTGTTTTGTTATCGCTGTCAAGACTTGATACTTACTATACTGATCTATTATGCCCAATATATACTTCTTACGTCCTTTTGTTTCTGCCAACGGTCCACATATATCTACGAATATGATTTCGAACATTTCCTTCGAATCTTGTCTTTTTACTGGTTCTTTCGTTGTTATTGTTAAAGCCTTGGTTTTTTGACAAATCTCACAACTTCGAACAATCTCCTGAATCTTACTCCACAGGTGTTTTCCAACATATCTATCTTTCATATAATCGGCTATCTTCTCGACTCCAGCATGACACAATAGTCTATGTATTTCCTTTATTGTTTCTTGTAACTCATTTTCTGGTATCATCGTTTTCTTTCGTACTTCTTCTACAATTCCATGTTGGATGTTGCTTCTTCCCTCTTCTCTGATCGAGTCTAGTAATCTTGTTTTTATCTTTCCTTTCTTAGCTTCTTCGTGGGCCATTTGACATTGAACACAGGTGTCACATTTAGTTCTCGACACCATGTCTGCATTTTGGTGATTAATACCCTTTCTGTATTCTACTCTTATATCTAAACTGCTCAAATAATTGATCCATGTTTGGAATTGTGAAGTAATCGGCTTCTTGGTTGTCATCATAAACGTGATTGCCTTGTGGTCTGTCCTGAGCGTGAATCTTCTTCCGTAGAGATAGTGCTTAAAATGAATGCAAAAATAATATACCGCCAATAGTTCCTTTCTTGTAATACAATATCCTTTCTCGTGGCTCGTCATCGAGTGTGATCCATACGCAATTACTCTTTCCTTTCCATCTTTATCTCTTTGTGAAAGTACTGCTCCAATGGTATCGAAACTAGCGTCGGTATCTAAAATGAACTCTTTTTTCAGATCCGGAAAACATAAGATTGGCGCCGTCGTGAGTGCTAGTTTCAATCCCTCAAACACGCTATTCGTTCCTTCACTCCATTCTAATTTTTTGTTACTTGGTCCGCTACATAATTGTTCTAACATCCTTGCCTTCTTTGCATAATCATTGATGAATCTTCTATAATAATTGCAAATACCTAAAAAGCTTCGGAGTTTCTTTACGCAGTTAGGCTTCCCAAAGTTCTGTATGGCCTGAATTTTAGATGGATCTGTCTGTACTCCTTCCTTGCTGATTATGTGTCCTAAGAATCTGATTTCTTCCTTTATTATTTGGCATTTTTCTGGATTAATCCTTAGGCCTGCTTCCTCAATCGCCTTTAACACTTCTCCGAGTATTGTATAGTGTTTCTCTTTACTGCTTGAATAAATCAAGATGTCGTCCAAATACACCATTGCTCCCTTTATTTTGCCTAATACTTTTGTCATCATTTCTTGGAACGTACCTGGTGCTGCTGCAATTCCAAACGGCATTCTGTTGAAACAATATTGTCCGTTCTTTGTTGAGAAAGCTGTTTTCTCCTGTGATTCTTCTTCTAGTTCCACTTGGTAATATGCATTACCTAGATCGATTGAGCTGAAAAAGACGGATCCTCCTAACAAATCCAACATCTCGTCTATGTTTGGCATTGGAAATGCCTGCCTCTCTGTTACCGCGTTCAGCTGTCTAAAGTCCAAGCATAGTCTAATATCCTTTTTCTCTTTTTTCCATACACATATTAGCGGAGTATTCCATGGAGAGTTACATTTCCGTATAATTCCATTTTCGTACAAATTTTGTATTGCTTCTTCAATCTTTGATTCCAAATTTAGTGGTTGGCGATATGGTTTTATGTTTATCGGCTCATCTCTTGTAACTATCTTGTGTTTTACCAAATGTGTGCGACCCACATCCCATTTATCTGCCATAAACACGTTTCCACTGTTTGTTATAATTTCCTTTAATTTGCTATCTTCATTGATCTTTAACTGCTCCAACGCTCGTATCAATCGTTCTTCATCCTTTATTTTTCTGCCAAATTTTGCTTCAATGTTACAAATATAGTTCTTGTCTTTTTCACTAGCCTCGATATCTTTAATTTTTAACAGTCTAAATCCAAATGTTTCTTGTAATTCGATTCCTCCAATCACGTCTGGTGTCACTTTCTCCGCCACAATGAATATAACTTCCTTCGAAACATTTCCAATGGTTACTTGCACCTTCGTTTTTCCTATTGTCTCGATCGTACTCTCGTTTGCGCATCGTAACTTATCGTCACTTTTCGTCAATTGTTGTCCTCGTAGCTTGTTGAAACAGTTCACACTCATTACATTGATTCTTGCCCCAGTGTCTAATAAACAGTCGAAATTTTCCCCATTCATCCTTACTGTTATACTAGGCCTTCCTTGCATTCTGTTATACAAAATTTCAACAACCTGCTCCGTTTCGATGGTTCCAATTCTCTCCACTTCCTCTTCACACATTTCTCTCTTTAGGAACCTGTATACTTTCTCGCTTACCCTTCCAACATTCTCCCACTTTTCTACCCCTTGAGGATATCCCATCAAATTTTCTGTTAGAATATGGCTCCAACCAACTCCTCTACTGGTGGAGCCCTGTTGTTTGGGTACGTCTTCCTAAAATTATCTTCATTTGTCTCTACACACGATTCCCTTTCTTCTTCTTCCTCGATACCATTTATTCGACTGTATCTGTTTCCCGTGAATCTTTGTCTCTCCGTCGCTTGCCCGTACCTCATCTTTGTATAACACTCCTCGGATCTATGACCATTTCTGCTACATCTTTCACAGCGTATTTCCTGACACAATCTTCTTATATGACCTTCTTTCCCACACCCAAAACATCTTGGAGCTTTTTTATCTGGACAGTTTCTACTTATATGTCCGCTTCTATGACATGTCCAGCATTCTATTTTACCTTTTATTGGACAATCAATTTTCGTGTGTCCTATTTTGTGGCATAACCAGCATTCTGGCATTTCTCTTCGGATACTTTCTTCTCTCTGTTCTTTCTTCTTGTATTGTACTCTTCCCTGTGGTTCCTGATAGACCACTCTGGCGTAACTTTTCATACTGTTTATCTGTTCTCTTTGCTTTTCTACTTTGTCCATCAGAGTTAGTGTTTCCTTTATTTCTTCTGTGCTTTTTATCTTCCGTAGTATCACTTCTTTCTCAACTTCTTTATTCTCCGCACATACTATTAACATCCTTGCTGTTAATTTCTCTTTGGTAAATTCTTTATTTTCGAACAACCTATCAACAAGGTCCTCCACCTTTTTAAAATACGTTTCTATTTCTTCACCCTTCCGCTTGTAATTCAACAAGTTTTGTAGATCCTTTAAAACATCTCTTTCACGATCGAATGCCAATCGCAACCTAGCCTGGAATCCTTCGGCTTTTTTCAGTGTTTTGGCGTACACTTCCAGGAGATCCTCATCAATCATGCAAGATGTTAATCTTTCCTGGTCTTTCTTCTGCGTGATTCCCTTGGCGTCGAAATAAATTTCGCATCTTTTAATGAACTTTTCCAAATCGTCCCCTTGGCAGAATACCTTTGGTAGCAATCTTTCGGTGATTGCGTCCGTGTTTACCGCTGCCACCATATTAGGAGGTTCATCCTGTAAAACATTAAAATCAGTTTTTGTTTCCATAAATTTTATTTCAATAAATATCAAACTCGAAACTTATCTGCTTTAATTTTTCTTATTTAAACAAATTTTCTACGAAGATATTTTTAATTAAAATATCTTCTTATTTTGTTTTTTTTTTAAAATTAATCTAAACTTTTTAATTTTTAAAATTTTCAATTTAAAAATTTCTTCATCATAAAACTTCCTCATAATTATTATTATTTATTATTATTATTATTATTATTATTATTATTATTATTATTATTATTATTATCTCCAGACTGTCCTTATTTTTGTCCTATTAAGAATATTTTCGAAAGGTTTTAAACATTTAAAGAGTTCCAAATCAAGCTTGCCTCTATCTTTTGACACTTAGATCAATCTTTTCTTCATTTAACAAGCGTTTTTGAAACTGTTTTCTAAATTGAATTTCCCTTTAATCTTTATCTTTATATTGAACTTACTTGTCTAGATATTAAAATTAATTAAATAAAATGATTTATATATTCTGTTTGTGCCTGAAAATATTTTGTTTATTTTCAGTTGACATAATAAAACAATGTATGACTTTATCAGTGATAAACTGTGCCTATATTAATACAAATAATGTATTTTTCTATTTTTACCTTTATTATCCCAGCGTTTCGTGATCCGGATCAAATCATACTCAAATTATTTTAAATTATAATAATAAGGTGTAAAACTTTAACTAGTTGCAAATTATCAACTAGATGTGTAACAGACTCTTATTTTTATATTTGTTAAAAGTTGTTTGTTTTTAAAAATAAGGTTGTGCGTGAAAACACGAATGATAATCAAAAAAGAAATCAATAAATAGTATATTTTATTTTAATATTTAAGTTATTAAGTAGATAAAATTAATGGCAATTTATATCATATTAATAGCTATTAAAAGATGCATACTTCATCCTTTTAAAAATGTATTATTGCACAATAAACAAAAACCTCTATTCTTTAAAAACTAAACAAAGTAATATTAACTACACTAAAACTACAGGAAACTTTTTTTTTCACTTTTAGTTTCACATAAATTTTTATTATATTTTCAGTTTATTACCTTTTTTAATCGCCTGAATGACCAAACCGTTAAGAATTGAAACTTGGTGGGTTACTGGGTTTTGACATTTTGAAACTATATGGTTGTTACCCAGGCAACCCCATACAAATATTCTTTCGCTTACCACTCGGCACCCGTTGCTAAGCAACGTTGGAACTGTGCTCGAGTGGGTAGATCGTCCGCAAAAAGTGAGCGTCATTGCTAACACTATTATTGACCAACCGATCTCTGGGTCCAACGAGCTGTCGATGGAAGACCTATGCTCGCTTTAAAATTATTTGGTCCCCTTGCGTCTAAATTTCCATCGTTTATCTAATTATTTTGATGACCTTGGTTTGCAAGCAAAATGGGTGGTGCTTCTTATTTAAACCCTTCTACAATGTTATTTCAGAACCCTAAGATGGTATAAATACAATAAGAGGTATACAGGAACTACAATATATATAACTGACGCTTTATTTATCTATTAAACACATGAATCATAAGATTTCAGACTGATTGGAAGATCGAGCGGCTCGGCGTTTAGCCCGCTCCTTGCGTCCAGGTCGACGACTGGTGGTTGATGGGGTGATTGGAGTAGTGGTCGCGGTGGTAGTTGACGTGGTAGCTGGGGTAATATTTGCTTCGCGGTAGGCCAATTGAGCAGTGGCGAAGACTAAAGGGTAGGTCACCGCTGCTCCCTCTTGACAGGCGGACAACGCTACCTCTAGCCCCCTGATTTGAGTCTTCAGTCCTTGGACCAATTGCTTTTCTTCCGCCCATCCCTTCTGGGCCGCGGCCAGTTTTTGGTATAACGGTTTGACTCTCTTTGGCTCTATCCACGTCGCTTTAATTTGCTGAGTTTCCCGGACTATTTGGACGAGTTGGTCATGGAGCTTCTTATTGGCTTGTCTCGCCTGGGTTAATTCAGTTTTTAGCAGTTTCACGGGGTCCATTTCTAGAATAATAAGGGTTGAATCTTTGTGATGATTACGATAACAACAAGCGTGATTAAACTTAAACATATTTATGAAATGAATCTACAATAACAAAGAAGAAAAAGAATTTCTAAGTCTAGAATTATACTAAATAATAAAATGTTCTAATCATTGATTGTCATTGTTTCGATGATCACCCGTCTGCGAGGAATCGCTTGATCCCTTCTTCTGGGGAATAACCAGGGATCACAAACACTGGTCTCTTGGTATTTCGGATTGGTCTCGGTGAAGGTGAATAACTACTCGCCAGACGTCCTGCCGCCAGGTCGTCCTTGACGTTAGCCAGGTATTCCGTGGCTCGTGCTACAGCTGCCTCGACTTGGCGCCGGTGTTGTAGGAGACCTTCCAGCAGTTCTTGAGCCTGAGCCAGGATGTCTTGGGATGGGTTTGGTTCATTAGACAGTTCCTTGAATTGTTGCATGAATTCTTCTGGCGATATATCCTCCTGCTTGTCCTCTTCGGGCATGTCAGGGCATCGCTCTTGATACACTTGACTCCATGCCTGCCTCCATTGCTCCACGATGTGAGCAGGGAGTTCGACTATAGCTCCAGTTTGTCCTGAATGGAAAAATTGGTGATTAGCGTTTTTTTTCAGTATTTCTCGTGGCATTTTAGATTGGGACGGCTATTGGGGGTTCACAATTGTACAAAATTTCTCGTCGTTTAAAGAAAACTGGGTTAACTCCATTTCCAATGCGCTAAACTCACGGAACCCGAAGTTGAACGCGTGTTACTGACCGGTCTGGCAATGTATTTGGAAACGAGGGAAAACGATACTTCAAAGCTACTGGGTTACGCGTTCTCATGCCGTAAGGGGCCATTCGAGAAAAATCTTTACTGATTTCAAAAATAACAAAATGCAAATCGTTTATAGCTTTAACTTATTTAGGCTGAAATTGGTTAATTCATTACTAACCTTTAAAATTTGGATATTTTTTAATATTCAACTAGATGTATGTAAATTCAAACATTAGCATGAAATAAAAGGAGCATAAATAAATAATTTTCAAGGAGACTTTACAAAATATGCTTTGAACAGTTATTATTTTCTGAATAAAACAGTAATAGAATGATCTATCTTTTATGAAACAATAACTTGACAATTAAACATTCATATGTCTTCTAAAATAAAGTGCTTTTAACAATTACCGTTTAATTATTCGAAAAATAAAACAGTTACAAAGGTTACAAAATTCATACTTAGTGTTTGGTTCATTGATCAATTAAAATACCTGGGTCGAATGGAGATTGATAGTAATAAAATGATTTAACGATTCAATTGACGAACTTAGAAGAAAGTACTTGGAACGATCACCAAGCCAGTACCTTAATTTCCACAAGATTTGATTTTAATTTAGATTTCTGAAGAAAACATTCGAGGAATTCGTTCCCCCAAAAAATGAATCGTCGGACAATTTTCTTATGTAATCAGGACTGGGATTCTCGCGTAGCAATTGTTAATTTGAATACTCTGATACTGCAGGCCTATTGGGATTACTGAAGGTGCACAGCGACAACTGAAAAATTGATTGCGACACGAATCGGTGGGATGTCAGGAGTTTTGGATTTGTCTGGTGCGGAAGTACTGCGGTGCATTAACAAGTATGGCTTATTTGGCCATCGCCTTTAATCTGGAGAGTTTTCTTACTAACTCGGGTTTTCACTTTGCGGAGAAGAGGATATGGTGCCGATTCTGGGTTATTTCTGCGGCTCGTATGCGATCAAAATTTGTTATTAAAATTAATTAAAACTTACGCGTCTTAGGGGCTTCTGCAACATCCATAGATTGACGTGCTAAATCTTCATCTGAGATATTTGGCGAATGCATAATTTGTCAAGTAAAAACAAATGAGGTATTCTGCTGTCATCGACAAGTATATTGACGAATGTGCGGGTGGTTAAATCAATTGGGCAGGAAGTGAACGTCAATCGCACTTCGATTACAGTGAATGTTGATATCGACGGAAATGTCAGCGAGTTAGTATTGTTTATTTTATCACTCGTAATTTTGCTAATTTATTTTAGGCGAGTGGACTTTTAAGATCGCGCGTTCGTGGAATATTTTGTAAGTTATATGTTTCAGTTGATTCGAATGTTTTCCATTAACATTTTTTAAAGGAAACGCCTGTATCTACTGTGAGTTTCGAGCGGGTGTAATCTCCTACTTGTGGAATTTTCTATGTGGAGTTTTATTATTCGAAAAGAAAATCGGTAGTAAGCCCTCCTATGATTTGAACATTTTATGTAATATTAATATAAAATTTTTTTTTTGTTATATATCGTAAATTTATGATTTTCGTAATTTGTATTAATTTGTTTTAAGTAATAAACCATTTTGTTCCATCACTTTATTTTAGTCTACGAATTTATATTATTTAACGAAACATTTTGTTTTTAACTAATAAATTTCGTTACTTTTACCCGAAAAATTATTCTAATTCGAATCAAGGAATCACTTTATCAATGAATTATATTAATTTCCATCACTCGAGTTACTTATTTTCTTTACAATTTGTCTAATCGCCCATTACTTTAATTTAATAAATTATTTTAATATGCTTATCAATGAATCAAGCTTTATTTTATTTTTCTCGAAGATTTACTTGATTTTTATCAAAGAATTATTATAGTTTTATTCAAGTTACCTTAATTTTAATTAATGAATCGCTTGGTTTAATCGATAACTTTCGTTAGTTTAATCAACGGATTGATTTTTGTTAATCAAGGAATTTATATTATTTAGCTTTAATCCACAATTTACATTAAAGAAAATTTTGTTTGTTAATCAATGAGTTACATTAATTTTGCTTATTTTAATTAATGGGATTTAATCAATGATATACTTATTTTTACTCAATAATCATTTTACTTTTAATCAATAATTTATAGTAATTTAATTCAAGGAATTACTTATTTTTACTCAATAATTACTCTACTTTTAAATTATAATAATTTAATGAATCACCTTAATTTTTACTTTATTTTTAATCAATAGCTACTTTACTTTTAATCAATAACTTAATTTAATTGAATCAATGAATTATTTATTCAATGATTTCTACTAATTTATTTCGAAATGTAAATTCAATTTAATTATACCAATAATTTTTATCTAATTTATTTCAAAACATTAATCCAAATTAGCTATATCAATGATTTCAATTTAATTTATTCCTCGTACCATTCCCCTTTAATAAGCCTTAGGCGCACATTGTATTCATATTATATTTACTGAGTGCCCACTGGACTACTCGATGTGATGATTTTGAGCCGTGTGTAGTATGATTTTAGGTCGATTTTACAGAAATGAGAAACGAGGAAGCAGCCAATCGACTCCTTCCTTATTCCTCCTTTCTTCTATACGGGATAGTATTGACGTTCCAACCCTGAGTTCCGCACGCCGGGTCTTCACGGGCACAGATCATTGGCGATATTCCACGCACTTACACGAATCTGAATTGTATGTTGATTTTACTGACTTGCGATGTGTCTTGGCTGTGGGCCGGAAAAATTTCGACAAAAGTTTTAATTAATTTTTAAGAAAAACAAATTTTAAACATCATAAATATGTATTAATATTTATTAAAAACAAAATACAGAATTACTTGATCCATTCAATCAAAATTTTCATAAAAATACATCTCCCCCCACTCCGACATCCAAGCAGAGCTCTACCGAGGTTGCGAGGATGTGACGTGGAGAGAGAGTTCCAAATAAAACTAATTCGCACCTAAGAATTTCGTAATAGATTTTTAATCAAAAATTCAAAAATCAAATCTTGATTCAAAATGGTTTTGAAAATGGTTTGTTTCGAAAAACGGTGTAATTTAATGTGAAAATGGATCAGTATTTATACCTATTTTCTGTCCCTAACCTCGCATGTTAATTTTGATGTAGTAAAACAAAATTCGACCTTGTTATTTTCTAGTGAATTCTATTCTTTAATTTTATTATTTTTTGATTTATCTTAATAATTTTTCATTTAGAATTTTTATTGAATTATTTCTAATTCAAATTTTTTGATTTAAGTTTCATTTTCATGAACTTTTATTACTTTATCAATTTTTGTCGAATTTGTTGGGTTTTCTTGTTATGTTTGTGTTTGTATCGTGCGAATCTTGGTGCGTTTTGTTATTATTTTAATTTATTTTTATGTTTATTATTTTATATTTAATTCTCTTTTTTCTCATATTTGATAGGGTTTAATTGATGTTTCAATAGGTTTATTTAAATTTGCATGTTATATTTGCATGTGTGTTACCGATCCATTTAAACATTTTTCAAGGCCCAACAAACTTAATAAGTTCTTAATTAATTTTGAGAAATTAATTTCCCAAAATTATTACAAATATTTTTCGTTTTAAATCTGGAAAAATTAAAATCACGGAATTTCAGAATTAAACAATTAATTAGAATTTGCTTGATATTTTAAATTTTTTAATTTAAAATAAAAATTATTGAAATTAGGAAGTATTTGGTCTTTTTGTTCATTTAAAAAATGAAAATAGAAACATTCAGATTACATCATTGTCAAAGTCCGAATGTGGATTTTCTGGAATAAAGATACACAAAATAAAGATTCTGTCATCTAAAGATTCCTGAGTTTTATTATATACATAGCGTTTTATTCAAAGGTGACTTGTAGAGAATTATCAAATAGTAGTTATATATTTTTATAAAACGTAATGATGATCATGTTTATTACGAAATTCCTACAGTTGACATTTGAGTTCAGTATCCTTTGATATTTCATCCTTATAATTATTATTAGTACATTTGTTTAAATATTCCTTATTCTCCTTTAATAAATGGCCAAACATAAAATGCGACGTTGTTCAATATAATTAGTTGTTGTTTTTAAATTAATAATAATTATTATTACTATAGTTTTAGGTGCTTTTACTCTTTATATAATTTTTGAAGTCATAGATTTTTGATTTTGTGCTAAATATAATTTTAGCTATTTTTTGTATTTTCCTATTAAATACAATAATGATAGTCTCCCTTGAAAAACATTCACTGTTTGTTTAGTGTAAACAATATGCCTTATAACCAATTTTGCCCCTAGTTCTCATAAAGTATTGTCTTCCAATATTTACAGCCTCCAACATATTTCTTTAGCGGTTATTATAATTTGATAATTGGTTTAGATAGACTGAAGGAGTTTTCACTTATTTTACCACAAAAATATTTTTGAGAAAAATAATTATAATGAAAATAATAATGGAGTTAGAGCGAATTTGAAAATTTTCATAATTATTAAATAAAATTTCGATTGGTAGAAAATTTAACTGTTATAAATATTTTTTATGGAAAAATAAATATCATTGAAATAAAAAATCATAATTATGGCATATAATTTGCATTAAATGCGTGCTTTGAAAATGTTTGAATATTTCTTTATAAGAAATAAAATAAATTTTAAAATTCGTTTATATAATTAATTAATAAAAATTTCATTTGAAATAAAATATATTTTTTAGCTTCTTTCTAGCCATTTCGAAAACAACTCCAGCTAAAGTTGATTTAAGTTGATTCGATGCTGAGAATTCCTCATTCGATCGGAGGATCATGTGACTGTTGAGGATTTAATGATAATGTTGATTGATGCAATAAATGTCTTGCCTGATTTTTTAGATCTTTAATGTCTTTCATATTGATCGAATACCGATTAGTCATTTATTGGAACTTGAATTGTGTCAGTTTTCGAGATTGTTCTGTCTTGAGAATCTATCCGATAATAGGAAAGTCTTTCAGTCGATTGAGCCAATTTAAATCCCACACATTTCTTGGAAGATAGAATCTAAATTTGAACGGCAGTTGTATAAATCTTTAGAATGGCATCGTTTCTGAACACCTGAGTTGGTTACATTCTACACTGAAAAGAAACAAAATACCAATTTACACGAAACATTGGATTTTAACGTGAAACATTAACGATGAATGGTTGATAATATTCAAGAGTTGTTGGTACATTTTAAAAATAAAAAAGGTGGCGTTCATTTTGAAAGTGAAAATATGTAAGAAAAATTAAATTTTTGTCATTTTTAATAACGCGTTTGTAATTTAATTAAAATTTAGTTAAATTAGCTAAAAATGAAATGTTTCAGGTAATATCGCAAGATTTTAGATTCTTTGTATTTTTTATTCACCATTCAAAGCAAAGGAACAAATTTGATTTATTGTGACGGTTTTTAACCATTTGTTGTTGTACTATCAAATAAAAATGAATTTGCTTTATAAGTCTAAAATAAGTATTGCAGAAAGAAGAGGAAGAATATTGCAACTCAGCTTCATATTCTTGTCGCGATAAAGGGAGGTTTGTCTTTACATTTCCAAGATACAGACCACTTGTATCCGTCACATCTCGCTGCAAATTCTACGTTATCGATTGTCACTTGTTCATAAATTAAAGCCTACATAGATACTCGGGCGCATTCACTAAACTGTACGCCGTTTTATTGTTGATGGAAACTCCCCAAATACGTTCAATCGCATCGAAACTTAAAATAATACCCACTCTGTCTACAAGATTCGTCAATATTAGATAATTTAACACAAAATGCTTTCATCGAAGAGATAAGTAGCACTGAATCTCTCCTTCACATTGGACTCTTCTTTAATCTACTGCTACAATATCTATGGCTTTGCCACTTACTTCTGCATAGATTCGGGAAACAATTGTTTGGTGATCCAGTGAACGGCTCTCCATTCACTTTGAGTATGAAAAGCACTTTCTATCTCTGACATAAATGAAAAACCGCTGGAACTCCATTTTCTCTCCTGGTGTTTCCTAGCACGAACTTGTCTAACAACTTCTGAAAATTTGTCGGTGAAGCTCTAAACTGTTGGGAAACTATTGATGGGAGTCCGATTAAAAACGCTCTCTTGATAATCCGTCATAATTTATTCCGGCCAGAGTAGCCAATCGCTGACCGGTCAGAAAGAAAACCATCCACTGGTTCTCCATTCCATAATAGATTGCAAAAAGTATCGTTATCCTGGAAACCGTTCATCGAAATGGCATCTGATAAAGCATTTTCTTTAGCGTCGCAGTTTACTTTGTTGCTCTTCGTTCGGTGGTCACAAATGAGCAAGGCTGGTTCATCAAGCGGCAATGCAAAAACAAATGACACATTTTAGATCTTTTGATGCTTGGCCACTAACTTCCTTTTCTATGGCCAAGTGGAAAACTCACCTACTCCATCGTAATGCTTTATAACTCCTTATGGCGGCGATAGCTTGTGAAGAAATCAAATAATTTGTTTTATATTTATTGTAATAACAAAATTTTGTAGAAAATATTATTATTATTATTATTATTATTATTATTATTATTATTATTTTTAATATTATTATTATTATTATTATTATTATTATTATTATTATTATTATTATTATTATTATTATTATTATTATTATTATTATTATTGCAGTTTATAATTATTATTCTCATCTCAATATCAGACAATCTATCAGTAAATTAATTACAATGTCTATATTAAATGAAAAGTATTTTTTTAAAAGGAATATTGAAGTGAGAAAGATTTCACGATGATAATTATTCTAAATGAATAGAATCAAATGAAAGGAATATATTATTAAATAATAAATTTATATTCTCGAAATTTTATTATTCTTGTCATTTTTAATATTTAGGTAAGTGTTTAGTTTTTAACACGTTGACGGACAATTGCGGCTATAGGCGTCAAAGCGAAGTTCACAATGTGGCATGACTGCTATAGCCGTCCAAAACGAAACGGTCGTTTTTAGACACTACGGCTATAGCAGCACAAATGTGCACTTACTGGCGTATACGTAGAAGCATAGTGTCGTGTTTTGAAAACATCTTTTTAGGTTGAAGTTCATATTTCACCTGTTATACGAGTTGCAGATTCAGTATGCACGTGGTTGTGAAAAACATATAGTGTCAATTTTCGAACTTCGCTTGTTCCTACTGTCCGTCAACGTGTTAAAACCACATTTATTTTTAATAAATAATTTTAATCTTATTTAGATGCAGAAAGTTAGTTAGATTTTTGTAACTTAGGAAAAAATAACGAACTTATGCGAATTTTGAATGGATATTTGAAGCCTTTATAATGTTGGTAAAATGAATAATAAATATAAATATAAATGAATAATAGCTTGTTTATACTTAAAAGATGCTTTCTGGCAGTGTCGCACATGATTAAGTGCGGTCTTTTCTTCGGTTCATTGGACTAGGTGAAGAATTTGCATCCATTTTCCAGATGTTATATTCTGATACAAGCACCTTTTACATTTGCGGCACAATATTGACTCCAAACATTCCCATTAAAGAAGAATGTTCTATTTCGACGATTTTGTTTGCCTTGTCCATCAACCGTGTACTTGAAGTAGTATCGCGATCTGACTGCGATCCTTTTATGATTAGAGAATCTCCTTCAAGATTCTTGCTTATACTGATGATATTGGTGTTGTCGCGAAATTCGAAGATCTTCAGAAAATCACATATATAGCTGTTATAACTGCAGATGTGTATCGAACTGAAAAATGTGTATACTTTCGACTTCCAAAAGTTCAGATCAACAGTGAAATTTTGATCAACGGTACCAAGATAAAGAAATTGCATTCAACAGAATTCTTGATGTTCTTGTCAGAGAGGAAACCGATCAGAGTCTATTGACATTCTTGAAAAATTTGTTATTGTACTCAAAAAATAAACTTACTGATTCTGATTTGCTTGGTTGGCAAAAGCTAAAGACTTATAATATCTTTGCCCATTCTCGGTTAGAACTCGAGAAATCAAGACAAGTGTTCTTTCGAAATTCAATGGTAATAACAACCTCTCTGTAAACATCAAGATTAAATTGAGAAATTGTTATGGGAAATGATGTTTTTGCCTAATCCCTCTGAAGTAAGTTGCTTTTACAATTCAACTGAGATTTGAAAGGCAAATTGTCATGATCTTCATAAAGATTATCACACACATACCATCACTTACTTTTTCCAACTCCTGACATCTGAATGTGACTATGCTAGAAAGATTAACATCGACTCTTTAAACTTTATCACTGGTCCGCGTCTGAGAATAAAAACGCCATCACTTCAAGAAAATTTGGACTGGCTCAATTGTAGAGTTTAAACCCTACCATTATGGTAAAAAAAATCTCGTTTTCAAAGGGCTCGGTCGCGTTTTTTGAAAAGACACACAATATCAATATAGTATTCATCGTCACAGATCACGAGCCATCACTTTACACCACAACAGCAATGCGTGGCGCTTTCATTTTAACCTCAGACCTCCTAAAAGCAACATCAAAGGTTTTACACGTGGTACTCTGTGATTCGTATCTTTCTAATTTGTGAAAAAAGGTACACCTTGAACTTCAGAGCTTCGGCTATAAAACTTTATTCAAAAATAAACAACGCAATTTTTCGCAGTGAGTTATATGTAATGCGACTGTCCGTATGGTGTTGCATCACAAAAACTCTTGAAATTAATTTTATTAATATATACTACTTGCTTATGTAAGAAGTTTTTTAAGGTTATTAGTGGTTAATTGTTAGTATAATCTGGCTCCTTACAACTAAAAACAACTCAAGCCAACACAATAAATTTATTTGATACAAATACACTAAATATTCACACAATTCGCTCAACATATCAACACTTTCCTGTAAAACGCATTTTTTTTTCCTATAATAGTCTTTTCTGGTATATTTATTTTGGTTAGTAATTTCATACACTTGTGAATCTTTGGTTGATCTGAAATTTAGTTCTCCTCGAACTCTGTTGAATGTATTCTTCTTTGATCGCTGAATTGTTATTGTCAATATTTTTTATACTGAGTTTTGCAATCAAAGTTATTAAGTTAGAAATGATTATAGACAATATTGATAAATGTGACATAATGATATCAGTCAACTTTTCGCCTAAGTAAATATCATTATTTCCTCCTTTACCGTTCGAGTTTTCCAAATCGCTCGGGATTTTCATATGGTTTTTTATTTATCTTTATTTATTTGAGTATCTTGTTCTTGTAACTTCCATTGATTTTATTTTACAATATTAGCATTTGTCTATTTGTTTGCTATTCATGCATCAATTTCATTCGTAATATGTCAATTTTCGTTTTTTTTCAATTTATTAATTCTAAATTTTATTAACTTTTACCACTTGAACTCAATTTCATGCACACCTAAATTCTCTTTGCATTACTTTAGAGTCTAAAGCAGGGCTTCTTAAACCATGGGTCGCGACCCCATTTGGGGTCGCGTAGCAAAATTCTGGGGTCGCGAGAGATAAAAATACAATTTAACAGAAAATGTTTTTTAACTTGTAAAATTATTGTTATAAAGATAAAATAACAATTATCGTAGATAAATATATCATAAAATATATCATATATTTAAGAGAATTAAGACGGTCAGAATCCTCTTTTATTTTTGAAACTATAATAAATACAATTTTATAATTTTTTGTGCAATTTTTAATTTTAGATTTTTGTATGTTTCAACACAAATTCTAAACTTATATATTTTCATATGTATATGTATATTGTTTCCTAATAAATAAATCATCAAAAAATATTAATTTATTTTTCTTTTATATTTGTTTGGGTTCGTCAAGAAACTCGCAATCATAAATGGGGTCGTAAATTACAAAAGTTTAAGAAGCTCTGATCTAGACTAAATTTTCCATGTGTATAATCAATGCATTTCGTTAATGGCTTGGCCAAATTCTGAATGATATTTCCTTTGATACATTGGGAGGATTCAATAATTGTCTCTGGGATATTTGTTACATTTTCGGGAAGATAAGCCATCACATGGTGAAATTTTGTTGAATTATTTGATTTGTTAGACAACTTGAATTGGGATTCAAGTTGTCTAAACTATAGAGCTGGATTAGTTCTGTAGAAGGGGTATGGTTTGATTCAAACTCGCAAAACAAAATCTTCGAGTAGCCGGTAAATTGCCGCATAGTCGCCAATGTTATGATTAAATATAATTTCTTATATATTAAATGTGACTTCCGCCTGTCGGTGTCTATATCTCACTGGTTATCTACTTAAAATTTATCAGTAAAATCTTTCAAAATAAGATATTTTCTTTGCATCAATCTATATTTTTATAAGAGGTTTACAACATGTGGGTCTCGATCCATACAAGGGTCGCTTGAGAATCTGACAGGTGTCTTTGAAATCTTTTGAAAATTATTTTTTAAATAAAAATTTTTATTAACCTTCAACAAAAAAGTAATTAGCTGATATTTTTTGACTCTTAATGTCCAAAGTACACTTTAAATGTAACGATTTTATTTCTTTGCAAGTTCATTTTTGAAAATGTCGACCAAAAAATACAACAAATGGTTGTGTTGTTAAATTATTATGATTCAATTATATAAAATTTGTAACTAAAAACATTGCGCCTATAATTTATAAAATAATTTAGAAGTCAATTTTTCCAGCAAAATGCAATGAGAAGAATCAAACAGATTAATTTTATCGAAGGGGTTGCCACAATTTCATAAATTCACAAAACCAGATATGTTAGAAATCGCAATACCATTTTCAAGTTATTTTTATTATTAATTATATTATTAATATTATTATTATTATAAAACAGTGATTCCTTGGTAGCAGTATAAATTAATATATCAGAAATGTGAAAATAAAATATGCCCTTACAGAAAAGTAATAATTATGTTGTTAAAAAAAGTTTCGATTATTAAAAACTTGAAACTTTTTTCCACAATATAATTATTACTTTGCAGCAAGGCTTATTTTACTATTCACTCATCTGATACATTATTAATATTATTATTACTATTATTTGTATTATTACTAAATCCATATTCAAAGTAAAACAAACAAATAAATTAACAAAAAGCTTTTAGTAAGCACAAACACGTTTTGAAAATCATTTAACAACATTTTAATAATATTTAAACAACATAAATTGTTTATTAATACATTATTAAATCCTCATCAGATTCATCTGAAGTTTCAACAACTCTTTTGCTTATATCACCCACGTACCGCAACATATCATATCCGTTACACCTGACTAAATATTTTGTATTTGAATTAAAATATTTTGCCTCGATCGTAATCTCTTTCTGATGGTAGCTTGGAAAATTCAGTCTTGGCTTATATTTAAATATGGCTCTAGATCAGAGCTTCTTAAACTTTTGTAATTCACGACCCCATTTATAATTGCGAGTTTCTTGACGACCCCATACAAATATAAATTTATATTTTTATAAAATTCCTATAACATCTTCTAATTCTAATTCATAGTAAATGTTATTCAAGTTATTACAATACTCTTAATAGAAATGCAGGTACAAACAATCTTTCCGAACTAGAAGATTTTATGATATATTTATCTACGATAATTGTTATTTTATCTTTATAACAATAATTTTACAAATTAAAAAACATTTTCTGTTAAATTGTATTTTTATCTCTCGCGACCCCAGAATTTTGCTACGCGACCCCAAATGGGGTCTCGACCCAAAGTTTAAGAAGCCCTGCTCTAGATGGACAAATGTTATTGTTGTTTGGGACAGTGCACAACTTCTAGATCGTTCTCGATGACTTAGCTGATATAGATTTTATTGTCCGATAGCTGCGTTCAATAATAATCTTTGACTCATCTTTCAATGAAAATATAGATATAGCCATCCTTATTTCATGCTATTTGGCCATTAAAACATCAATTATATGTTGAAAATATTAATTTTAAAATATTGAGCAGATAGTCGAAGTGTACGAGATAATAGAAACGGGCAAAAAAGTATTTATATTTAACTTTCAGAGGCTAGTCATAAAAGCGAGAGAAAAATAACATTAGTCAATTTAAATATAACGTGCGTACCTGAATGGTAATCTACTGTTTGTTTACTTAACACTATTGCACAGGTGCAAATAAAAAAACATTGTATTAACGATTGTGTTTATTGCATCATGTAAGAATAAATTCTGTTAATTTTATTTGCAAAATTTGTACACCATGAGTCAGAGAGCAAACCGACTAATAATCAAATAAACCCAACAGAATTCTATTTAAATGTTATTTGTGAAACTTTTATTAAAATGATTTGTAAAACTTATATTGATTTATGGATTTCTATATTTGTGTGTTAAAATGTGTGTTATGGTGTAAATTAAATATTTTTTGTGAAAATTTAATATTTAAACACAGCATTTAAATTTAAAATGACTCAAAAGATAGTTTAAAAATACTATTTAATGAAATATGTTTTTTTAATACTTTGATTTATTTAATTATCAATTTAAAATGAGTAATTAAACGGAATGCGATAATTTTGCAACGGTCATTGAACATTAAAAAGGTATTTCAAAGTTTTGAAAGAACGGTGTAGTTTTTACATTTACAATGAAGCTCGATGAAGTAAAAAAATATTTTGAATTTTAGTATTTTGAATACAACAACTTGTGTTTCGAAATGATTTAAAGTTTAATGTAGTGGACGGACAAATTTAGAAAAAAAACAAAGGTAATCGAAATGTTAAGCATCACTTCCTGCAAAGTTTTCGTCATTGAAAGAAGTTGGTTTGATTTTTTTTTCACCTTTGGTTCTACGCATAAATGTGAGCAAATATTTTTACATATCCCATTTATTTTAAGAACTGAAGCACCTTAACTACCGAAAACTTAGATACTCCTTTTCGTCGTAAAGGTTCTAAGAATAAACAAGAGGTGATTGAACTGACGTTGCAAATTCAGTACCAAGGAGATTTTCACAAAGAAAAGAACTTATATCAAAACTCCCAATAAAGAGACTGCCGTTAGATAAAATTTCATGAAACCATTCGGGACCCATCTATTCCATATAAATGGAACATTTTAAATCCAGTATTCATTATACCTTTTCTAGGGCATATGTGTTCCAGCAGCTGTGAAGTTTTAATAAAGTTAATCAATTAATAAGCTAAAACTTAATAATTTATTTGTATTTAATATTTTCTACATACTTTAACTATGAATACCATAAATAAATCTGATTTACAGTCAAATTTTGTAGAAAATATTATGTCACTAATAAAGAAAACAGAGGTGAAACAAAAAAAAGTCTTTATAATTTTATTTGTTTTATTATGATAAGAATTAGAATTTTTTTCTTTATATGATTAAAATCACATTGTTATTATTTTCTCAATACAAATTATCATTTTATTCATTAAAAGATGGATTTTATTTAAAAAATACCAACTTACCCTGCAGCCCAAAAAGGTTGCCAACGCCTCATTTATATATTTAAATTGTCTACTAAAGAAAATTGCTATTCACCAACGGAAAGTAGTGAATCACAAAGTACAAAAGAAAAACATACAATCATAAAGCCAAAAAATGAATATTAAAAAATATAAACATATAGAATTTGAATATTGAAACAGTAAAATTCCCAGAGATTGAAAAGAATAATCTTATAATCGAAGATTTTCTCATTTTATTTAAAACAATATTTGTAACAAAGGCTTATCCAGACATTTATTTGTTTATTATTATTATTATTATTATTATTATTATTATTATTATTATTATTAAAATTATTATTATTATTATTATTATTATTATTATTATTATTATTATTATTATTATTATTATTAAATATTTTGGGGTTACAAATGAAAGATTTTATCTATAAAACATTTATTTCACTAAATTTAAATTCAAAGGTGGTTTCCTACTAACTTCAATAGTTTCTCCAGCCGCATCTTCTAGCATTATCAACGCAGAGAGATTTTAGGCGATAATCAACATCAGCACAAGCATCTCTTGTTCTTTCAGTGATGGCAAGCAGACATGCAGCTTTGGCTCCAAAAAGTAACTTTTTGCATTCAATTTCATAAGCGCCACAGATTATTAAATGTCCAGCGCCTGCAGCAACGTCTACAGCCCCACCGGCAACCTCTGCTCCAACGTCAACAGCCCCACCCAAAAGCCCTGCTCCAACGTCAATAACCCCACCGGCAAGCCCGGCTCCAACGTCTAGAACACCACCTGCAAGACCTGCAGCTACATCAACAAGTCCACCAACGAATTTCTTCTCCACGGGCGATCCTTGTAATGCTGCAACACAGAGTCCAAATAGGAATAATAATAAGGCATTCATGTTTGATTGATGAGACATTGCAAACAGAAATTTCATTTATATCAGTATCAAATTGAGTAGGTCCAAAAACCTCCTTTGATAAACTGTTTTTCGTTGTAGGATTGCATTTATTTTGATTCAAGATTAATGAACTGAAAAAGATTATTTCATTGATAAGCTTTCAAGTTTGTAAGTTTAAACAACAAAATAACATAAACAGCATTTTTGAATGAAAAAATGTAAGTAAAATAATTCACTAATAATAGAAAATGGGATTGTTTGTTTTTTTGATTGCCGTCGCGTTTGGCTCGCAATTCTGCAATGAGCAGCACTTAGCAATGTGTTTTACAGTTAAATTATTATTTTACCGCATTACCTCTTTATTTTGGTGAAATATTTCACTGAAAACTTTAATTAGAAAGAGCTTATAAATATTTGATTTTAATATTTCTTTAATTAATTTTTCCTCATTTCGTCTTGCAAGGCCATAAGAGTCAAATTTCGGCACCTTTCTTAAAATATCGAAGGCCGCAGGATTTCTCAACATGTGAAGCTTATTATGAGAATAGTAATTTATAATAAGATTCCTGGGCATTTAGGTAACGTGAAATTTGGTAAGAGGCATTTATGTAAGAGGACTGAGAAATAAAGCCAACTATTTCAAGAAAGTAAATATAGTAAAGAAACCACATTTAAAATTCCTTTATGACTTTTAATAGGATGGACAACCAAGACAGCAAAACAAGCCTTCTCTTTGAAATATTAAAATTAATGAAGTCAATTAACTGAAAGTCTCCCTAAGGGCCTTTATAAACTTTATAAAAACCTACAAAATTAATGTAATCAATAAAAAAATGGAAGGACAACTTAAGTTTTCTTTTCTTAAAAGAAACGAACTTAAAAATTTTCAAGTATGTATAGGACCGCCCTACCGTGCATACAGCAATCTTGGGTGTCCTCTACAAGAAACATAAATCTGCATGGAAGGAAGTATTTGTAGATAATGCTGACAGTAAATTGGACGATGGGGATGAAGATGAAAGATTTCAAATTGTTAATGAAGAACAAGAGCTGGAAATGGCGGAAAACTTGCATCCATTGGTCCAAAAGGTAAGAACTGTAGTAAAATTGATCCGAAAATCACCGACAAAAATGATATTCTGCAGAAACATATGAGAGAATAGTTTGGCTGGTATCTTCAACTAATGATCGATGTTAATACATGTTGGAACAGTCTTTCCTTTATGTTACCACGATTTTATCAAGTAACAAATTGTATTTTGAAATCATTATTCGATGTCAAATCAACTGTGTCATTTGTCAAGAATGAATTAAACATAAGTTGTAATTTAGTTGAAACACTTGAACCTATAAAATTGGCATGTAAATCATGTAGTGGCGCAACACCTCTCTCACATGACACAACAATCTCTTTTATGGCGAACAACTTCTGCAGCAGTGATCTGGAAAAGCGAAGAATCTCTTCCACGTCGCATAATCGAACAGCGTACCGAGGTATCTTGTCTGTCACACTATCTCAATAAAGGTAACCAATGCTGTGATAAACTTAATTTGGACCCACTCTTGAATTTAGGACGTATGAACAAAACAACTAAAATTGTCATAGTTGCTAGATTAGTCAATCGCCTATGAATATTTTGTCGTCTTTATCAGAGGTGGTAAGTAAAGTAGTTGAAGAATTTGAAATGCCACAGTCTCTACAAGATAAACTTGATCGTGCTATCAGCAACGAAAGAAATGTAAAAATCACACCAAAAACACTAATATTGATGGATATTACTGCTATTGAAAAATGTCGATGATAAATTCGAAATTGAAGGAAAGCGATGAACGAATCTCGAAAGTTGCTAAAACGATTTGAAGTCGATTCCACCAGCCAGTGTTGAATCTGAAGGAGTTTTCTCCTGATGTTGCAAATTCGCATCTAAAATTCAATCATCCTTGACGCCGAAAGCTTGGACATATTTACAGTTCTAAGATCTTACTTTAAATTAGAAAATTTAAATGAATAACTTAGATAATGATGAAACAAATAAAAGAATCGGGTTGCAATTAAAATCTCTTTTGAATTTAAATACGACAATTGAGTATATTTCTCATTCAGAAAATCAAAAGAAAAATAATTCTGCAGCAAAACCAACGTTAATAGTTTAGTATTTTCATTTTAATAATTCCTTGTTTATATCATATTTCACAAAGTCTAAATATTTATTAAATGTTACAAAATTATTATTAATATTACTATTATCATTATTATTTTTATTTGCTGCATATATATTATATGACGAGGTTACGGTTTTGGACCAATCAGTGAATTTAATAAACTTATTTTCTGTGAAAGTATATAAAGTTATCCCTAATTGGTTTCTCATACATAATATCTCATGTTTGTCCAATGCATCCTTATATCTAAAACTATTTAGACATCTATGGCACCAAAAAGATATCATTCTTTCTATAGTTGTATTTTTGTTTTGACAATTCATAACCTATTGAGTGATGTTATTCCTACATAATGATAATTTTCTCCTTTATTTAATATTAATAATTGTTTTTTCTGTAACTTTGGACCTGTAAATTATATTTAAAAATGGATATTTTAAAACAAAGTCGTTGTGTTCAGGTTTTTCCGTTTCGTCATAACTAAATACATTACATAATATATCCAGCAATAGTTTGAATATATAAATCTAATTTTAAAAATATTGCTGTAAGTCCTTCGTTATTTGGTTCAAATTTTCTAATGCCGTTTAATTTCATGGGAATATCATTCGGGTCATAATTTAATTCCTTTAGATATTTATTATAACTATAACTATCATTTCTATGGCCATAATCAATCTTATTTTTTTCATTATTGACAATACACTGTAAATAAAGCATAGATTATCGTTATTTTTCACATTTACTAAACACTTTTTGTTTGCCAATATTTTCGGTGTTTTTATGTAACTTCTAACGCTCAATCTAGTTATATTACTTATTTTTGTTACTGTAAAGTGAATTTCAGTTATTCTTCTAATAACACAACTACTCCCCATTTCAGTTATTGAAGCTATTTTTTTATTTAACTTTTGTATTCCTTCCTCAAAGAATGATTGTGTAAGGGGTTTTGCATTGTTACTAATATTATTTAATTTTATCTCACCATCTTTCTCAAATTCAATTTCAATTCCGAATTGAATTTTCACATATCCTAGTTCCTCTTTTGTTTCTCTTAACTTATTAATTAACTCTACTGGAAAATATAATTTCCTTAATGTTCAAGTTGGTAGTATCAATACTAAGTATTTGATGAGTCCCTCGTAAATCTCTTTGAATTATTCGTACATTTCCACCTTTTTGTATAATATTTTCATTTTGCCATATGTTTTCAACCTCTTCTATTGTTCCATCCCACGAATCCAATGATTCAATATCTTCCACTGCTTCGTCCACTTCATCAGGTTCCACATCTTCGTCCGCATCATCCGCTTCATCCGTTTCCACCGCTTCAATAGTTCTATCCCATGAATCCATCGATCCAATATCTTTATTTAAATAATCTCAAATACTATTTATAGGATCTGTTGTAGGTTCACTAATTGGGACACTTATGTTACTTATTGAGGTAATTTGGGTGCTGCTCTTTTATTATTTGATTTTATTTCATTAATTTCATTATTTCATCTTTTTTAATAAAAAATTGCCTTAAATGATCCTTATGTTGTGTTAAAAAATCACTATAGGGAATGGGTTGGGTAGTTTTACATACGGGAAATATAAAATGTTCGATGTTATAGTAATTTTTAACATAATAAGATTTCATTTTATCATAACATTTTTCATTGTGTACTTTTAATGTACAGTATCTTGGAAAAATTTACCTAGTAATAAAAATTATTTAATTTTTTATTAAATTATTTATTAAAAATAAATGCACAATAAGTGTGCATCCAATCAAAAACGATTATTAACTACAAATGAAAATTAGATTTTGGATGATAAAGCAAGAATGTCGAAAATGTATGAAGTACTTCTAGAAGAAAATAGTACAGCTGGTATTGGGATGACATGTAAGTCTACTGTTCAATACCTTCAATACAGCATGAACTATTTTAATTTTCCTATTACATATACATTCAAGGTAATATTTATTTTAATTTTGCTTGATAAATTATTTTTTAGGAATCAGTTAATTTAAAAGCTTATGAATACAATATTCAGATTGAAAATATCGAAGATGAAGATAGAAAAAATGTTGCAGATATTCTTCATTTGTTGAACAAGGACATTAATTGTAAAAGTAAATTGGAGGAATAAGTACAAATTAATAAAAATATAAAATACAGATAATTATTCAAGGAGTCAAGATTAACAATTCTATTATCAAACATATTTGGATAATCAAAATTGTTGTTGAATAAATTTTTCATAATTATCTTTTGAATAGTTTTTATAAGATTTGTTTTATGTATTTTGTTGAAACATAATTTGAACATGAATCTATCTTTATTTTTGTATATAAAAAACAGTTAACTATATCTTTATCTTATTTTCAATAAAATATCAATAAAAAATTTAATCAATGAGTAGACCCAGAGTATCAATAATTTTAAAAAAATTTTAACCATAGATGTTTCCTTATTTTCATAAATAAAATAAAGTATTTGAGTAGCGATCTGCATATTTTCATATAAAAATAAATTTATAAATTAGTAATAAAAATATATATTAAAAAAAATAATAATAAAAACAATAAAAACTAACATTTTCGATCAATAATTGTAACTTGATCATCAAACTCTTCACAAACAGATTTCACTAAATTTGAAGAATTACTTTCAAAATCTAAAAAACATTTTATTTAATTTAATGATAAATTAAAATTAATACTTGAATCGTTATTTACAGGCATAGTGCTTGTTTGATAATTTTTTCTATTATTTTGAATATAACCTAAAAGTAAAATTAAAACTGATTTAATAAAAAATGAAAATCTTACTTAAATCATTTGTATTTTGAAAATTATTTCCTCCATTGAATCCACTTTGTTGATAACTTTGTTGATTGTTTGTATCTAAAAATTAATAAATTAATTTATTTTAAAATTAAAGTCTAACTTGGTTCATGTGTATATTAGTTTCCATTGAATCCACTTTGTTAATAATGAAATTGCAAATTATTTGAATCTAAAAAAATAAAAAATTATTTATTTAAAAATTAAAGTTTTACATGATTTATTTGTATATTGGTTTTCGTTGAATCCACTTTGTTGATAATAAAGTTGTTGATTATTTGTATCTAAAAATTAATAAATCAATTTATTAAAAAATTAAAAATTTACTTAAATTCTAATTTTGTGGATAAATATATCCTTCATCATTTTGGTGATTTACTAAATTATAAAGTAAATTTGATTTAATATAAAATTTAAATTACTAGTTCCATATCCGTAACTAAGGCTATTTTTGTTATTATTCATTTTTGTTATCTAAATAAAATACATTATAATAAAAAATTTAGAAAAGTACACTTACAAATTAAACTTTTTGGTAAATTATGACAAATTCTTAAAATGTTTATCATTATATTCAAATGTGTGTATTTATTTTTTTGACTAATCAAAATCAATACACCCACACAACAACATGCACACACACCTATATCAATAAACATGCACAAAAAATTACATTAGGAAATAAACACAATGATAGAACAAAGATTTATTTAGATAACAATCAATTCTTCATTGATTTTTGTATTTACAATCAAAGCTTTGTTGATATTGATATATGGAATATTTTCCAATGGGAAAACATCATTGAAACTTTTCCCAATTAGTTTTCTAGCAATAGATTGTATCTGAATAAAACTAAAATTAATTAAATTAAATAATAAATGCAATTACTTTCTTTATTTTTAACTATAACTAATAATACTTTGGTTTATAGTTTTTTCAACCTAGAGATGTTTGTCAAACCTGTAAGGGATGTTCAAACAAGTACAGCTTGAAGTAATTTGAATCGCTTTTTCAAAAACTCCGTAATCAAGTACTGATACAGATTCAGTTAATGGATTTTCAAACTTTATATCCAATCGTAAATTTCCGCTTTGAGGTAACTGACTTTGATTAAGATCAAAATCTGAAGCCAATACAAATGTAAAAAAGGTGTATTTATTTTTAAAGTCTGACATGGTAATACAACAATACATATTTTTATTAAGATAACCCATATTCCTAACAATACTTTGTATATCACTAGAACAATAATTATCATTGGCAAAATCTTGACTATATTTTTCGCGGTAATCATTTCCTTTACTTAATGTAAAGGAAAGACTTGTCATTAAAGTGTTCAAATATTGAAAATGTTTCCAAATATGATCCTCCATTTCTTTTATTCCCTTGGAAAGCAACAAGAATAAAATTTAATAGTCGTCTATCACCAAATATTTACTCCTTATTAAACGAAGAAGAACCCATTAGCAATGAAAATTGAACAACTTCCTTACTTTTTATTGGATAAATTGCATTTCTAGTACCAAGCCCAATTTGATGACCAGCTAAAACTGGTGGTTAAACACGAACTCTTCTAATCATTAACTTTGCATCTAATAATATTATTTGTGGAATAATGTTTGTACATGTAAAACTTCTTTAAGTATTGGATCTTAACAATTTAATTTGAACACTAACACTGGTTAATAAATATTTTGGTTGATCAAAGAAATTTAATTGAAGTAAGGAACAAACACTGATTGGTTTTGATTTTGAAATCCAAATTTTTCGTTTTGCATAATTTTCTTCATAACCCATTGTTGAGAATTTGGTTAGTTTGTTTCCTTAGCTCCATGTAGTTTAGTAACTTGGAGAATGGATTCAAAATTTGAGTCTTTTCTCCAAGTAACAACAATAATTAAAATTAATGTCAGAAAAATAAAAATAAAATTTATTCTTTAAAATGAATATAAAAAAAGACTTCGCTTGGATAGACTTTTTTATTTGAAATATGTGTAATATTTTGTAATTTTGTATTTGTAATTTTGTTGTTTAAGTAAGGTCGGAAAAAGAAATGATTTTGAAAATAAATTTGTAATTGTGAGTAAAAGTAATTTAAAAAGTGTAAATTTCAAATAAATGAATTTTGGCTCTTTAAACTGTTTAAATGTTGTTAATATGTTCGATTTCTAATGAAATTCCTAAAGTTCAGTTCTTAATAGATTATCAGGGCATGTTTATGAAAAAGGTTAATTGAAAAATACTTAACAACCAGTGATTTAGATCCAGTCACTGGGGTACAGTTTTCTGGAGATGCACGTGAAACCGAAACCACCCAGTTTTACATAGTAGTGGGATGTGTCACCGCTAGATCAACCCACCCAGGGGGGTAAATCGTTTTTTTCTAAGTATAAAAGCACAAAAAATTTTAAGACAAAGACAATAACTCATTCAAGGTCATTGAAACAAAGACCATGACTCATGCAAGGTCATTGGATGAGTCATAATAATTTTTCAAGTTCGTTTAAAAGTAGGTCGAGGTTATTTAAAAGTAGGTCAAGGTCATTGGATGAGTCATAACAATTTCTCAAGGTCAATCAAAATACTTTCAAGGTCATTGGATGTGTCACCGCTAGATCACCTATTCAAGGTCATTAGATGAATCACAATAATTTCTCAATGTCATTGAAAAACAAAGACCATGACTCATCATATTTTTCAAGGTTATTGAAACAAAAGACCATGACTCATAATATAAATTTTTTAAATTTATTTATTTTTATTTTACATACTTTAATTATTTGTTTTAATCAAGTCAATAATATTATTCATTTATATTTTAATTATTTTTTTTGTTTTTATTTTATATACTTTTATTATTTGTTTTAATCAAGTCAATAATATTATTTATTTTTAAATGATATATTATTATTAAATTTAATTGTTTGTTTTAATCAAATCAATTATTTTATTATTTTATTTTTAAATTATATTATTATTAAATTAAATTGTTTGTTTTAATGAAGTGAATATTGTTTTAATCAAGTCAATAATATTATTTATTTATTTTTATTTAATTTAATTATTTTATATAACTCTAATTATTTGTTTTAATAAAGTCAATAATATTATTTATTTATTTTTTAATTATACGGTTTTATTAAATTAAATTGTTTGTTTTAATGAATTGAATTAAATAATTGTTTATTAATTTATTTTCATTTAATTATTTATTTAATATTATTATTATTTTTTTATTATTTATATTATTATTATTATGATTATTATTATTATTATTATTATTATTATTTTTATTATTATTTTAATTATTATTATTATTATTATTAATTATTATTTTTTATTATTATTTTTATTTTTTTTTTTTTTTTTATTTTTTTTTTTTATTATTATTTTTATTAATATTATTTTTATTATTTTTTTTTTTTTTTTTTTTTTTTTTTTTATTTTTATTATAATTATTATCATTATTATTATTATTATTATTAATATTATTATTAATTTATTATTATTTTTTATTTTTATTTTTTATTATTGTTATTTTTGATGTGTATTATTATTATTATTATTATTATAATAATTATATTATATCATTTAAAAGTAGCTCAAGGTCATTAGATGAGTCATCATATTTTTTCAAGGCCATCGAAACAAAGACCATGACTCATCAAAAAACCTCAATGTTATAGTATTTTTAAACATTTTTAATTTTCATTTACTACTTATTTTTATAAATAGTATTTTAATGTTTTCTTATTTTTATTCTATTATTATTATTATTATTATTATTATTATTATTATTTCGAAATCTTTGATAAAATTATAAATATTTTTGTAAATGTTAGTACAGGTAACCCTCGATTAACACGGTACTTGAATAACACGATTTCGCTTTAACACGGTTAAAATATCGCGGCACACCCTTGTCTAGTACGATATTTTTTAGCACGGTTTTGATTTTACACGGCTTCAAAATTGATGAAAACCCTTAATTAACACGGTTTCGATTAACACGATTTTTATTAGCACGGAGTATTCTTGGAACCAAACTATCGCGGTAATCGAGGGTTACCTGTATTACTATTATTTTTAACAATGTGAATACAATAATACCATAAAAAGTCGATAAAACACAAATGTACAAGTATTTTCAATAAAATAAATTCAACAAAATACGTTTGTATTTTTATCATCATCATTATTATTACAAGTTAATATCATCAATTTAATGTCAGTTGAACTATTTTTAGATTCACATCTGGTTATTTGGTTGTTGATCTTCCTTAACTCTTCCTCGATGATGGGAAGCATAAAAAGAAATAAATAAAATTAATCAAAGTTAATTATAACGATAATAACAAAAAGAATAAAATAAAAAAATAACGATAATAAATAAAATATGAGACAAGATTTAAATTAAATTTCTCAAAGCTCAGAATAGTACTGCCACTTTCGAGATTATTATTACAACAAGTTATTATTATTCGAAATCTTTATTAAAATGTTAATACAAATAATACCATAAAAAGTCGATAAAACACAAATGTACAAGTATTTTCAAGTATTTTCACTAAAATAAATTCAACAAAATACATTATTATTATTACAAGTTAATATTATTCGAAATCTTGATTACAATTATTAATATCTTTATAAATCTTACCAGAAATTATAATATTTTTATTAAACTTAAGTTTTTAACAATAAATTTTATTAAATTTATTCGTTTGAATATCAATATAAGTCGGTGATTTTTTATGAAAATAATAAATATAGCTGGGATTAATGTCATTTAAAGAGAAATAATTGGTTGAGAGTATATCGATAAGATTTCAGTATTAAGAAATCGATTGATTCATGTCACTTTTTGTATACAAGTATTTATTTGATTTTATTATTATATTTGTAATTAAATTAAAAACTAAAATTGACTAGTATTTAAAAATATTTTGTTACCTATTATTTATGTTTTTATTGACAATTTTCTGAATAATTTAAATATTTACGATTAATTCCAGGAATGAATAGAAATTGTATGATTAAATACTGAGCAGTCGATAACATGTACTAATTTCTAATTTTTATTCAACAAATACCTAGAACAACTACCTAACAATCTTATAAAATTTTAAAAAATAACCTAATAAATTTTATTTTCCAATTATTTTACAACTTAGTTAATTTAATTAATTTTTTAATTGATAAGTACTATTTTCTTTAAAAAATCTTTGTTAAAGAACTAACAAATTTAATAAAATTTTCGTCTTTAAAAAGATCGTCTTTTTTATGTTTTTATATGCAAACACATTTTAGAAGAGGAACACTTAATTCACCCACAAGAATCGGTTTAATAATATTTGTATAAATCATCATTTGTATATTTCTTTGAATTATAGTTGGTAAACTTGATCCAACAATGATCTTTTCTCTATATGATTCTTTACTTAGTTCCAAACTAAGAGCCAAAAATTTAGTAAATTTAATACTATTAACATCATCTTCCAATTCAATTTTAACAAGTTGACCTTGTTTAATTTCACAAGATTTGAACGGATGGAGATAAGATGTCATTAACTGATCAGTGACTTGCGAAAATTCAGTAATGAGTAAATTTTTTTAAATGTATCAGTATATTCTACATCATAATAATATGTTATAGTTGATCGAATCGTATCAAATTTTGTTTTCTTATTTGGTATGAGTATCTGATTCAATTCATCATTAAAATACACTTTATCTTTATTAAATTTCAAGCAGTTACCTTCTTCAATACTATCAAATGTTACTTTGAATGGAAAATATTTACAATTAATATGTAAAATTTTATTAAAAATATTCATAACTATTATGTAATGTACTTTTACTATATTTAATATGAGATTTGTTATAAAATGGAAAATTATTGTACACAAAAGTGAATTCAGTTAAAGCAACTTCTCAATCCTCATCCAGGAAAATTTGGTTTGGAAATTCAACAATTAAATTTACAATTAATATTTAAATATTTATTGTCAATAAATATCAGAAAAAATGTATAGTCGTGACTAATTGTATAGATCTTTTTTATTCATTGATTTTTCTAAAATGTAACGATAAATGTGTTTTGGCACTATCTTCTCGTATATTAATTTCAATGATGTTTATAGTTGAATACGATACTGGAAGGTACATCGGATTCTTCATTTCTAATTGAACAATTTCCCCTTGATCATATATTTTAATTCAAATAGATTTTAATAGTGGAACTCTAACTACTCCTTATTTATTGGCTCAATAATGTTTGAATTAATGAACATTTGTTGATGATGATGTACTATTTTTGGAATTTTAGAGCTTACTATATCTTTATCTGTAAAGTTCAAAAATTTTAATCCCAAAATATTTGCTAAATTTGTGTCAAAAGATATATTTGAAATGTCATCTGCAAGTGTTATTTGACCAATTCATTATTTTGAATTATCAATTCTTTACAATGAGAACAATTAAATGACAACAAATGACCTTGTAATTCTGATAAGGTGTTTATGAATAAATTATCTTCAAACTATTTTTCAAATTTTGAATTTTCTTCATAACTTATAATTATCCCAATCTTTTCCATAACACTATCGTCTTTAAATTTTGATAATTTTATTCGACAATGATCATCATCACTAATAATAGATGTAGATTTTAATCCAAAACTAAATGCTCGTTGATTATCGGGAAATTTTAATTTAAATGGAACATGTGGACAAACAATAACCAAATTCTCATGTTTTTCAACAAACATATCAACATCTGGAGTATCTTTGAATTTATTAATTCATAAGTATGATTTTGATTATTTATTTTCATATATTTTATTTCAGTACCACTCTTTATCGATTCATATCGCAGATAAGAATTACTATAATACGTAAAAGGATTATACACAAAAGTGAAATTAATCAAAGCAACTTCTTATTCACCATCCAAGTACACAGAATTTACTTGTACATTAAAATTACTAGCCTCATTATTAGGATAAATAAGAGAACAACTATTACTATGCAAAATCATATAAACTGGTTTTCATTAATAATATTTATTTAATCAATTGAAAAAATCTTTTTAATTCTAAATTAAAATCTTACGAATTCTTAATATTGTAGGGATTGGAATTAATTGGAGTTCTTGTTCGTAGAATTTTCCGTTGATTTCTTTATTCTCATGATCTGCTATTAAATACATTACAGGATTCTATTTTGTATCTATTTTCTTGATTTCAAATACTTCATCGCTCCAATTGTTGTCAAAATTCTTGATGAACGAGAAGTACTGATTTTAATTATTCTTACATGATCACCAACTTTGTATTTTGGCTTATTAATTTTTTCTTTCTTTAATACGTGGTCGTTGTTGGTAATACCAACTTTGTCGGTAATATCAACTGGTCTGAGTCCTTTTAATCCTTTATGTGGCGAATGATTGTAACTAAAAATAATTTTAGGTAGAACATGTATCCATGTTTTATTACCTTGATTCACAAAGTATTTTTTCAATCTTTCTTTCAAACTTCGATTAAATCTTTCCACATAACAAGCTTTGAATTGCGAGAATATAGAGTAATGATTGGCTTTGATAACTTCTTTTACTTTGCTATTATAAAATTCTTTACCTAAAATACAATAAAATAAATAATTAATTCAATTTATTACCCAAATCAGTCTGTAGATTGTGAGGTTGTCCGTCTTTAAATAAATTTTTAATTGCAATGGCCATTTCATTAGCAGATTTAGTTTTTGTTGGAATAGCACGGGCATATCTACTGAAAACATCAATACAAGTTAAAATATATTTGTACCCCTTGTTGATTTTCGAATAAGGTATCATTTCCATCAAGTCCATTTGCCACAAATCAATGATTCCTCTTGTTTTGTATTGTCTGGTTTGGAATCTTTTTAACATTGGTTTATTTAAACTGTATGCTAATTGGTCAGATAACCATTTTTTAGTCTCTTTTTAGAATTAATCACTCTTTTTGTTAATTTTTCTACACCACCAAAACCATCTGAATCTTTTGGATTTGTCCATATTGTTTCGAGTTGATTTTTGGTTAATGGTTCCTTCATTATTACAACAAGATGTCAAAATATTTAAATCGACTTTATCGGGTTTAGGGTGTTGTACACCCATTAAGATCTTAATGATGAAATTACACTAATTGCTGATAAAATTATTGGAATAATTTACCAAAGAACCCACGTTTCTTTAAACTTCTATTTTTAGTGTGGAGAGCAAGCTTGTAAAATTGCTATTCTTTTATTATTGTGAGCCTTTAACAATGCATTGAAATATGGTAGACTTCGTTCAAATTTCGTGTTTACTATTTTCAATAAATTATTATTGTTTATAATTTTATCCACTTCTTTTTCTTTAAATTCTTCTTTAAATTATTTTTTAGAATCTTCTTTACTTTTGGTTTGGGTTTAAGAATAACTTTTTTGGTTTCAATTTCGTTTTTGACAAGTACTTTTTTAAATGACATGATTGATTTGATTTATTGTTTTCAATTTTGTTCATAAATCGTAACATCTTTTTCGTCAAAAATATCTGTTCGGATACGTAAATCGTCACTACATTGTTGTGTAAAGTCAAAGAATAAATATCCGTGGAAACACTTGTAGCATCTTGGAATGATTCAATTAAAAATTTCTATTGTTTGGATAAGCTTGTCTGGCTAAGAAGTCAATAATCGTTTGATCGGTGCGGATTTTTGAAAATAATTAGGTATTGAACATTTAAATTACGATTTCGATTACTTCTTCCTTGATGAAATAAATTTTGTGTTATGAAACTAAACAATGTAACTAAACAATGTCTACCAGTTTTGATCGAATCCCTTAACTATTGTCATTTTCAATTTATAAAACTGATTTTGAGTCAATCCATGCTCTTTGTCTGCGCCCTTATTCCAATATATTTTATTAAATTTTAATTTGAACATGTTTGACTGTAATAAATTACATACAAATAAAGTTTTCCGCTCCCACTTGGCCCTACAAGTTGATATACTGCATCATTTCTTAATTTAATTTCATTTAATTTGTTTATAATTTGATAGATAGCAGGAAATGATTAGTAATATTAATTATAGTGGAAAATGTGAAGTATCTGGAATGAAGTTCCCAACCGGAAAACCTCAATATGTAGTGGATAGAAATGGAAAATATCCAATCCTATTCTTCAAGAGTGGAAAATATAGGATAATGGGTTGCAAGAGACCATTACAGGAAGGCGATCTCAAATATCAGATTCAAGATTTACAAATTCAATCATAATCTTTAAAAATTGACATAGGTTGTCGAATCAACTTGTATGATTTGTCTACCAAAACAGAAAACATTTATGAGCCAGAACTGTTTCCTGCATTAAGACTTGTCAAGTATAATCCGTTATGTGTTAATGTATTTGCAAGCGGAAAAGTCCTTCTCATGGGGATAAAAAAACACTGGAATACAACACTCTAGTACAAGAAATATTTAATTTTATAAAACTTAAAATTAATAATCTTAATACCAACGAAGAAATAATTGATTATTTATTAAGCACCGATTGTGTTTAAATAAATAGAATTCTGATGGTTGTAAAAATTAAAAATGATCGACGAGCAAGAAGCATATGTATTCGAAACAATTCTGATGAAGATGAAAGAGCTCTTTCCGAATATGAAAACCAAGTTTTCGTATTGTGCTCCTGAATTTTTGGCAACTCGGATTTGTCAAATGACTGGAATAAACATCGAAGAAATTGTACGGATGCATTACAAATCAGTTCAAAGATCTTGTTTGAAATGTCTAAATGACTGCATTGTTTGTGCAGATCCCTCAATGTTGACTTGCCTATTTAGATGCATATGCTGCAAGGACTACAAGAAGAAAGAAGTTGTCCATATTTTGTTGGCAGTACTAAGAAGAGCTTGTTATAAGATGATTTGTGACGATGTAAATTAAATAAATTTTTAATTTGATCTTTTTACGATTTTATTTTACGAATATTTTATTAAGTATTTACTAGGTTGCACTAATGTTGTTGAAATAATTTTATTATTATTTTTGTTATTATTATTATTATTATTATTTTGAAAATTTCATATTAATTTATTTTGTTAACTTAAATTTGCTTTGAAAAATTTCAACTTTTATAACATGTATAAAAATTTTACTTTTAAAATTATACTACAAAAATTTTACTTAAATAAAAATAACACTTAAAATTACAAGAAAAATTATAACTTAAAAAATCTTAAAAAATTATACTTAAAATGTTATTGCAAATTATAACATAAAATTACAATAAAAATTACATTTAAAAATGAATTACATTTAAAAAATTACAATAAAAAATTAACATTAAAAATTTTACAATAGAAAATGTATAATAAAAATTTTTTCGATAATTCGCGAGAAAAATTGAAAAAAATAATTTTTGAAAACATTGCGCCAAAAATTTGAATTCGTAAAAAATTTCAAGAAAAACAAACATGCGCACATTAAATTAATTACGTAATTTAATCCGTCGTCGGTGAGGGTGGGGGTGGGCTACTGGGACTTTTGCTTTTTTTATCGATATACTTATCAATCAATGTTTTGACATTGTTGTCACTTTTAACCTATATTAAAAATATTTGGATTTAATCCTTTTATACTTACAATTACTAAATATGTCGAATATTAGAAGTGTTGGGCCAGAACACAGACGGCCTTGTAAAATGTTTAAATGAATCGGTAACACACATGCAAACATAACATGCAGATTTAAACTCAAACCTAATAAAACACCAATTAACCCTACTAAAATTCGAGAAAGAGAACAATTAAATATAAAATTATAAAAACAAAAATAAATTAAAGTAATAACCAAGTACAACAAGATCCGCACGAAATAAATATAAACATAACACGAAAACCTAACAATTTGACCGAAATTTGACAATTTATCAAAAATGCGAAATTTCATTAAAGATGGAATAAAAATCAAAGAATTTGAATTAGAAATAATTCAATTAAAAAATGCAAAAGAAAAATTGTCAAATTAAATTACAAAATAATAAAATTAAGAATAGAATATTATGGAAAATCACAAGGTCAAATTTTGTTTTACTAAATCAAAAAGAACACGCAAGGTTAGGGTCGTACAATAGGTATATATACCGATTCATTTTCACATAATTTTTATCAGTTTTACAAAACTTGAAACCAGTTTTAAGCCGAATCAATTTTTATCTAACCAGTTGAGAGCGCAAAAATTTGATGTGAGTGAGAGATTGTTCGATACTCTCTCCACGTCGTATCCTCGCAACCTCGAATGAGCTCTGCTTGGATTTCGGCGTGTGGAGAGGGAGTTATGATATGTTATGTGTAAATATTATGAACAACCATGATGTAAATGATATGACAAAAAATATATATTAAATCAAAATAGATTTTCTTGTCTAAATTTTTCCGGCCACAGCCGACACATATCACAAGAAATTAAAATCAATATACAATTGAAATTGTGTAAGTGCGTGTATTATCGCCAATGATTTCGTGCCCGTAAAGGCTCCGGCGTGATGAACACAGGAGCTGAAACGTCAATATTATTCAGTATAAGGGAAAAGGGTGAAGGGGAAATAGTCTTTTGGCTGTTTCGTCGGCACTCATTTCCTATAAACTCGACCTAAATATTATTTACAACTCACGGCTCAAAATCACCACACCGAGTAGTCCAGTAAACACTCTTAAACTATTAATATCAACACAAGTTTATCTTAGGATAAATTCTTGAAAGGTACCGGGAAAGCGATGTCATCCAAAATTGTTGCTATGTTCTTGAAAGAAACGTTGAAAGTAAAATTTCCATAAATTAATAATGTGTTTCAGTCATAAATAATAATGGAAAATCGATCCTAATTTAAGTAATGTTTAATTCCCCAAAAATCGCCATTCAAAGTATATGTTGATTACTCCAAGCTTCTCAAGCGTAATAAGAATCTAATAAATTAAAATTAAGCTCTTTAAATTGCCAATAATACAACGCTTCTGTGAAGGCTTCTAAACGAGAAAATGTCATTCGTGAATCACAGCGTTAAACGTTCAAAGAATGCAGAAAAATTTAACATTAAAACCCACATGAAATTTAAGCCTATACTAAGTCATGTAGATCGAGTGAAACTCTCCTATTACGCTCTAGTAGGAATAGATCCAAACTAGTATTCAGCCTCGTAACCAATTCAAATCTAACGATAATTACTGAATAGCAAAATAGGATCCGTCAACATAATAAATCGTAGTAGAATATTAGGTTACTGATAAAAGTACAAAAAATTGATTCGTAAACGAACCGCCATTAACACTACGATACTTAAAAAATTTTCCAAAAATTTGATTCATAAATGAACTGCTATTAAACCAATCTATTTACATAAACGCACCTTCAATGAGATACTCGAAGCTAAGTTCCGAAAGAACGTGAATGAATATCACGAGGAATTATATTACAAAATAGGTAAAAACCATTCATCAATAGAAACACGCATAAATAACAGGATAGTTGCGTCAGTTGATGAGCAGGGATCTGAGCTGGAATATTGAAAGTATTTCAGGCCTCAAGCTGAAAGTCCGCCACGAGTAGATAGAGAGACTCCGAGTGAACATAACCAGCTTGGGTATATCAGTAGTGCTCAGATCAGGAGGAAATCACTATAATTATTCGGAATAGTTAATGCATTAATAAAATTTTAAAGTGATTAAAATAAATCGCCGTCGAGTATAGATCATTTCAATATAACATAAACAGTATAAAGTGAAATAATAAATCTACGGATGGATCACTAGCTCGATAAGATAAATCATGCATAAAATTTGATTAAATTACATGAAGAATAATTGGAACAAAACGCCATAGCAAATAGATTCTCTAAATATAAAGTAACTAAGGTAAATCATAATAGCAAGTCTGCTAAGTGGCTACAAAACGAATGGGATTCTTCAGGACTGAAATAAATTAGATTAAGTATAAAGTAGTCGAATATTAATAAAACGTGATAGTAAAGATATCAGTGGATAGTGAACCGATTGAAATTGATTTCCAACAGCAAATAATCTAACTAAAATCCTCCGGCAAAACGATTAATAATTAATCACATTAATTAAATACAAAAACCCGAATAGTGCGTGAAGTAGCCAACCCAATGCGATAACCGAACCGAGCTGCCCGGCAAGAATAGATCATATGACAAAACCAATAACAACTCACCGATGACCTACATACAAGCAAAATGATCACGTAATAAACTTGAATAAACCCACCGGCAATAACTCTGAATAATCCACATACAAGCCGACATTGTAGAAGTTTGGAGTAGATCACGGATAAATAGTTCACGAACTCACCGCCAGAATATGACCCGTCACAGCCATAATGGTGGAAATTCGAACCAAGTCACTTGATGGATAGGCCACCCTGCGAGTAGACTAAAAGATTTAAACCGACACCTAAATAAGACTCACCAAATAAAACCGGGAGTCGCGCCTATAGACGATCAGTTGTACAAAAACGGATTCACTTTAAATCGCTAGATCAAAATTGAACGACATTGTGGTTGGAGAAAATCGCAAGATAAGGCACATAAATATTGGTGCGCATGCAATTTGACATTTCTTAAATGTCAATCAATAAATTGTCCAAATAGGATTAACACACTCACTCACCAAACATTAGAACATGCCGACAGACTATAGGTAGACCAGCAGATGTGCCAGTCTGGAAATCTAATTCACGAATGAGTGTGTGCACCCATACCCGTATATAAAATGTGGACTGGGTTACGATGAACATAAAAATCTCGATGTCTGAAAAGTATAAAAATTCGGCAAACAGGCAAACGAACGTACGATACTCGAATGCACCCGACAAAGATCCCCAGGGAACCGGACCAAGCTCGGAGAACCGGAGAACATCAGCAGGTAATAAGTAACATTGTTATTAAGACCATAATAAAATTTTCTTGAGTGCCAATTAGACGAGCCAAACGCCAAGAATCGTTCAGAACGGCCTTAGTCCACCCCAAGACCTAGAGAGCGACACAAAATTAAAACCGACCGGACTATAAAATTGATATACACTTTGCATTAAGCGGCGAGGTCCTTATCAACATGAATTTTTGCCATCACGCAAAAACCAGACTCCAGTTTTCTAATACCTCGCAAGCAGCCAATTGACCCATGAAACTCCGTCATGCTCGTAACCCATGCACCATCCCGGAGGCAAATATTAGATAACTAGAATGTACTCCGACCACATAGACGATCTCATTCTATAAAATGTATAGTAAGGATTTTGTTGATAAAATAAAACTTAAATATATAGTACCTTGGGTAAAAATGTTTGACAGGTTTTTTCCGCAATATTTTGGGAAATGATAGATCTGATGGTTATGAGAGTTATGGAGAACGAATATGAGATCAAAATTTTCGTCTGTAGATTACCCAGATGTGAAAACAATTTCTTCTATGGGATCTGATGTTTTGGAAAGGATGGGCTTAATCGTTATTAAAATTAGCGGAACCTAAAGATTCGATAATCTCCTTTGTAAGGATTGGATATGTAAATGCGACAAATTTCTGCCTGTCCTGATAACCCTGAGAAATGGAAGATAGTCTTTCTTAAATGTTGAACGATTAATGATTTGATTGTGTGAAATTTGGATATTGGCTTGAACTATCAATAAAGGAAAGTAAAGGTAACTTCGAAATACATCTGTAATAATAGAGTTCATTTTTCTCAATTGGGATTCTAAAAATAAATAAATGGATTTTAAATATATTTTTATAATAATTTCTTAGCGTTTTTTTTAATGTTATTAAAACGAATAAACAAATTCCAAGCCGATTCCTTACCTTTTTTGACGAGAACCACAAAATGAATAAATAAATCTTGAGCATTTAATATATACTATGTAATATATAGTATGTAAGTTAATATATTGTACAGTTACAATACATCATAGTTATACAAAACACGAAACAGGTTTAAAACTTAACGATTTATTTAAATTTCACGGATTTAGTCAAACTTCAAAGCTTGAGGGCCACCTCTAAATATTGCCCAATCTGCATGATTTTTTGCACATAATTTTATTTCTGTAAGTGGAACATATTAGTGGGGTGCCAGAAGATGATTTCAAACTTTTTGTTTTAAAGGGCCACCCTAGTATATATTTTAAATAATATTGTTATATTCTCTTAAATAGAATCATGAACGAGTAAATAAATGTTAAAACTGTTTTAAAGGATAATCTTACCTTTTCCCAAATAGAATCATGAATGAGTAAATAAATGTTAAAACTGTTTTAAATGATAATCTTACCTTTTCCCAAATAGAATCATGAATGAGTAAATAAATGTTAAAACTGTTTTAAATGATAATCTTACATTTTCTCGAATAGAATCATAAATAGGGGTAAATAAAGATTAAAGCTGTTTTAGACAATAATTTTTCACTTTCCCCAAATAGAATTAGTTGAATCCGCGTAAACCAGAGTAAGTACAATTTTTGGTTATAGGTTTGGCGTTTTTCTCAAATCGAGTTATAGAGATAAATGAATAAATTTGAATATGTTTTTTAGATAAAAGTTTTATGTTTTTCCGAGAGAGATCAGCTAAACGAATAATCGAATTTCAATGATAATTTATTGAATAACAATTCATTATGTTTTTGAGGTTCAATAGAGTTAAATTTTGAGAAACCCCGAATTTAATGACGAGGAATTTTACGCGTCAATTTAGTTTAATTTTTAATAAGCTAGATGTCAGCTTGTTCTTATGGTTTTACTTGTAGGTTTTCTTATCTACCATGGCGAGAATAGGAACAAATAGCTTTAGCCCAAGTATGTATATTCCACCGTGCTAGTTTTTCCTCCTTTGAATAAGGTACGCAACCCATAAAAACCATGAGTCGACTCTACTCGCATGACCCCACCTTAGACTGCCAACCCTATCACTTACGCCTGAATGTTGATGTTATGCCGTATAATATATTATTTATCGTTTCCAGAGGACTCGTGGATTGACGCGTCCCGGGTTACACTTCGCTTCTGGGCACATTCAGCTGCACGGTACCGGCAGGCGATATGGGACGCGGGATTCTCAATCTCACCGGTCAGAGAATTCCGCGGAGAAGATCAAAAGACCGGAGATGACTTGGACCGTCATTTCGTTGCGATCAAACGAGAGCCCGGCCGAAATCCGGCGCGGGAAATAAGAGGTCAAGCGGAGCACCTTCTCGCACATTTGGAAGAACATCAACGACAAATGGTCCAGCAAATCCGAAAAGCGCAACAGCACTTAGATGAGATCAACTGGGATATTGCGGCCGGATTGATCCCAAGCACGGACGGGTACGCCCCCGCCGTACAACACATCGTTCAATTTGGACGATCCCAGAGTGAACGGGCCAATGGAGGCGATCAACGTGGTAGTCCTACGCCAACTATGGACAGGAAGAGGAAAACGAACGAATGAAGGGTCAAACATCCATCGCGAGTATCCATACGCTCGGGGGCCACCAAGAACCAGCTATGATCGGCATCATTAAAGATTAAATTCATTACAATGATTTTTTTTCTTGTGTGTATTCAATGTAAATGTTTAGTTAGGTTATTTCTTGTTATAGTATTAATTAAAAATTGTTTAACTAAGAATGGAAAATATTAGTTACAATCTGACGCCATAAGATATAAGTCCCGTTGTACATTTAAATAACTTCTATTATCGGTGAAATTAATTTTCCTCTATTGTAGACATGAATCCCCACAAGATCTTGCAACGAGAATTGGTAAAGGCCCAGATGACAATTAAAAGTTTTCACCGACAAATCTTGCAACTGACGACCAAAGTTCAGCTGACAAAAAGTACTTGGCTGGAACCGAATAAGGCCAAACGCCTGTATCAAAAATTAACAGCGATGCAGAAGGGTTGGGCTGAGAAAAAGCACCTCAACCAAAGTCTGAAGACGCAACTTAGGGGCTTAGAGGTGGCGCTGTCTGCATGTCAAGAAGGAGCAGCAGTGACTTATCCTCTGATCTTTGCCCCAGCGCAGCTGGCATATAAAGAGGCCACTTCCACTTCGAAACCTGCAGACAAACCAGTCAAACACCGCCCGGTAGAGCTGAACGGGCCAAACGACGGTCCATTCAAGTAAAAGACCCAAAGGCGTGAAATGTGTATTAAATGTTTTATCAAATAAAAATTTGTTGAATATCATATTCGATTGATGATTTTTTGAATTCCAATTGATACAGTTCGAATTGAATTAAACCCATGCAAATGATATCAATCAGTCAGCGAGCCAGAGACACTAATATAACCATCTACCATCAGTAAGGGACGAAAATGACAAATCGCACGAAAACTCTCTAACGGTAGTGCGTTGGATCCAGTTTGAGGTCGGGCCAGAGCTGTTCCCGCGTGGCGCTCACCTTTGGCGACCTCAAAACCCATGGTTACATTTCCAACGTTGCCTAGCAACGGGTAACCACTGGGAGTAGGAAAGAAATTTTCATCTGGGGTCAAGGTTGTTGAAAACCATAAAACCCCACAGAAGAAACGAAAATATTACAATATTCAATAACGTCAATGATAAGAACTTAATTAATATTATTTATTTTGTTTTATAAAACTTATTAATAATTCAAATGAACTAAATCAAAATTGACAAAAAGTACGATTCGCGCTATTGTCATCGTTAGCCATCAAAATTGTTGTCATCCGTTTTACCACTGAATAATGGTTTTCTAAGATATAAAACATTAATTTTTTTTTAAAATTATATTGAAACACATTATTTTCATCTTTGTCATCCAAATTTATTCATCATTTGCATCCATTTTCATCTTCATAATCAATTTTCTGGTAAATAAAATAACTTTCATTCAAATATATTTTCTGTTTACTGTTATCAAATCTTTCACTGAAATCCAAAATCTTTTGAATTTTCATTATCAAATTTTCTTCATTTAATTTTTTAATAATCTAAAAATATCTAAAATTTTTATAAAATCTATAAATAGTATTTAATAAATTTAATTTGAAGTTAATTTTTATTTTAAATTAATTAATATTTTAAGATAATTTTAAGGTAAGTTAATTAAGAATTTCAGAATTTTATCAATGATTTATTACAACAAAACTCTGTAAACGTATGGAAATTATGTGAAAAGGGCAAATACTACAACAAAGCACGTGTGCATGAAATTGAATCTGGTTATATATGATTACACTGTAAATGGATCTGGGTCTTAAAGACCTTAAAAGGTGGCGAATATAAAAAATTTAAATTGACTTTGATCAGAAATAACTCACATAAAATCGGCCTAATTGTGTAATTGAATCAAAATTTAATCACAAGCACCCAATACAATGTCTTTAACCCTATTAGATGTCATAGTACCATCATAACCCATCTACTTCACTGTTCCCTAACTACTATTATCATAGCACCTCAGTATTTTCCGATAAAATACCACATGACATTGTTTTAGATTCACATAGTTCGATGCTTGTTCAATGAAGTTTGATAAGATTCATCAATTTCTTATCGTTTATTTCCTTTAAGAAATATCTCTGGAACATTTGAACCGGTTGCGCGAGTTTTTCAACAACTTTTACAGAGCTATAATTTTTCTTGGTCATTTTTGAATTATGACGAAAATTGTCTGGAACTTTCTTTTTATATACCATCGAAAAATGTCAATTATCAATCAAAGTAAATTAAGTCTTTGTTTTAAATAACATCCAAGAAGCATCGATGTTGCATTTGTCATTATTTTTATGTAATTCATATTGATATTATTACGAATGATTATCATTATCATTAGTGTTATTAACATTAGTGTTATTAATATTATTATTAATATTATTATTAATATTATTATTAATTATATTATTATTAAAATTATTATTATTATAAAACAGTGATTCCTTGGTAGCAGTATAAATTAATATATCAGATAAACTTTTTTCCACAATATAATTATTACTTTGCAGCAAGGGCTTATTTTACTATTCACTCATCTGATACATTATTAATATTATTATTACTATTATTTGTATTATTACTAAATCCCTATTCAAAGTAAAACAAACAAATAAATTAACAAAAAGCTTTTAGTAAGCACAAACACGTTTTGAAAATAATTTTACAACATTTTAATAATATTTAAACAACATAAATTGTTTATTATTACATCCTCATCAGATTCATCTGAAGTTTCAACAACTCTTTTGCTGATATCACCCACGTGCCGCAACATATCATATCCGTTACACCTGAATAAATATTTTGTATTTGATAATAATTTAATGATATGCCGACTTTCCATCTTTCTGTGCATTTTTTATTCAAATTCATTTTATCCCTACTGGGTCACCATTAGAATATTTTGCCTCGATCGTAATCTCTTTCTGATGGTAGCTTGGAAAATTCAGTCTTGGCTTATATTTAAATATGGCTCTAGATCAGAGCTTCTTAAACTTTTTTAATTCACGACCCCATTTATAATTGCGAGTTTCTTGACGACCACATACAAATATAAATTTTTATTTTTATAAAATTCCTATAACATCTTCTAATTCTAATTCATAGCAAATGTTATTCAAGTTATTACAATACTCTTAATAGAAATGCAGGTACAAACAATCTTTCCGAACTAGAAGATTTTATGATATATTTATCTAAGATAATTGTTATTTTATCTTTATAACAATAATTTTACAAATTAAAAAAAATTTTCTGTTAAATTGTATTTTTATCTCTCGCTACCCCAGAATTTTGCTATGCGACCCCAAATGGGTCGCGACCAAAAGTTTAAGAAGCCCTGCTCTAGATGGACAAATGTTATTGTTGTTTGGGATGTTGTTGAGACAGTGCACAACTTCTGTGATCGTTCTCGATGACTTAGCTGCTAGTGATTTTATTGTCCGATAGCTGCGTTCAAAAATAATCTTTGATTCATCTTTCAATGAAAATATAGATATAGCCATCCTTATTTCATGCTATTTGGCCATTAAAACATCAATTATATGTTGAAAATATTAATTTATAAATATTGAACAGATAGTCGAAGTTACGAGATAATTGAAACAGGCAAAAAAGTATTTATATTTAACTTTCAGAGGCTGGTCATAAAGTGAGAGAAAAATAACATTAGTCAATTTAAATATAACGTGCGTACCTGAATGGTAATCTACTGTTTGTTTACTTAACACTATTGCACAGGTGCAGATAAAATAACTTTGTATTGACGATTGTGTTTATTGCGGCATATAAGAATAAATTCTGTTAATTTTATTTGCAAAATTTGTACACCATGAGTCAGAGAGCAAACCGACTAATAATCAAATAAACCCAACAGAATTCTATTTAAATGTTATTTGTGAAACTTTTATTAAAATGATTTGTAAAACTTATATTGATTTATGGATTTCTATATTTGTGTGTTAAAATGCGTGTTATGGTGTAAATTAAATATTTAAACACAGCATTTAAATTTAAAATCACTCAAAAGATAGTTTAAAAATACTATATAATGAAATATGTATTTTTAATACTTTGATTTATTTAATTATCAATTTAAAATGAGTAATTAAACGGAATGCGACAATTTTGCAACGGTCATTGAACATTAAAAAGGTATTTCAAAGTTTTGAAAGAACGCTGTAGTTTTTACATTTATAATGAAGCTCGATGAAGTAAAAAATAATATTTTGAATTTTAGTATTTTGAATACAACAACTTGTGTTTCGAAATGATTTAAAGTTTAATGTAGTGGACGGACAAATTTAGAGAAAAACGAAGGTAATCGAAGTGTTAAGCATCCCTTCCTGCAAGGTTTTCGTCATTGAAAGAAGTTGGTTTTGATATTATTTTCAAATTTGGTTCTACGCATAAATGTGAGCAAATATTTTTACATATCCCATTTATTTTAAGAACTGAAGCACCTTAACTACCGAAAACTTAGATACTCCTTTTCGTCCTAAAGGTTCTAAGAATAAACAAGAGGTGATTGAACTGACGTTGCAAATTCAGTACCAAGGAGATTTTCACAAAGAAAAGAACTTATATCAAAACTCCCAATAAAGAGACTGCCGTTAGATAAAATTTCATGAAACCATTCGGGACCCATCTATTCCATATTATATGGAACTTTTTAAATCCAGTATTCATTATACCTTTGCTAGGGCATATGTGTTCCAGCAGCTGTGAAGTTTTAATAAAGTTCATCAATTTATAAGTCAAAACTTAATAATTTATTTGTATTTAATATTTTCTACATACTTTAACTATGAATACCATAAATAAATCTGATTTACAGCCAAATTTTGTAGAAAATATTATGTCACTAATAAATAAAACAGAGGTGAAATAAAAAAAAGTCTTTATTATTTTATTTGTTTTATTATGCTAAGAATTAGAATTTTTTCCTGTATTGGATTAAAATCACATTGTTATTATTTTCTCAATACAAATTATCATTTTATTCATTAAAAGATGGATTTTATTTAAAAATACCAACTTACCCTGCAGCCCAAAAAGGTTGCCAACGCCTCATTTATATATTTAAATTGTCTACTAAAGAAAATTGCTATTCACCAACGGAAAGTAGTGAATCACAAAGTACAAAAGAAAAACATACAATCATAAAGCCAAAAAATGAATATTAAAAAACATAAACATATAGAATTTGAACATTGAAACAGTAAAATTCCCAGAGATTGAAAAGAATAATCTTATAATCGAAGATTTTCTCATTTTATTTAAAACAATATTTGTAACAAAGGCTTATCCAGACATTTATTTGTTTATTATTATTATTATTATTATTATTATTATTATTATTATTATTATTATTATTATTATTATTATTATTATTATTATTATTATTATTATTAAATATTTTGGGGTTACAAATGAAAGATTTTATCTATAAAACATTTATTTCACTAAATTTAAATTCCAAGGTGGTTTCCTACTAACTTCAATAGTTTCTCCAGCCGCATCTTCTAGCATTATCAACGCAGAGAGATTTTAGGCGATCATCAACATCAGCACAAGCATCTCTGGTTTCTTCAGTGATGGCAAGCAGACATGCAGCTTTGGCTCCAAAAAGTAACTTTTTGCATTCAATTTCATAAGCGCCACAGATTATTAAATGTCCAGCGCCTGCAGCAACGTCTACAGCTCCACCGGCAAGCCCTGCTCCAACGTCAACAGCCCCACCCAAAAGCCCTGCTCCAACGTCAATAACCCCACCGGCAAGCCCTGCTCCAACGTCTAGAACACCACCTGCAAGACCTGCAGCTACATCAACAAGTCCACCAACGAATTTCTTCTCCACTGGCGATCCTTGTAATGCTGCAACACAGAGTCCAAATAGGAATAATAATAAGGCATTCATGTTTGATTGATGAGATATTGCAAACAGAAATTTCATTTATATCAGTATAAAATTGAGTAGGTCCAAAAACCTCCTTTGATAAACTGTTTTTCGTTGTAGGATTGCATTTATTTTCATTCAAGATTAATGAACTGAAAAAGATTATTTCATTGATAAGCTTTCAAGTTTGTAAGTTTAAACAACAAAATAACATAAACAGCATTTTTGAATGAAAAAATGTAAGTAAAATAATTCATTAATAATAGAAAATGGGATTGTTTGTTTTTTTGATTGCCGTCGCGTTTGGCTCGCAATTCTGCAATGAGCAGCACTTAGCAATGTGTTTTACAGTTAAATTATTATTTTACCGCATTACCTCTTTATTTTGGTGAAATATTTCACTGAAAACTTTAATTAGAAAGAGCTTATAAATATTTGATTTTAATATTTCTTTAATTAATTTTTCCTCATTTCGTCTTGCAAGGCCATAAGAGTCAAATTTCGGCACCTTTCTTAAAATATCGAAGGCCGCAGGATTTCTCAACATGTGAAACTTATTAGGAGAATAGTAATTTATAATAAGATTCCTGGGCATTTAGGTAACGTGAAATTTGGTAAGAGGCATTTATGTAAGAGGACAGAGAAATAAAGCCAACTATTTCAAGAAAGTAAATATAGTAGAGAAAGCACATTTAAAATTCCTTTATGACTTTTAATAGGATAGACAACCAAGACTGCAAAAAAGGCCTTATCTTTGAAAAATTAAAATTAATGAAGTCAATTAATTGAAAGTCTCCCTAGGGGCCTTTATAAACTTTATAAAAACCTACAAAATTAATGTAATCAATAAAAAAATGGAAGGACAACTTAATTTTTCTTTTCTTAAAAGAATTTTTAAGGAGTTTTGTTCACAGACTCAATTACGCTTTCTACTAGCTTTCATACAGCTTTTAGCCATGCCACCAATGAAGAACTGTTTGCAGACGGTTATTCTCTGAAAAACGAATGGCCAAATTGTTCAGGAGACTTATTTAATGATTTCGTTTATAAAAGACAAATAAATGAAAGAATTAAAGAAATGCCATGTGGTGCCAGCATAGTTCCGCTTTGCACTGAATATATGATTGGCTGTTGAGTTGCGTAATTCATCCAATAAAATTGTATTATCATTATTAGATTTGCATCAGTAAATAGTTCGAACCTCAATGAAGAATTATGAGTTTTGCTTCAATCAATGACACGATCACAGACACAATGATCTTTTCCTTAAAGTGTAAGAGTGTACAAGTTCAATAAAATTATCTAGGTTCTAAATGCTTAGCTTTCAAAGAAACTCTATTGTCATTCCACTATCCTACCCATGATTGAGGTTGTCCAGCACTCGCTGTTGGTATTGTATTGAAAATATATCCTCTTTCTCTCTAGCTGCCGATAGAAGGACTTACGCTTTTATCAATTACAGCTCAACTTTCCCGGCACTGTTCTCACCACCTTCGTGGAAATAGAAAATAAAATACATTCAACTTGAATTATCCCGAATAAAGGTAACGAAATGCATTATTCGTGAGAATAAAGCTTCTACTCATGCAAACATTTGATAAATATAAATAAATAGATTTATTTAAAACGATAAGCCGATTTAATGATAAATACAACCAAAATGGAACAAAATGTGACACCCTACGAAGATAGAAATGTGGTGCAGTGATAGTTACCGGTCATAAGACGTATTATGAGACGCAATTTATTGGTGGTCATTGGTTTCGTCTAGGAATATACTTTTTTGCAGATGTGGGTGAGAAATAGCTTAGGTTGACTGTCAGAGATTTTTTTTTCGTTCATTTCTCTCTGCTCTCGTCAGGGCTCAACTGAGATGGTAATTGAGAACAACAAAAGCAACGGACACTCCTCTGACACCTAGTTGATTAGGGTGGCTGGAATTGACTTTTCTTTAGGGACATCTGATGGTTCATGGAATTCCTGCAGCCAGCTGTCAAAACAAGTTTCGATAAGGCAGCATTTTTTGCTTGGCAAAGAAAATGTCCCGGACTTGGCCCTGGTGGTCGGCCATGGTATGATTAATGGCTTTTCGGACTGATGTGGTTGGATATGTCGGGCCGGAACGATATTGGGCAGATGGGGACATCGACATCTGATAGACGGATATTCAGCTCGGTCTTCGTAAATGCTGCCATAAGAATCTTGCTTTGTTCGGAGATAACTAGACTTTTGGCTCTGGTTTAGGTCATTAGATCTTTCATAATCCAGATGACCCATAGGTTCTTTGATTGAAACTCTTTGTATTTGGAGGGTTTTAAACCAGGTGTACATAAATACTGGTGTACCTGTTTAATTGTTAAATGTTACAAAGAATCTAGCAGGCTGTGAAAATAAAAATCACTCTTGGCTCGTGCGTTTGATTTGCCAAAATCTTCAGCGACAATACAAAGCGTGATCATGAAATATGGTTACAGTATTCTTTTTGAAAATATTTTCGCTGATTTCATTGTAAAGACCAAGGGTGACCTACCTGTGGCTTGCGAGCCGCATGTAGTCCACCTTGACCATTTATGTTTCAATTTTTAACTCCTTAAAAATCTCTATAGTGTATCTGATACACTATAGACATTTTTGTGGGAGTTAAAAATTGAAACATAAAAGGCTTGCGATCAGCAGGTTTGCCACCAGTGGTATAGACAATGGGAAATACGTGAAAGCCACTGTATAAAATGCAGAGGAAATTTATATAAAACAATTTTTATATTTAATTTTAAGTAAAAATGAAAATCTGACAAAAAATTCAAACTTTTTTAACCAGGAAAAATATTTCTAAATGTAAATTCAAATTAAAATAAGTATTTTTGATGAATAACTCTGGTGGGGAGCGGGGCTTTCCGTTCGAAATAGAAAAAAATCTGAATATGTTCCTATATTTTTTCAGATATTTGAAAATTAATGTTTTCAGCACTTAAGATTTGTTGGTCAAAAAAACGTACAATGTGTCCATGAAAACCTGAATAGCTTCCAGTAAAACAATGACGGGCTCTTTTTCTTAACATCGATTTCATGTTTAAGGTGCTATGATGATATGCAATGTAGATCTTATTTCAATAAATTCACTTTATGATGTCAGCACAAGGCTAATAATAGAAACTTCAATACGTAAAAGCTAGCATCACATCTAAAAGAATGGGGGAAAACATTAAGAGCTACATCAACAATAGAATTGACAAATCAGTCAGGCATGAAGTTTACGATATAAATTTACAAAATGTTCAGTCAAAGGACTAAAAGTTGACTTTGGAAATTTATGTCGAAACGAGGCAAAAGTATCGATCAAAGGAACTTTGCACTCGAAACTCGTGGAATCAATCAATAAAATTGCATTTTGGAGTTCGATAAACACTTTCTTTATAACAACAACATCTGTTTTGTTCTTGAATTCCAAATAACGGTTCCTTATTTCTATGGTCTAGCAAGTCTTCTCTTACCACAACCGGAAACAGTTTTATAATTTTCATTTTTTCATTTTAAAAAAAAATAGGAGTCCTTTTTGGCAGACATTTATTTTACAACTAAATTGATTGTAATAAACTTGCCAAGTCATTCATAATTTAGATAGGTCTATTACTGTTTGGTATATTGGATCCAAGTTCCAAGAATAAATAGTTGGATTTTATAAGTGTTTGTTTTGAAATGTCTGTATCTCCCCCTCTCAGTTGAATTTCAGAGACTGAGATTTTATATTTTAAATATTCGGTTATTTTCCCTTATAATTCATTATTTAAATTAATTTTTTAAATGTTTTTGCTCTAATTTCAATCTTTTTATTTTAAATATTTTTTTAATATCGGACATTAATTGAATTTTATTGTCAATGTATTTGTTTGTTTTAAAACGATGATTTTATAATCTTGCGGAGCACAAGTTATCACTGAAACATTGGTTGAAAAACAGATGAAAGATGAAGAAGAATTATTTTAACAAATAAATTTACAGTTGTTGAGTTATGCTTTACAAATGTTTGGTAGGAACTGTTTCTCTGACTCCACAAGCTTTTAATAGTCAAATCACTATATCCAACAATATTTCACTAATCACTTGGACGATGGGAAGCCGCCTCAAGTGATGCTAAATTCTTTTACACAATTGTAATTTTTGCTTGATTGTTCCTTTTTCTTTTCAACTTTTGTTTTAAATATCCCTTTCGTATTGTAATTTGTTTTCATTATCATTTGTTTTACCGCTTCGGCCGTTCCTTGGAAAATTATTCAAGCTAATTAATTAAATTTATTATCAGAGAATTTTGTCTTCGTCATTTTAATTAATTAATTAATTTGCATTTTTTTAATAACTTTTTCTAGAGGCCCCGAATTAATTAATTTTATTATTTTCCTGCTCGAGTTGTCAATTGGCATTGGCAAATATTCAATTCATTTTAATTTTTAAATTATTTTTAATTAATTATTTTACGTTAATTTTCAATTTTTGTGCCAAATTATTATAACTTTGTAAAACCTCAACACAGATAATAAATAATTTTAATAATAATTAAAAATATATTTTTTTTAAAGTATTTTGAAGGGTTATGAGATTTGATTTTCTCTCTATATTCTCGACTTCTGCTTAGAGCTAAAATTTTAAATGTGTTTTAATAGATTAGTTGTCACGACAACAATTTTTTAAATTTTAAAATTATTTCTTTAAAATAAGTTTTAGAAATATTTTCCTGTCTTCATCAGTTATTTCTTAATTATAATTAATTCATTGGAGATTTCAAAAGAAAAAAATTCCTATAAATTTGAGGACGTTTTTAACATTAATAAATTGATAATAAATTAATTTCAACTGATTAACGAGAAAAGAGGATTTTCGCAAACTAAAAACAGCATTTTAATTATTTCTACTTCAGACGAGATTTCATAGAAAGCAATGAAACGTAATTAGAGCAGAAAATAATTGCATTAATGTGGAGAATTTGTTTCGTGTTTCTTTCGAAACAAATTAAAATAGGATATATATATATAATATTAATCTTTCGAAATAAATGACATCTATCCAAATTTTATTTTTATCTAATTTTTTTTAATTATTTTAATTTCAAAAAAATAATTTTGAAATTAAATAAGGAAAATTAAAACAAAAATTGTAATTTTGAATTTATTTTATTATTTATTTTGAAGAGAGTTGACATTTGCTGCGCTGTGTGAAGTGTTATGTCACATCATCACATATCAGGTCTTCGTAATTAAATAGTAATTGTTAACAATTTAACATCAACAGTGGTTGTAAACATTATTTATAGGACGGGTCTCGAACTCAGTGACACAATATTCAAAGGGAGTCCGTATTTTTGTGACAAAACTGGGAAAATGAGTTAGTATCGTGTGACACTATTTTAGGAAGTAACCTTATTTAATATGCTGAAAACATTTGTGAGTATGAGGATGAAAGTGGTTATGAAATAATATTATTAAATAACTATCAATGGAAGGTAAAATGAAACATCGTTATTAATCATAGACATGTTGAACTAGAAGAAAGAATTGGAAGATGAACAGAAAACAAAGAATAGTCAATTAACTAAAACAATAAATTAAAAACGAAGTGAAAGATAAGCACGAATTATTTGATTATTTTAGGTTTTTGAGGTGATAAGTTCTGACTAAAGACATGAGTGACATGGTATCTGTAGTCCTTTCAAAAGATTCGAATAAAATGTTATTATTTATTTTCAAGTGAGAGTCACATTGTTAAATTTTAATTTTGATATAATAGTTGTTATGGTAGCATGGTTTTAAACAATGATAAACTGATAAAGTACTAATGTTGGAAAAGAACAGTAAGTTTATAAAATATAATTGAAAGAACGATTCAGGAAAAATACGAAAAAAATTATATTCGTGGATTTAATTTATCATAAACTTGATATCATCTTAAAATTTATTTAATTTAATAACGAAAATTTACAAATCTTAAAATAATAGATTTTGTGTAATCACTAACAAATTGTATTGTCTTACGCAATGTATATTTTGTCGAGGTGTTTATTGGATAATTCTATTCCTCAAGAAGTGTTGCAGTAAGCACTAAAATCTATAAAATTTCCTAATCATTCTGTGTGGTTCAGTAAGGTGGAGACTCATTTAGTTCTAAAGTTATATCAATATACCACATTGGTGATTGACTTTGCCTTCAAAATCGTAATTATGTTGTCTTATACTCTGCAAATATTTTGGTAATTTATTTTCGGGATTTATTTAAGACTTGATAACTACATATAAAATATTTTCTGTTATTTTGTTTTAATTAAACTTCAATATAAATTCATTGATCCTGGCGATAAGACTGACAGGTGTGATTAAGGTTTCCCTAGAGTTATTAATATATTCATTTTTGGAAATTTTGTTGTTTTTGTTATTAAGATTACTTGTTAAAAGAGTTAGCTCCGAATCTTTGAGATAATTTATAAATAAACTTTTTAATAGAATTTCGAGAATCATGATTTAAAATTCCATTCTTGTGAATCTGATATTCTTTGCTGCAGTAAGTAAACAGGGCCGGCCTGGGGTGGTTTCAGCGCTTTATTTTTGTTTTTTATATATGAGTGAAACTTCAAACATGGCCATGCAACGTTTATTTAAATATTGTTAAAACTCGCAATTGTATTTTGTTTTAGTCCTGACACGATGAAATATAGAAGCAACGCCAATAATCTTATCTTCTGCTGAACGTAGTGTTTCGCAGTTAAAATTAATTAGGAATTATCTTTGACCTACAGCAAGTCATAACCGTTTTACATCTCTGGCATTCAACTTAATTGACGTATTTAGGCTCTTCTCCAAACTTATGAATTATCTACGCAGTATCACAAGTGAAGTCTCAATTTTGACATAAACATTTCAAACATATACATTATCTTTAGTGACTACTTTTGATTAAATTTGAATGACCTAATTTGTTTTTAATATTTTTTTAGCTATGTTTATTTTTTAGTGAATTCTTTAGGGACTTTTTGAAAACCTTCATCAATACACAGACCAATCGGTATTCCTTTATTTGTCTTGCAAATTCCGCAGGAATAAAATGTGTCTTTCCATAGCTTTTTAGTGCTACATACACGGCAAGTTAGTCTTTTGTCCAATTTTTTAAGTAATTCGGTTTAACGAAATGAGTTTTGTTGTGAAACCAACAAGCATTCCAAAATAACTTTATGTACCGCCCAAACGACTTCTGAAGCTATGATTAGATGGCAATCATTTTATCTGATCCATCAATACCCAAAATATTGTAATTATAATTTACAATAGTAGAAAGCTTCTTTAGGACTACTCCGTTTTTAGATTTAACTCCTTTGAATGATGCATTATGTTTAGTCGATGTTGTCAAGACTTTTCATTTATCTTTCCATTTCTACACTAATATATTGTCTTTCCTGGCAAAAATAGACTCTCTTTTTTAGATTGCCTCGGCGTTCCAACATCATGTCTCTGGTCTATATAAAGCTAAGCGGCTAATTGCACGATTAAAGACCTGATCTATTTTATCAGAGGTTTTTTTTCACTCAAATATGCAACACGCTTTTTCTACATTAGGGGCTTTTTACAAAGGTTAAACATATTGAAAAAGCAAAAAATGTATTCAAATTTTATAAAATCTAGATTTTAATAAAATTTTAATAAATTCTCAATAAAATATTTTTAAACAAAACTATTTTACATATAGTTTCTTCATTGAGCACAAAATTGCTTTTACTAATATCAATCAATTTATTAAGTCTATTGTTCTCGAGAACTTGAGAATGGAAATGACAAACAGTATTCCAATGAATATGGCATTGCACTCATGACATAAATATTCATAACCAAGATCTGAATACCATCAAATCAAGAATTGAAACCTATCAATAAACATTATGACGATCATATAACGCAAAACACACACCAAAAAACAAACCTCACAATTTAAATCCAATAAAGCTAATTCAATCATTGGTAGTTTTTCTACTACTCTTAATAAAATTCCAAAATCCTTCTCTTGAATACTGGAACAAAAAAGCGTAGCTTTCAAATTGATTTAAAAAAAATCACAAAACATTGACATTGAAGTAATAAATAAAAGAAGTGCCAATCTAACATATATATTATACTACAATATATTTCGACAGACTCATTGTCATCGTCAAGTAGGTTCGAACTTGAAACTTCATAGATTTATGATTTTTAATGATTTTTAGTAAAATATTTATAAAATATAATAGAAAATTGTTTAAATAAGAGATATATTCTAAATAGTTTCAAGTTCGAATCTACTTGACGATGACAGTGAGTGTGTCGAAACATTTTTAGTATAATACATATGTTGGATATAAAAATTATACATAATTTTTATTTAAATATTACTTTATTTTGATGCACATGTCAACTTTTATGTCAGAATGAAATACTTTTTTGAAAGTTTCAGTCACATTTTGTGAAACAACAGTATTTAATTTCACGAAATAAATTTCAGTAATTTTAAAATAATTTTTTATTAGTTGATTTTTTTACAAAATAAAAACATATTCAAAATGTTTTCCCTAAAAATGAAACCTATTCACGAATTTCATGAGAAATTTATAGCATTCATCGTATTAACAGAATTTAATAGATAACTGTCAGTTTTGACAGGCTCGTTGTGGCGGGTGGTGGCGGGTGGGTAATTTATAAACATATATCCATTGTTAAATAATGGTAACGTTCAGAAATTGGGAAAATTTCATTTTCTTAAATTAGTGATATTAATCTGTTGGTATTAGGGAAGTCTGTAAAAAATAATTATTATAAATTTTCTAAAATTTCTTTGACTAAAATTGAATTTTAACTATAAATATTGTTTTTTTAAACATTTTTCAGTGCTTATTTCATTTTTCTAAATTCTTTTTCTGTAGTGAGTCTCTTGCTCTCAATTAGAAGGAATTTTTATAGAAATATGGCTGTCAGATAATAAATTTTTGTATTTCAAAACACTTGTTAATTCTACACAAATTATTTAATTTTCAACACAATAATGGCTCGCATTTAATTGTCATTGCTTATAATTGATAGTACACATCTATTCATTTACAAATAGACTGGCCTGATGGGAGACCTCACAATAACTGATACGAATTCAATCTAATACAAAAATATCACATGTAAGATTTGGTGATGAATCAAAAAACTTTTGCAATACCAAAAGATGCAAATGAAAAATTAGTTTATTTCTCAAAATATGCCTTTTAGAAAATGACCTATTATAATAAAAAATGAATCCAGTTTCACTTATCAGTGTCAAAGACAAAACATTTCACTTTTAGTCACATCTTTGAAAGTGATACTGACTTTTACTGTTAAAAAAATGTTCGAAGAAACGTTTTCCATCATGCTAGTGCAATAGCCAAATGACCAATTTGGCCGGCACTGACAGACAATTTTAAAACGGGCTTGTTATGATAGTAAAAAAGTAGAACAAATAAATATTACTTAATTGAAAATAGTTATTTAATTTAAAACATTTTAATTTGTTTTATATATATAATAGAAAAATAATAATAAAAATAATTTAGTAAATTCAACTCTTTCTTATATGAACATCTTCCTATTATGAACATTTATCAAATTAAGTATTATTAATTTGAGAAATATATATATATATATATATATATATATATATTTATATATTTATTTATTATGTACCTAATTAATTTTTATCTATGAACAAGAGAACTCTGTTTAATTGAAAACAAGGATATTAAAAAAATGATAACTATATAAATTTCAAATTTAGGTAGATTGTTTAAAAAATCTTTTTTTTGCATATAATTAGTAATTAGCTTATTTTTTATTCAAACATTTAATTATTCAAGTTCATTATATAGTTTATTAATAAATTATTTTGCATGGAGAATAGGATTATGCCAATATTTTATCTAAGATAAATTTATTACAGTGTACAAATATGATATATCATGCATGGTCTGATGTTGAAACTATTAAGCATTGTTTTTGTAAGAGGGGGTTATTAGAAAAGAATAATTGAGTATAGGAGAGGTGACAATTGAAGTAGTTGAAGATGAATTATTGGAAACCGAAAACAATTTTCCAACACAAGAAGAATCAATCGAGGAGGATTCTAGTTGCATTTATTATTAGTGAAGCCAATAATTATGTTGTCGAAGATTTTGATGCAATAAAGGAAGAAAATCCACAAGAGGAAATTTTTTGTTATTATAATAAGATAATTTTGTTTAAGTTTTTTGTTTTTGTATGCTCTAAAATTTTTATAATTTTATATTAGTTTTATATTACATAACGTAATATAAAAATAAATTAAATATTTTTTTGAAAGCATATGATTCCCCAAATTTCATACAATTACCATGGCTGTGAGGAAAGAATTCCAATCAATAAGTTTCATTTATTTTGCATATGAAGATGTGCTGTGGACTTCGTAGAATATCATAATTCTAGTTAAATGGTTCTGGGAGCGGTCTAGAATGGCTGAATATAAGGTTTGCCATTTATAAAAGCCAAATGATTTCAACTTTAATATTTGCGAAAATTTTTTGTTTAACAATATGGTGGCATTTCGTGCGCATAAATTATCAGATCCTAACTTATTCAATCCTTTGATCTAAGTACGCCGCCGCAATGTAACAGTAGCTGAATCAGAATTAAAAGATTTAACGATAATATTAAAATTTTTAATGGGCTCCCGAATGCGAACTTCAGATATTAGTTGACCGATCTCAATGTTTTTCCCAGTTAGGATTTTGAAAAAAATAATGGAAAATTTCACAGACTTTCGATGGTGCTTTTAATATTATTTTAATGTGAATTTTTCTTTATCGTGCATCAAGATAATTAGTTTCAGAATTAGAATTATTAGTCAATGAACAAATATTTTATCTGGTTTATTATCAAGCTTAAATTGAAGTGGCGTCGCCCAATGATTTGGACCCAACTGACGGACCGAGTCAGATTATATTAGTGATGAGGTTGTCAGCAATTTGTGAAATCCACTACAACTTATTTTTTGGGATTTTACGGGTTGGTATTTTCTTCTGTTTCAATTATGGAATTACTCTACTATTCCATATTTTTATTTTAACTATTTCCTGATATTTTACTATTATTTTTATTATTATTATTATTATTATTATTATTATTATTATTATTATTATTATTATTATTATTATTATTATTATTATTATTATTATTATTATTATTATAAGTATAAAACGGTGATTCCTTGGTAGCAGCATAAATTAATATAACAGATAAGTGAATAACAAAATAAGCCTTTGCTGCGAAGTAATAATTATGTTTTTGAAAAAAGTTTCGATTATTACTTCGCACCAAGGGCTTATCTTATTTTATTATTATTGCCAATCGTATAAGGATTTATCTGATAAACTAGAGGTTTACTCAAGTTTTTAAGGCAAGTAGTTGTTATAAAAAGTTTTTTATTTTATTCATAAGTTTTTCCAAACATGTTATTAAAACACAACTATTTTAAAATAATACATGTGGAAGTTTTAGCTAAAAATAAATAATATTCTGAACAATGTTATCACTGAATTTCAGCATTCATCAAGCATTCAAATATATTATTTATAAATACATCTTAAAGTGGTCAATTGGTACGGGCAATTTTCAGTTAAAATACTTACTTGAACAACACTCATAAATGTTTACCATTTGCATTATAAAATTACATAAAGTAAAATGTCTGCAAAAAATTGACAAAAAATGATTACCCGAATTTACTATATGAAGAAAGAAATAAAGAAAACAGATATTAGAAAATAATTTTAAAACTTGTCAGTGACGGATTGTTATAATAAATTATTATTATTTTTTGAGTTGATAAATATTAAAATCTTTTAAATTAATGGATACAACCAATACTAGACCAACGTAGTCGAAATATTAATATCTGTAAAATAATATCAAATTCAGCTTCATCTTCAAATCCTTGAGAAGTGTCTTTCAACTGGAAGAAGTCACATGAAGTCATTATTAAAATACAAAATGCCTCAGGGGGGGGGGCAATGTAAGTATTCAAAGTAAACATATGAAAGTATGTGGCAATATTAAAAATATTACAAAGATGGTAATCGCTGTAATTTATTACTTTGCTATGGTTTCAGTTGTACTTCACCTTGAAGTTTCAAATGATTTTAATTCTTCCAATCAATTTGGTGTGAGTGCAAATAACCTTGGTTCAAAGTGTAGATTGTCAAAAATACTAAATAAACACCAAAACTAACAGACGCATCAAAATGTACACGCGAAATTTGCGATATAAAATTCGAGGAAGAATAGAGAAAAATCAATTTAATATTATCAATTTTAATATTTTTTAAGATTCAAGTTTAAATTCTACTTTTTGTGATTATTACTCTATTTTTACAACTATTTCAGTGAGTAGTTTAATTTTACCTTTTAATTTCAACTTCTTGGCTCTTAGACAGGGCAGCCTTAAGTGCTCGGATCTAGACGTATTCGGTCTGTAATTTCTGCGCTTGGTTTTTAGGGCTTCCAGAACTAACTGTATTTATTTGAAAAGCTCCGGAACTTTGGAGAATATAAACCAGGTGGATTGTAGGCAACGTTTCCTCTAAGGCATGAGAAGCAGTGCGCGCAAAGCCAGCTGCGTTGAGCAGCGTTTAAAATCAAGTGAGCAACAAAAATACTATAATGTGATTTTAAGAGTTTAAAAACGATATACTACTGGTATATACTAATATTATGCAATTTTTGAGTACTAATGAAATTTAAAGAATTAAAATTATAATTATGATAGAAAATGGATAGCAAATTGGCAAGTGCAAGAGAAAATATACAATAATAAAATATTACACAGCACACAGTACATTAAGGAAAATGAATTTGAAATGATGTCTAATTTCTGCATTCTTTTTTCCCATCCTTCCAAAATTTATAAACTGAATCAAGATAAACATTTTTTCCACTTGTGAGACAAAATGTAATCCTCATCAGCTTATCCAGGTGATCCATTTCCAATTTGTTACGCAATTTAGTTTTAATGTTGCTCATTAAACTGAATTTACGTTCGGCATCTGCACTAGAGGCTTGAAAAATGCAACAAATGTCAACTAGTGTCGTCAGTGTCGCAAATTTCTCTTTTGACAACACATAGGTAGCAACATCGAAAAAGGTTTTAAGTGTTTCAGTGTTCAATTTCTCAATCAAAAAAAATTTAAATTCATGTATTCTTCTCTTATTACTTCTTTTACAGCTTTCTTTTCAGTTTTCTCATCGTTGTTTTCTGTTAGAAAAGATTCATACTTTACCGCTAATTTAAGCACATCATCATTTCCAAATTTAAATTTGGTCTGTAATTTTATAGTCTACGTATTAAATGTCTCCCATTCTTTCTATTCTCCTTCAGGAAATATATCTTGCAAATGATTACAAATCCGTTCTATAAACCTCAATATCGTCGAGTTGTCAACCTCTTCATATCCGTCTTTCAAAAGTAAATCGGCAACCTCCTTGTTCCAGCTTATTTCTTCTAAATATTGAGTTCCATATTGGTTCCATAGCAACTTTTTTATCTTCGTTTAATTTTCTTTTTGACATTTTATTTTATGGAGATTCAAAAATTCAAAGTTATTATATAACATATATTATATCTATATATTTAAGCTAGATTCTATATTTCGTTAAAATAATTAATAACTGAATAATAACGAGTCGACCAGTCATAATAAAACCTACACTCATAATCGGTACTTTTACTTAATCTAGACTCTGCTACTCTAGACTGGAGTCATATCAACTCCACTCCCTACCCGTAGAAATGGTATTACATCTTTGATTTTAAAATACATTAATCAGATGAAAATACATTAATCAAAGCCTACGGGATGTGAAAGGGACATGGAAATGAGCTTCATGATATCTATCAGATGACAACATATGATAATCAAAGGCATTCTAGTCTTTCAGTCAAGCACGCATCGTATCAGTTCCATGGTAACACATTCATTTATATATTTAATTTATAATATAGATTATTTGGCCCAAATACATTAAATATGTTGGGCATAAACTAATTTGTGCCCATACTTGTTTGACCAGCACGATAATGCCTGTGTTTTTTTGAGTGGGAAAACTAAATCAAAAAGGAAAAATGGTAAATCTAAAAGAAAAATAAAATAATTAAAAATTAAATTTTATACTAAAAAATATAAAAAATTTAGTGATTAATCAAAAGAATTAAAATATTATATTTTAAAAATATAAATTAAAATTCCTTGTTTTACCGCATCAAAACACACACACAAAAATCGTGGTATATAAGGCAGTGCTGGGCAGACAAATCTTTTAAAATCTTATCACGTACTCTTTCAAAGTCGAAAATTTCATTTTAATATTTATTTTACCGAAGTTGAAAATTTCATTTGTCACTATTATTTTGCTGAGATCGCGATATCCAGAACTCAAAAAAGTAAAATTTGTTATTTTTATTATTTTTTTTTATTATTATGTATATCTTATATATCGTTATGTTATGGTTAAAATTAAAGGCATTTTCATAAAACTCTTTTATTTTTTCTATTTTACTTTTTAACAGGATATTACTATGAACTACTAGGGAATTCATTTCTTCGATTCGAATCTCCATCGCGGGAAATAAAATCCATTCATAGATTTTTATACATTTATAGCAAACAAGCACACAAGGAAGTAAAATGATTTTTTTTACCCCGAATTAAACCGGTGGTTAGCGGGAAACTCGTTGTGAAGGCGTTGCTGGAACCGTCTTGTATTCTCCATCTTAAATCCTATCGCCCAACCCTTGAATGAGCGCGTTGAGGCCCTGGGAAAGATATAAATATAAAGGGTACAAAATATCAATTCGAAAAATATAGAGGAGTTAGTTTCGACGAACGATGCAAACGAAAGTAAATCGAAGATAAATTTAAAATAGACATAAAAGTGAATCAAACCACTACTTCATATACATCATGATCAATAAAATACAAAAATCATTTTGAATTTGAAAGTTACAAAACTTTACTTTAAAAGCCGATTGAAGCCACGACAGTAGTACAAATACTTAAAGGAATACGCTTCCAGCAAACAATAATGGTTTCAAATCTAGAAGACAGCAAACGTTAAAATTTTCGAAAATCGATAATAGAATTGTTCAAGGTCTTATCTAGATTTTCGGTTATTATATTAATATCAATCGTAAGTCTCACAAAAGTTATTTCGTGCCAACAGTAGACGAATGAACTCATTACCTATTTTACTCAAATTGCTATATTACTATTGTTGTTATTATTATCAATCCTATTATGCTAATCTTATTAATATTAATTTTATGTTCGATATTATTTATACAATTACTTTTATTAATATTGATTTTACTTCTATATTCGTCATTATTCATGTAATTATTACTATATATAATGTTAGAAGTAATTCTAAAATCAACTGGACCCTAGTCGTTATTCAAGCTAACTATAAAACAAAAATTTTACATCATTTTAGGTTTTATCTAATCATAAAAAAGTTTTGGTCACAATAAAATATATTTGCCGAGTTATTTAGAAATAATTATTAAAATAAGATAATTACATTCAAATTAAACTAAGTAAAGACCCAAAAATATTTTTTATATTTAATCTAAAACAATATCACTAACGAACATACCGTTGAATACAAACATTCCAAAGAGAAAATGAAAATCCATAAGACATAAAAATCCGCACGGAAGATCCGTTCAAAGTGTTTGAGATCGATGGAGTCGAGATTGAAATTAGAGCCGACAGAGAATCTCAGTCAACATCAAAATAAAGTTAAAGCTGCTCGCATGGTGGGGCAATTCTCAAATCCAATGGGATTTGAGCACCGGCAAATATAACTTAAGACTAAATTGTGATATTTGTTTTTGTCGTTTTATATATAATCATTAATAGTAATGTTAATTGTGTCTAGTTTTTGTTCTATTGTTAGAAAAATTAAATAAGTTAGAAAATTGAGAGCGGGGACCGTTAAATTCAGAGCATGAAGTCTTCTAAGACAGCTCATGGACCCAACCGAATATTAGGGCATTGGCAGTCTTTGAAAAGAGGCTCACTGTTTTGTTTAGCTAGCACTAAGTTTTGTTTAAATGAATTGGAAACAGCACGCAAACACAACACGCAAATTCTAAAATCAGACCCGTAAAACATCAAGTAAACACCTTAAAATGCGAGAAAAATATAATTAAAAATATAAAATCAAAAAATATTAAAATAAATTAAAATAATAACAAAATGCATCAAGATTCGCACGAAAATAACATAAAAATAACAAAATAGCATAAAATTTGACCGAAAAATTTACAATTTACGTAAAAGCAAAAAGAATTACTGAAATGTCAAATTAAAATAAAATTATTTTGGTTGAAAATAATTCAAGTAAAAAGTTAATGGATAAATTGTCAAATTAAATCAAGAAAATAATAAAAATTAGAGTTAGATTATACAAATAATTTCAATGTCAAATTTTGTTTTATCGCATTAAATTTAACACGCAAGGTTAGGGTCACAGAATAGGTATAAATACCAATTCATTTTCGCATAAAATATATCACTTGTGAGGGATCACTTTTTCTCTTAAAAAGCTCTTGCGTTTTTTACCAGAAAATACAGTATTGAATCACAAGCTTCTGGAAAAACAGGACTCGAGATCGATTATATTTTAAAACTATCGAAAACTATTGAAGTGAGCACGAACGATTATTATGAGTATTGTGGGGTTTTTGTTTTCACTAACCTTGACCCCAAATGAAAATATTTTCTACCCCCAATGGCTACCCGTTGCTAAACAACGTTGGTAATGTAACCATCGGCGTCGAGATCGCCAAAGGTGAGCGCCACATCGGAACTGCTCTGGCCCGACCTCAACTGGGTTCAACTAACTGCCGTTAGAAGGCCTATGTGCGGTTTTCTTCCTTTGGTCCCTTCCAAAATATGTCCACCTTTTGTAGTTGCTTCTCATTATTACGGTGAAAAATCTTATACACGGTTTATTCATAGCAACACATAAAAGAAAAATTTTATTAGAAAAACATTTATTAGACATTTCCGGGAGATCGTTTACACTTGAGTCTGCCTACCTCGCACTTGAGCCGCTCGTCGTTTGTTTATTGGGTTTAGCTTTGAGGGTGGATGGAGTTGTCGATAGAGATATCGTGTCCCGATAGGCCATCTGTGCCGGGGCGAAAACCAATGGGTAAGTTACTGCAGCCCCTTTTTGACACGCTGAAAATGCTGTTTCCAGGCCCTTGATTTGCGTTTTCAGATTTTGCGTCAGTCGTCGTTCACTAGCCCATCCCCTTTGGGCCGCTTCCATCTTTTGATAGATCGTTTTCATCCTTTTCGGTTCGATCCAGGTCCCTTTGACCTGTTGGATCTCCCGAGAAATCTGCATAAGCTGCTCCTGTAGGCTCCGTTTGGCAGCCCGGACCTTATCCAGTTCTTGTTGCAAGATTGGGAATTGACGCCCTTCCATTTCTGTAAATAAATCAAATTTATTCATGCTGATTTCCACAGACTTAATCATCTATTATCATATCATTTACTATTGGGTCGTCGTAGGGTAGTTAGAGTCTCGCGTTTGAATTTCCATAACCTAGGTAAGCGATTATTACATAATCTTATGTGTCGCAAAATATATGGTCTACTAGCATAAGTTAATCAACGGAAGCCCGAAATTTAAACTAACACTATTTATTTCACAAATAAATTTTATATAAGTCATGCGCTAAATAATTGTCCGCTGAGTTCCTACTTCCTCTTCATGGTAGGTCGCTCTCTGGCGTATGGGTGGTCTCGATGAATTCCGGTGAGCTCACTTTCATCCCGCATCGGATGCGTCGTGGAATTACCACGTTCATGTCTGTCATTTGTTCCTGGAGCTTGGGGTCATCCAGCTCATAGGAGACGTTATAACGCGGGGCGTACCAGTCAGTACTGGGTATCCGGCCCGCTGCGATGTCCTCATTGATCTTCCTCAGGTACCGCTTGGCCTGCTCCACTTGCCGGTTTGTCTCGGCTTGATGTCTCTCGAGATGCGCCAATAAAAACTCGGCCTGTCCTCGCATTTCCCTAGCCGGGTTTCTTCCAGGCTCTCTCTTAATAGCCACATAGGGAAGATCGACCTCATCAGTGTCTCGTTGCATGCCAGCTCGAGTTTCGCGGACCGGGGAGATAGAAAATCCCGCGTCCCACATCACCTGCCTGCATCGGGCAGCCGAGTGAGCGGGGAACCGGGCTATTTCTCGGGATGCGTCGATCCATGAGTCTTCTAGAAACAATAAAATTATAATTGACCAATTGATATCTGGCGGGTTATTTATTTTGATAGACTGATTTCGGGTCTGGGTAGATTAATGTGACTTATGCGGGTCGTTCTGTGTCAGGGATCAAAACTCTTGATCATGGTCTATTCACGTAGTAGTTTCCAAATTTCTACAGTTCGTTGGTAGTGGTCAGGAGTTTGTCAACAACATTGTTACATAGGGCCACCTTGAGGTTCCTTCCTCCATCGAACTCGTTTCTAGGTTGTAGATATCTGACTATTGGTAATCGGTTTTTAGACATTCATTAAATTATATTCCGCCAGATGTTTACTCTCGTGATGGGCATTGGATTTCTCGTTCTTATCTTTGTAATGATTATGATTATACTCCTTTAATTCAAGGGGAAATTTCTTTATAAATGATTACGATTATACCCATTTAATTCAAGGGGAAATTTATTTTTCTATTTATATCATGGTAAAGTTTGCATACATTATTTTAGTCCACAAGATTGGAGATCCTAATGAATATTTAGTTTAACATTTCTACTTTCAATTCCAGCTGGAACTTGATTTAGTAAATGGGTTCAATTGATTGTAGTACCACTTTACTTATTCTCCTTGAGTCCGCTAAATATCCACATTATTTATAATACTGATTGATTTTATTCTACTTTAATGGGTATCTATCTTAATCTAGTTTGAATAGAACGTCGGATGGGCAATTAATTTGACTCTACCGGTAATTTAATGATTGCCGGACTAAAAATGATGCTAACACGTTTATATACATTTTAGACATTATCATCAAGGCTCAATTTACCTATAACTACTAATAAATTAGCAAACATTTAGATTCGAAACGATTCTCACACTTCTATATAAGTATCTTTAATCAAAAGCATTTATTTATTAAAGTACAATTTACTTATAACTACCGATAAATTAATAAACATTTAGATCCGAAATGATACTCATACTGTTATATCAAAATCATTTATTTATCAAAGCTCAATTTACTTATAACTACTAATAAATTAATAAACATTTAGGTTCGAAATGATACTCATACTGTTATATCAAAATCATTTAATTATCAAAGTTCAATTTACTTATAACTATTAATAAATTAATAAACAACTATCAATAATTTAATAAAAATTTACTACTCATGCTAGCGGTTTAGCAAACGTACTCTAAGTATGATAATAAGTTACTTTATTTGTGCTTTTCCATTATAGTCGGGAATTGAAGAAAAAACCAAATCTCAAATTCAAATGAAAATATGGTCAACCCCATTGAGGATCTGCCCGAAATGACTCCTGACCTCTACCAACGACTTGCAAATATCAGTTTGAGCGTTCTTATTCACGGCTATTTAAATCACGGTTGGCCGTATTATGTTTTCTTTCTTATATTTGTCATTTATTTAGATGTAAGTAAGCATTCATCGAAAAAACAATATGGATTGATCGATTTACTCAGCGTATTTATTATGTCTATAAAAAAACTGTCATAGGTATTTGATTGGGTTGGTTCAGGTTGTGTCCGGACAGGTTCGTTGGTTGGGTCATGTTTGCTCTAAGGCTCGGAAAGTGCATTAACATTAAGATAATAAAACTTGGAAATTCGCCTCAATATGAAGGTCCGCTGACGCTCGCGATGTTGGGTTCCTTGCACTCATGGCGCTTTCTTGCAATTTGCTCTGGTTTTCGGGACATGTTAATTATGGATTAGAATAAATGATTTTCACCCAAAGTAGTTCTTATATTGGTCTGTGTGTCTGATGATGCATGGATCTCTATGAGATGTGCACACTTCCTCTATCGCGCGTAGGTGTGTATCAGCAGTTATTTTGGATGTCTTGCTTGCTATTCTGTTTGGTGGTAAGTGTGTTCCTCTCACCAGTAAGTGGTTGTATATCTGCGCACCACATTTTTTTATCGATTGGCATTTTGTAGAATGTCAAAACTGACGTGGATTTTATTCTCCCTATAATTATTCACAAGATCTCCTTAAATTCCAGATATCTCGATTCATTCCGTAGATTTTCGGTGAATTATAGCGGAATATTTTATATGGCTTATTTACATTGGGTTCACTGGTAAGATTTTATTTAAATCGTTTGCTTACTTGAAATTTTATTACTAGCATTAATGTTCTAATCTTGTCGCTTGAGAAGTAATGATTCCGATCTAATCGTCTCAACCACACGGATTGGCGTGGGAAAATAGATTACTGGTGGTAGAATTCCCTTCTAGGAGATCAGTTGGTTCACTAGACTCATGCATTTAGGACAGGTAATTCTATGATTCCTTTCAATTATTATGCTGTTTTAACCTATGTAATTCAGTATCTATTTTGGCTATTGTGTTGTCAACCTCAGGAGTTCTATATTCATTTCAACCTCGTGATCCAGTATCCACACATCTTATTATACCATTTTTATCAGTTTTATGCACTATATTCCCTCTTTAAATTAAAGAGTTCGGTGTTTATGACTAACTCATCCAGTTTAGAGGCCTACCTTATGGTAAACCACGCTATTAAGTTATGATGGATAGCCAAAATTCACTATTCGAATAAGTCGGGTTACTTTCTAACAGATCAGCTTCTCTCGGTTCGATTTGGAGACGGATGTGGCGGTCGCCTTTATCCAATGGATGTAACGAAAACCTATTTAGGAACTCTTGACAACTCTGATCGGCAAAAAGAAGTTGCAGTATCTATAGATGGGTGGTAATTCGGTTTTTTTTATTTCCAGATTTTATACATTAGTTAATACGTTCTGGGGAAACTTGCATATGGATGCACATTTGGATTTTTGGGTCTTTAGAACTTTTATATTTTCTCTGGACAGTTATTAATTTGGGGTAAATTCCGCTTAGCAACCTTTTACCATTTACTTGGGATTATTATAATTCCTTATCCATTTACTGTAATACTTGGATTAATTTGAGTGTCAGTTGTGATGCTTTGAAATTTTAGTTTTATTAAGATTCTTTCAGGGATGTTAGAAATTTTAGTAAAAAATTTTATATTTTAATCACAACGTTTGGTTTTATTAATAAATTCCTTAATAAATTTTAGTGAAATTCTTTACATTTTTAGTATAACATTTTAGTTTATAACCTTTAGTAAAACTCTTTATGATTGAGCGTAGCATTTTAGTTGATAACCTTTAGCAAAATTCTTTATAGCATTTTAGTTTATTAACAAGTTCTTTAACGACTTTTAATAAGATCCTTTATATTTTTCGCATAGCAACGATTTTACTATTGAAAATCCCGTCACCTTCCCTTAATTGATCCTAGGCGCGTTTGTGTTTATATTATAGTTAATGAGTGTCCACTGGACTACTCGGTGTTTGAATTTTAGCCGTATGTGTAAAATAATTTAGGTCGAGTTTATGGGAAATGAGTGACGACGAAACAGTCAAAAGACTATTTCCCTTCACCTTTTTCCCTACACGGAATGATATTGACGTTCCAGCTCCTGAGTTCTCACGCCGGAGCCTTCACGGGCACGAATTATTGGCGATTATACACGCACTTACACAATTCGATTGTATGTTTGATTTTAATAACTTGTAAGATGTTTCGGCTGTGGGCCGGAAAAATTTCGACGGAAAAATTCTATTTGACTGGATAAATATATATTTTGCCACATAATACATCGTAGTTCATTAATAATCTTTATGCATAATACATCATTATTCTCTCTCCACGCCGACATCCAAGCAGAGCTCATTCGAGGTTGCAAGGATGCGACGTGGAGAGAGTTTTCGAACATCCTCTCATTCACATTAAAGTTTCAAGATTTCCACACTGGTTAAGCGAGTTGTTAAGATTAAAACTGCCTTTTCAGATTAAAAACTGATTTAAAATGATTCAAAACGATGAAAACCGATTAAAAAACAATTAAAATTATGTGAAAATGAATCGGTATATATACCTATTGTACGACCCTAACCTTGAGTGTTATTTTTGATTTAGTAAAATAAAATTTGACCTTGTGATTTTCTAGTATATTCTATTCTTAATTTTATTATTTTGTAATTTAATTTGACAATTTTTCTTTTGAATTTTTTAATTGAATTGTTTCCAATTCAAATTATTTGATTTTTATTCCATTTTCATGGATTTTCACATTTTTTGGTAAATTGTCAAATTTCGGTCAAATTGTTAAGTTTTCGTGTTATTTTTATGTTTATTTCGTGCGGATCTTGTTGCACTTGTTATTATTTTAATTTATTTTTGTGTTTTATAATTTTATATTTAATTGTTTTCTTTCTCATATTTTAGCAGGGATAGTTGATGTTTTATAGGTTCGATTTTAAATCTGCATGTTGTGTCTGTGTGTGTATTACCGATTCATTTAAACACTTTACAAGGCCGTTTGTGTTCTGGCCCAACAGTATGCCATATGAATGATGTAACTATGTAAAGAATATTATGGGCAATTATATGATATGAAAAGATGAATTTGTTTTACTACTGTCGAAATTTTTCCGGCCCACAGCCCCACACCAGCAAGTAATTAAAATCATACATCCCTATCAAGTGGTGTAAGTGCGGTTCATCCGCCAATACCTCGTGCCCGTGAGAGACCTCGCCGTGAATAACGACGGGCTCGAACGTCAAATTTTTTTCGCTTATAGGAGCAGTGGGGAGATCGGAACCAGTCTTTTGGCTGACTCCCTTTTCACTCACTCCTGAAAAATCGACCTAAATTTTAACACATATCGGCTAAAATTATTACACAGAGTAGTCCAGTGGGCACTCTTAAAATCTAACATAAACACATGAATATCTTAGGGTCAACTTGTAGTTAAAGGGAAGGGGCTTGCGGAAATCGATGTAACGATCATATTAGTGAAATTAAATAAAAATTACTATATACGCCTAAGACGGTACTTGTCGGTATAAGAATTAAACGATAAATTTAGTAAAGAATATAAAGATTTAGCCGCTAAAAAATCGTTAATAATGTCTCGAGAAAGGCAATCCAATGTATTAGTACCAACGAATTAAAAGTAGATTCCTAAAAAACAACACTTAAAGTCACATTTGGGAAATCATGATTGAGTATATGACTCCACTAGTAGTGAAAATTATACATTATCTTACAAAAACTAAAAACCGAGAATCAAAACCCATAAAAATGACGGTACATCAACCCTACAATCATACAGAGAATACACCTACATGATGAAATAAACGTATTAGATCATGAAACCAACATGCAACAGACATTCCAAATTAAAAGGCAAATTCAAAAATAATTTATTAATAAAACTAACTACACAGCAATCCAAACCAAGATACAAGAATACACCAAAGACGCCATAGTATATGAAATAAAACCCAAGATGAGTTTGCAAGTCGTACAAACATAAAAAGGTTACTATAATAATTTATTTCCACAACAAATACAAAACGTCTATCATTAAAGCATCGAGATAAGCATAAAACCAATCGTCATAATAATTCATTAAGAGTAGTAACGATTATATTGCATGCATAAGACCTATAACGTTTTACTAGTAAAATATAATAATAATTAGCATAGAAACTAAAGTGAGACAAAATAAGACGATTAACTCATAAACTATTTTATTTTAAATATAAAATAAGTACAAAACATAAAAATATATCTCACCTCGTCATAAAGTACAAATAGAAGACGATGAATAATTCTATTTTCATATCTTTGGAATAAATACATTCAACCGTTTGGACCCAACAATAGTTTGCCATTATATCGTCTTGCCGTAAACGCTACCCTTGAAAGCATAATTATAATACTAACCGAGTATGAATAGATAACATATAAATTGACCATTGACCCCAAAGATTAATCAAATCGCCAATGAATATCTAAAATGGAAGTGTTATAATAGTGCAATAACAAACGAATAACTAACTGAGGGGCTAAAAAATTTGATTGAGTCTCAAATAAAGATCTGAAATTTAGAAGTGTCCGAATTTCAGAATAAAAAGATAACTCTGAGAGTGGCATAATGAGATAATCACATGATAGTGACTATTGGTGTGCCATAGAACCTCACACTACTCCAGTACGCTCACAGGTGGTGTGCATTGGTTATGAAGAAGTTGAAGAGATCTACTATTAATGCACACCCGTACACCGCTCATAACTGCCGCTAATAAAATGAGTCATAAAAATTATTCGAGGAAGCACTCATTACATATCGGCCACTGAGTAGTGGCCACGAACATGGATAAAAATAAATTCTCTTGACCATATCAAGTGTGACCTGAGTCATTCCGTCACAGCATTCGGTATAAATACCTAATGGACTTAACAACCACCATTTTATCTGTTAAATGCCAAGTACCAATATCAATCTATCGAAGAAGTGAGACGTGAACCATCACGAAGTCAGATCCCTGAAGAACGAAGGACCTCAGTATACGCCGCAGAACCATGAGTCGAATGAGAGCCATTTTACTATGAAGATCCAAGTTTTTATGTTTTATTAATACAAATTTCGGTTAATAAAGGGTATAAATTTGATTTGTTTTGTTGTTTTTAATTTTTCTCGTAAGTTAACTATGTAATAAGTAATATAAATATTAACGTTAATCCTAAATTATCATAGTACGATTATTTAATAATTAAAATAGATTAAAAATTATTCCTCATGTATAGTAGGTACTCCAACAATGGTTAACATCGAATGTATGCCCTATAAAATGGAATTAATCAATGATGAAGTGTAGTGTTGTTCGGTCTCGAATTGAAGGGTACTGGATCCAGTATGAAATGGTTTTCTCGTGTTTGATCAACAAAGAAGTGAGATTACTTAGTTGGAAATTACAAACCCAAATTGAGCAAAGATGAAATAACGGAGCATATTTTTAACCTAAAAGTATATTTAATTAAATGATGAAATCGCCCCACGTAATTTTAGTTCCTACTAAATGTATTGGGTAAAATGCAGACGAAATTTTGACTAGTTCTAAATCCTTATTCGTTTTATTTTTTTGTCAGTAAATGGGATAATCTTATTTTCATTTTGTCTTTGTAACTACTTGGCTAACCATGAAGTTTTTTGTGGTTGGTTTGTTTTGATTGTGTATCCAATTCAATATATTCATGATTGATAATAATGCTGATTAGGATTATGAATATAATTAAATTTCGTTAACAGTAGGTAATTCTCAACACGATTAGAATGACGACAATAGAACCACTCTGATGATCCCTATCAGATTTGCCGAGAGATATTGTCAGGCGCTATGGGATCGGGGCTATTCACTCGCGACGTACGGAACCCCAGAGTGGCCCCATCGAAAACCAATATCGGATCAAGATGTCGAGATTCCAGGTATGGTTATCAAAAGAGAGCCAGGGCGCAATCCGGCTCGTGAGATACGGCACGAGGCCGAGTTTCAACTGCAACAATATGAATACTTCGAGAGGGAATTCCGTTGGAAGGGCGCCAACCAGCTCCAAAGACTAGCGAGGATTAACGCCAACATCTCCAGAGGTTTGATCCCGAGCCCCGATGGCCATATGCCCGATTATCCAGTGGCCTTCGATCCTGAAGACCCTATGCTGCTCAGGATAGAGGCACTTTGTTGTATCAAACAAAATATTACAGCCGGAAATACTACAAAATCTGGAAAAACGAGATGAGGAACATGCGTATGTCCGATGCCCGTTCCGGAGAGAAACCCGATCCACAAGTTATTACCAGAAAGTACAACACTAACTGTAGAGACGAAGAACTGATATCTTTGTGGTGAAAATAAATGTTTTACGCAAATTTTGTTGTTTATACATCTCATTGACGTTGAACATTTACGAAATTTATAAGATAAGATTTGAGTTAATCTGTTAAACCACAAGGGAAAATAATTGTTGATACAGGAATAAAAAATTTATCACAGAAAATGTAAAATGGATTAAAATTGTGATTAATATTAAACTATATATATTTAATAATACTAATTTTTGAATGATGGTAGATAGAGAAGGTACATTGAAATATATATTTGACCATAATTTCGATTTAGCAATGGAAGCGATAAGAGATATCCAAAATGAACTGGAGAAGTTGAGAAGGGAGAACACCAGTCTCCATCAACAGTGCATTCAGCTCAGTCGAGAGCTGCAACAGACAAAGGAAACCTCGGTAGAGCCCGTGCGGATGAAGAAGCTCTACCAAAGATTGACGGCGGCTCAGAAGGGCTGACAGGAAGAGAAGGCCTGAACCATGCTCAAAGAATCCAATTTGTGGATTGGAAACAGCCGTCGCAGAAACCCGATAAGGTAGTGCCGTCACATAACCCTTGGTATTTGCTTCCGAGACGGTGATCTATCAAGGATCGGACCAACCAAGGAAGGCACCTGATAGATCTAAAACGCACACATGGCCGGGAAAGGCCGAGGGCAGGGAGCGCCTCAATCAAAATCGCTGAACAATCCTTGTGACTTATTCTTTGATATTTAATTTACTTCATTCTGTAATATAAATAAATATTTGGGTGTTTTAATGATTCAAATATCGTACTAAGAAAAGTGAATTTATATAACATACGAGTCAGGAATTACACGAGAAGAAATGTGAAGAAAGTAAGGGACCTAAAAGCAAGACGAGCACATACCTTATGTCGGCAGCTGCAGACCGGGTCTTAGCAGTTTTGGAAACAAAGCTAACCTTTGACGGTCTCAGAACCATTGCTTACATTACCAACGTTGCTTAGCAACGAGTAACCAGTGGCAGACGCATAGCATTGTATGAAAGGGGTCATGGTTATAAACACCACCAACCCCACACTTTGCTAAGATTCACACATCAGCACACAGTACTAACGTTGTTTTTGACGCAGGCGCTGGATGAAGATTAGGCACCCTTAGACCCTTATAAAATTTCTTGTTACCCATCAGTGCCCAGCATATAGTAACATTCCATAATAATATAAAAAAAGCAAGCAAGGCTGTAGTGGATGGACCAAATTTGACTCGATGCTTTCAAATAATTAAGCCAACTTTGTGGTTTATTAATATGCTGCTTCTTGTCATGATGGCAATTTGGCAATCTGACACGTAGCGATGTGTTTTCAACTTTCCTTGAGACCGAAATGAAAAAGATAATACCAGCGAGCAATTAGTCTATTGTAGATTGTCGTGAGCAGTTGTTTATAATGTTGGGCCAGAACACAGACGGCCTTGTAAATGTTTAAATGAATCGGTAACACACATGCAAATATAACACGCAGATTTAAATTCAAACCTATTAAAGCACCAATTAACCCTATCAAAATATGAGAAAGGAGACAATTGCATATAAAATAATAAACATAAAAATAAATTAAAATAATAACAAAAAGCAACAAGATTCGCACGATATAAATATAAACATAACACGAAGACCTAACAAATTAAACCGAAATTTGATAATTTAACAAAAATGTGAAATTTCATGAAAATGAAATAAAATTCAAAGTCATCGTAATAAAAATTTTGTTTGAAGTTTTTCCTTTATTTTATTCGTTTCACGATATAACTTTGCGAATTTATGTTTAAATTAACTTACCTTTAAATATTAGATTTGTTAACAAAAATTTAATGTTGATTATTGCAGCAATGGAACCCTGCAAATATTGAGAACGGAACTGACTCACGCAAGGCAGGCCAACAAAAATCTTCACGATCAGATTATTCAATTAGCCCATGAGGTCCAACAAACCAAGGCCACATGGGTAGGCCCAAAGAAAGCCAAATCACTATATCAAAGGCTTACCGCGGCCCAAAAGGGATGGGCAGAAGAGAAGCAACTGACCCAGAGCTTAAGGACCCAAATAAAGGGGCTGGAAGTTGCGCTGTCGGCCTGTCACGAAGGGGCAGCTTTAACTTATCCCCTCGTCTTTGCTCCCGCTGAATTAGCCTACCGCGAGGCGATAGCAACTCCATCAGCAATTCCAACAGCAACACCAACAACTACACCAACACCGAATAGTTACCGACCCGAACGAAAGGAGCGAGCGAAACGCCCAGCCGCTCGATTATTAAATAAAAACCTGACAAAACTATAAAATATGTTTATGGTGTAAATTAAACATTTTTTCAAATTATATCTTCTTTGTGAGTCTAAAATCTAAAATCTGCAACCTACGCACTAGAAGACACCATTCGACATGTAGCCACCTGTGTAGGGTTTTAAACATCACTGTCAAATTCCCTCTTAGATTACGACGGACTCTAACGGATAAAATCTACGCCATACAGGGGACCCAATAATTCAAAGCGAGCATAAGTCTTCTAACGACAGCTCGTTGGACCCAGAGGTCGTCCGAGCAATTACAGCATTAGTAATAACACTCACTTTTTGCGGACGATCTACACACTCGAACACAGTTCCAACATTGCTTAGCAACTGGTGCCGAGTGGTAGTAAGAAATATTTATATGTTTGTTACCTGGGTAACCACAGTAAGACTTAAACAAACAATAGTTTCCAGTAACCCTCCAATAATGATATGTATCAGCAACATTGAAACTGAATAGGTAGTCGGTTTCCCGCTGCTAGTAATTCAACTCACATTGACAATTTCCCAGACCTCTTAAGTGAGATAACTGCACAGAAATTCATGAATTAACGTTTATTGTGTGGTGGTATGATGGTGCTGCGCGTCCTTGCGCAGCTTAGAGAGAACGTTGGTGTGCTATGTAAAATAATAATTTTAAAAAGCTTCTATATAAAAATTGTAATTAAAATATTTAATGAAGTTATTGTTATTAATCTTTATAAATATTTCCAAAATACCTTTTGTAAAAAATTGTAATAAATTAAGTTTTTTATTAATTCAAATAATTTATTTAAATAATCTATGTCAACACTACTTTTCAAATAATAATATATTTTAAAATTTATCAAAATTTTCTTAAAATAATATATAGAATATGGAAACTATACCACTGTCATCAGATGAATCTGATTATGACAAACCAAAAAATGAAATAAAAATGGGAAGCTTAAATTTTTCACCAGATAACCAACTTATCAATGCAAGTACTGACAATAAAAATCATGTGGAAATCAGTGACAGTATTCAAGAGAAGCAGAAGTTAATTTCTCAAGTTAGCATTATTTTAATTTTAAATTGAAAGATTTTTGTTAAATTAAAGTTTAAATTAAATCTTACTTAAAGAATTTTTTAAAAGTAAATTTATTTAATAATCTTTAGATTATCGAACTTCAACATACTTTAGAAGATTTGTCTAGCCGGGTAGAAGTAGTAAAAGAAGAAAATATGAAATTGCGTTCAGAAAATCAAATTTTAAGTCAATACAATGAGAATCTCATGAGTGCTAGTTCGGTTTTTCAGACAAATAGTCCGAAAACTAACAGAAGAGGTTGAATATTTAGATTTCAACCTCAAAACGGACTATTAGAAATTTCGACTATATTTATGAGAGCTATTTGATTTGTTGTATATTTAGTTTTTTTGAAACATTTTGTTTATTTACACATGTTTAGTTATGATCTGCCATCGTAATAGTGTCTCAAATGTTGCAATATTGCCCAATTCGGGGTACAAATTTTATTTTTATCATCTTTATTGTACAATATAAATTTATTGGTTTGTCTTATTTTGTCCCTTGGAATTAGATATTTTAAACAACAATTTTAATATTTTATTTATTGAAAAGAATTTTAATGAATAGGAAATATTTATCGAATATAAATTTTTACTGAATGCTGAAAATAAATATTTGCATTGTATCATATTTAAAAATAATTTTCCAGTTTTTTATAATAATCATAAAATTCATTCGAAAAAGCCTCATTGTTTGCAAATCTCAAAATGACGGTTTAAGTCGCACCAGATTAATCTTCACTCCTTTATTTGTTTCAATTATAGATTTGCTGCTATTTATTTTAACCATATTTTAGGCTCCATGATATCTTAGTGACAGATGATTCTTACACTGAACGGACTAAAACATGGTTTGTAAGCAGTGGCAGAGGAGTGATGCAGGCTCGAAGAAAAAATCTTGCAAGTTAATACTCTTGGGAAGTTGGTGTTTGTAGACTCTAAAAAATTCCTTTTGGTTGTTTCGGCAAGTTTAAGACCATATGACTTTGATCAATTTCCAAATTTGTCGGATTTAAATTGATGCTGGGAAAGAAAAATATAAATGCAACCGTTTTAAGTATGATTTCCATCAGCTATGCGCATAAAAAACATTACCATTGGATACCAGTCTTAAATCACGTTGTAATATATTCCAATAAGCAGTTACCAATAAAAGGTTAGCTATATACCTTACTAATACTCTGGGATCAAGAGCTTTCATAGAAGGCTTCATGTTCATTTTATGTTAAGGTCCTTTTGTTAGATATAAGTTAAAGCAATACTGAAATTGAGGAGAAAATAAATTGAATGTCACTCATATGATTTGCAACAAAAAAAAATTAAAAGAATAAAACAGATTTTACGTATATATCATAAAACCAAGTATAAGTATTTTCCTGTTGGCGAAATCTCCTAATCATTGGTTCATAGCCTTGCTTCATAGCTTCAGGCTGATAGATGTATTGGGTTCACTATATGAATAGTATAATAAAAAAATATTTATTAATCATTAACAATAAGGCAAAAATAATTAGGGTGGTTATTACGATGATAAAACTTACAACAAAGGAGATTGGTTCGAAATTCTAATGATATTGTATAGAAATTCTCGAACGGTTCACTATCGAATTATATTAAATATGCATTGTTGAACCTTTTTTGGAGGAGATTCTATTGAAAAAAGTGTTGGCGTACGGGAAAACTTAATTGATGACAAACTTGCACTCCTGGTCAATAACCATCCTATCTGTGATCTAAGGCTGACTTATCCACGCACACCTCACGATTTTAGTTCACTGTTACGCACCCATGATCGAAATCATGTTGGTACTGTACGAAACAGCTGAATGCCATTCGAGCAGGTGAGCATTGTCTCCAATACTACTCCCCGAACGACCTTCGTTCCCAGTTCATTGCGGCCGGTGGAAGGTCTTACGCTTACTATCTTAACCAATCGACGGCGCTCGCCCTCTCAGAACGGCTAATTCGTCCGGTGTAAGATCCAGCAGCTCAAAGGTGAGATTCAGAAGAGGCAGATCGTTCTCCTCTTTCTCCAGATCAATGTAAATTGAAGTAGGTGGTGGCTAGATCGTTATCGACGGGGCGTATACCACATCCGGATCTATGTCGGGGAACTCGAACTCGGTATAGGCAGGGGGCAGGTCAGTCGATTCAGCCTAGCCTCCCGTCCTCCCATTCGCGCGTAGGAGGTTAGCTTCAGCTCAGCGCCGTTCACAACGACGACGGTTTCGATTTGTCCTTCGTCTCTGTATTCCAGCTCTAATTTCGACTGTCACACTCAGGGGAGGTCCGTTCTGTTGCTGTGTGCGCTTGGTTGAGGGGAGATGTTGGGCTAAGATGATGTTGATATCTTGTGTCCAGCTACAATTCGGTAGACGAGTCCTGAGCTCGTTTTCGGTAAATATCCGTCGAAGCGCGGGACTTTGTTCAGCGATCGTGATTCGCTGACTTCGAGTTTCGATGATAAGGTCATCCCTGGACCGAGAAAGGCGAGAGATCTTTTTAAATAAACTGCGGGTTGCCTCGGGCGAACTCCATGTGCCCTTTATTTTCCGATATTTTGCCTGCAGAGTGGCGTGATCCCTCTCTAGCTGATCCAGTTTCTGCCTAGTGGCTATCACCGATGGGGAAAGTCGGGGTATCCGTTTAAGATTTGATAAGTTCGACATTTTCTCGATACTAGTAAGGCTTTCTTGATATAAAACTAAAAGGAGATGAGGGTAAGTATCTATAGAGCCTGCTGATACGAGTAAATATTTAGACTATGATTAGGGGTGTATTAATATTTGATTTTTCGACTAGGTTCATTCGCAAGGAAAAATAGATCGAAGGGAAGCAAACACCTTAATGCAAATTTTAGGAACTCCTATTATTAATCATACCAATAATAACGTTAATAATAATAGTAGTAATAATAATAGCGACTATAATAGTAATGATGTTATAATAGTAATAATTTTAGTAATAATAATTATAACGCTAACAATAATAGTAACGATTTTAGCCATAATAATATTAATAATTATAATTTTTATCATAATTATGTTAATTTGGTGGGTCATCTTAGGGTCACTACAGGGAATAGAGTTAAGCGTCGTTAAACCACGGCGATTCTCCGTCTACCTCTCCTACCTTATTCATACTTTCATCCTGAAGTTTTTATTTGTCGCTACAGTCTCACTCTAAAATAAGACAATAACACAATAGTATTTGAATCAGCTTAATTTGTATAAACGTCGATATTGATTTGGTGGTTCATTTCATACGTAAATCACTTTAGAGTCGTTTCGGCTAATGGATGTGACAAAAGTTTATATTATTCAGAAAATAATACGACAATCTAAATTTTACTTACAGGTTTTCCTGGCGGTCTCACGGTAGTAAAATTCCAATATGGCGTAGAAATTAGTAGCTGTTATGTACTCAATATCGATTGAATTACTGCAGAGTTGAATATCGATACGCGTTTTGAGAGGGCTATGTGGTGGTGGCGTGCTCATTGATTTATTGGTGGTTATTACACCATTATGTGCGTGTTTACTTATTGGTGTGTGACGCGTCGATAATTTAGGCTATTGTTGAGCACTCTGAGATATTGGTGATGATCAAATACTATCGCGACATATTTAAATTCTATTTTAATTATCCCTGATGATGTAAATACTGCTACCAGGTTATCCTAACATGATTGAATACAGTGCCTGACATCCCCAAAAATTTGTATTTCCGTTCTGATATTACTTAGTCGATTTTTTCGTCATTAGCCTATCACTACTACCCTATTTAAACTCGGTTTCGAGGTTTTAAAAGAAAACATTTCCTAATGATTGTTGACGATCATCCTAAGTGCCCCTAACTAATAACGCTCTTCCCATGAGTTTACATTCACTGCTCGCATCGACCGACGTTTCCATCAGCCGTTGTGAGTTGTTTAACGGTGCCCTACGGGTAGGGTCCTGTGTCTTTTGACCAGGCCCCGTCGCGGACAGACCAAGATTTCAGGAAGGCTCGACCCGCGATCACAACTAGGGAACTTAATCCACCAGCCGGATCACCGACCTGCCTTCTTGATGGCTATTGCAATACATATAATATATGATATTTATGTGAACCTCGATATATATAATGATATAATTAAATGAAATAGCATTGAAATGGTTTAAACGTTACGAACATTTAAGACTATTATTAACATTAAAGAAAAACTTGATACAATTTAAAAATGAAATCAAAATCCTTACTTAGTACAATAGAATTCAGCAAATGCAAAAGTGAAGTTCTGTGTAAAAGTGATTCTACTAAAGTGATTATAAAAAAGTTTTTGTAAAGTTAAAGTTAAAAATAATGAATTTGGTCACTGCTTATATAATATTTTTGTGCCTGTGTGCGACCAATAGGCGATTTTTCGGGTTTTTAATTATTTTATTAATTTAAAATTAGTTTTATAATTTTTTATATATTTTTTCTTATTTTTTGATATCTTAATTTTTATGTTATTGGATTTTAATTTTATTATTACTTTCTTATGATATTCCTTTTACTTTTGATATTTTATTTCTTGGTCGCCACTTCTGCCTGTGTTTTTTTTTAAACCTTATTTTGCAAGGTTTTGGCAGTTTATTTCATTTCACGTATGTTTCTTTCTGCAGCTGTAGGCTTTTTCAAGAATTTTAATTAATATTTGTTTTAATTAATTTTGTTATATTTTTATTTTGTTTTACTTAATGTTTTTATTTTATTTTTGATCTCTGCTTGCGGTGCGTGTGCATGTCAGTGACCATTTTCCTTATTTTAATCTTTATTTTTTGTTTTTAGTTTGTTTGCGATTTTGTTTTAATTTTGGCTCTAAGCCCAACAATAGTATGCAAAAACGGCTTGTAATTTTGTATATCAACTAAAACATATTTTTCGTAAATATTTGTGTTTTTATTTTTAAGTAATCTTTACGTTTTATTAAGTTAAATAAGATTTTAAAATACATATGTATTTTTTGAAAGTAAAAATAATGTTGGTGTACGGGTGAGTTCACAATTTTCTTTTATGTTATCATAGGGACCCAAAATCATCGATTCCTCCACACCAAACACTAGGACGTTCTTCCCACTCACACACCTCATAACTTCGCTATACCATTATGCACCTGTGAAATAATTCACGTTGGTAGTGTGCACAACAGCCGAAAACCATCCAAGCACGTGAGCACCGCTTTCAGTACTACTCCTTGGATGACTTTAGTCTTGGGGTTCTGGGCGACTATAGAAGGACTTACGTCTCCCTGCATCTACCTTCCCCTGTTGTACTATCTGGTTCTACAGGTACCTGGTTAGGGAAAGACAAATCAAACTTCTTCCTTCGATTACACGTCAATTTTGGGCGGATCACCTTCGTTCCCCATAGGCGACTAAATGGTTCGGTTTGCCCTAACGATCATCACGAGTCAATTATACGACAAACGAAAACGAAACGCTGCTTAGCTGAAAATTAATCCCGATATCATTCTCATCACATGGCCATTTTCCTAATTTTATTAAAATTGATTATTTTAATTTAAAAGAATGTGGTCATTTTATTTTCTTTTGTTTAAATTAATAAAACTAAACGTTAATTAATTCATTTCAACACCGGGAGAGGCGGTGTACCTTCTGATGGAGTTCTTTTGTTCGCTCTGATGGGGACCAAGTTCCCTTAATTCTCTCATATTTAATGCGCAAAAGACGATAATCTTCCTTCAGTGGAGTCGTGGACAAGGACTTTTCAGCTTCCTAGGGTTTAGAGCATATCTTCGGTATTCTGGGTAGTTTCATTGTCTAAAAATTTATAAATGTTTATTATTAATTTCGGTTCATGGCTTACTGGTTCCAATTTTAAGCACAATGAAGATTGACAAGAAATATAAAATTGGGAATAACTAAAAACAACGATCCTCAACATCATATATCGGAAATTTCTACCACGCACCGATGCATTTGTCTAAAAGGTGAGTAAGAAAAGTCACAAGCATACTAAATCATTGCTCAATTCACTCTGCTCACTGGTAACTCCCATCAAAGTTCTCAACATGCACACATCAGAACACAACCAGATAACTCCTCACTGTGACTCTTAGCTGATAAATTAACTCCGGGAATTTTAAGAGTTATCCACACTCTCCAAATCTCTAGTAGTGAAGTTAAAGTTTCCTCGCTGCTGCTTACAGATTCTAGATTTCTACAATTGCACCACCACTTAATATCAGACTACCTATCAGTCTAGGCCAGGGATGGCGAACCTATGGCACGCGTGCCCAAAGTGGCACGCAGCTAAATTTTCGCTGGCGCGTATAATATTTTTCATTTTCATACATATGTAATGTACTGACTAATCCAAATGCATTTTTGATATTGGAAAAATTGTGAACTCAATTCAAATTTAATGCATAAATTTTGATATTTAAAAACAAACTTCCAGATTTTTGGCGCCTTTATTCACAACGTTATAATATAATTATATTATTTGCGTATGTAGGTATATGTATGTACAAGTATGAACATGTAATTTTAAATATAAAAAAAATGTTAAAATGAACATAGTATGCTTTGGATTTTCAAATATATACATACATATATATATGAACATCTGCATTCTCGCCAAAATTGAAATTCACTAATTCTAATTCAGTTCAGTTAAAAAAACTTTGTAAGTGCGATTGAAAATTGTGTTTTCTTATTTTAGTATTATTTTTTGCTAATAAAAAAAATCTATTTATATTTTTAGAAGACAATTATAATTGATTTCAAAAGGTAATTCATTAACAATTTTAATGATAAATAAATAATATGTTTCAACTTTAGAATGTCAGAAAATAAGAAAAGGAAAACAGAGGCCAGCTCTAACAGACCATTTCAAGATTGGTGGACTGATAAATATGGAATGATGAAAAGCAATAACAATGCGCTGTGTGCGTTGTGTGGAAATACAGTAGTGTGCAGAACATCCTCAGTAAAACGTCATTATGAAACTACTCATTCATTTCTTTTATCTAAAAGTGATTCAGAACAAAAAGAATATATTGCACGTGACGTTAAAAATAAAAATTTACAATCAAACTCATTCACTACATTTTTGAAACATACAAATTATTTAGCTGCTGCTAGTTTTGAGGTTTTCAAGACTATTGCTACTCATAGCAAACCATTTAGCGATGGAGATTATATTAAAGAAGCTTTCATTAAATGTGCACCACATTTATTTGAAGATTTTCAAAATAAAGAGCAGATACTTAAGCGCATTGAAGAATTAAGTATAAGTCGAAATACTGTTAAAGACAGGATATTAAGAATGCATAAAAATATTAATATTAAAAAAATAAATGATAAACGTTCAGCAAAGCTATTTTCTATATGTCTTGATGAAAGTATCGACGTAACATCTTCAGCTCGCTTGTCCATAATTGCTCGTTATGCTAAAGGAGAAAAAATAGTTGAGGAATTGCTTTCACTAGTTTCCTTATCAGCAAAAACAACTGGGAAAGATATTAGTGATGCAGTTATAAAAACGTTTCAAATAGCTGAGATAGATACATCAACAATAGTGTCAATTACAACTGATGGAGCTCCCTCAATGATAGGACGGCAAGCTGGTTTTGTATCTCTTTTTCAAGAACACGTTGGGCATCCAATTATTAATTTTCATTGTATAATTCATCAAGAAGTTCTATGTGCGAAGTCTGGTTTGGCAGCATTTGATGATATTTTAAGTATTGTTTCCAAAATAATAAATTTTATAGCAGCTCGAGCTTTGATTAAGCGGCAATTTCAGTTGCTTCTACAAGAGGTAGGTTCAAATTATCATGGATTGCTAATGTATAATCACGTACGCTGGCTTAGTAGAGGATTTGTGTTACAACGTTTTGTAGAATGTTTTAATGAAATTATCATGTTTCTTAATGATAAAAAACCCGAATTTCCTGAACTTTTTGATAATAACTGGACCACCAAATTAATGTTTTTAACGGATATTTCCAACCATTTAAATGAATTAAATATTAAATTGCAAGGTCCCGGAAAATCAATTGATGTAATGTTCGATATTATTGAAGGTTTTGAGTCCAAATTAGTAATATTTAAACGCGATATTGACAACAATAATTTTAAGTATTTTCCTTTGTTGAAAGATCACCTCCAAAAATTTTCTATTCATGGAGTCTATGAAATTAATATAAATTTTTATAGCCAAGTTATAAATGACATACAAGACAGTTTTGCTAAGAGATTTCAAGATTTCAAAAAATTTCAACCATTAATTAACTTTATTAAATATCCAGACAAGTTTGATTTGGAAACTGCTAAAATGGATCAATTAGACTGGTTACAGTTGGAGAATTTAGAAATGCAGTTGGCAGAGTTTCAATCAAGTTCTATTTGGAAGCTGAAATTTATAGAGTTAAGGCAAGAAATAGAAAATAATGAAAAAAAAAGATTAAATGAAGAAGAATTCGAAAACATGAACAATATGTTGTTGAAGACATGGTGTTCGCTCCCAGAAACATTTAATGCGATGAAGAAATTGTCTTTAGCTATTCTAACAATATTTTCATCAACGTATAGCTGTGAAAGTCTATTTTCGATTATGAATAATATAAAATCTGATGTACGAAACAGACTTACCGATGAATGTGGGGAGGCTTGTATTTCATTAAAATTGTCAAACTATGATCCGGATATTGATGCATTATCGAGAAATATTCAGCAACAAAAATCCCATTAAAAAATATGTCAGCATATTATAGAAATGAATCTATATATAATTTTTAAAAGCATGTATTTTCATTTAATAAAAATAATTTGTATTGGCACGCATGTATTTTCATTTTATAAAAATAATATTTATTGGCACGCAGTCAAAAAAAGGTTCGCCATCCCTGGTCTAGGCAGTATCTCGCACATGCGTAAATCTAGCTCATATTTATAAGTAGTCAGTATGATGTAATTTGTTTTGCTTATTTAATGTTAGTAGCAACGCTTTAATTTTGAATTAAAATAAATGACTAACAATGTGTTCGTTAATTTCATTGAAAATTTCCATAGAAACTCCCCGCTTGTTTTTATTGGAATGAAATTTTCTCGATACATTTTTGTTTGTCACTAGTTCTCTCATTGTACATTTAACTCAGATCTGCAGTGTATCCATATATTTTACAGTCAAAGATTTAACAGGGAAAATTCATTTTATGCCTACTAGGGCAAGTAAATCCGAGCATATAAATTACGCGTTTTATTATAGTGTTTCTAGAACTGGGTCTTGAATATTATTATTAACCTTATCCAATAACATTTTAGTATTGCACTTAATCTCGAAAAATTTGCCAAAACCTTTCACCTATTTAATAATCATTTAATTTATTTTAATTTGTTTTAATAGAGTGGATCATTCAAGTAACTGTGAGTGGATAATCCCGATGACGTATCTTATCATAGTTATACTTTGGAAAATTCATAGTCGGTATTAGTGGGGTCTAATAGAGTAGGAGACTAAAGCGAACTTAATAAATGTTATACGTCTGTTGTCGGTAAAATGTCCATAGCTGCCCAAAAAATCCCTATGTGATTGTCATCGTAAATCGACCCCAATTTAGTTCTAAAATCTTTATCTTATGTATCTGTTGATTGAAACTACCCCGCTATCTTGGTTGCCAAAAAAATAAGAGTAGATCCCGAAACTCTCAAGCTGACCCTTCCCTTCAAATTACCTTATTTTATTTCATTTAAACTTTTGCAATTTGTAACTATGATCAATTTTATATTACTCCTAGCTTCCCAACTCACATAATCGATTTCGGCAAGATTTAGAAAAAAACTTCATGAAAAAGATTTTCGTCCATTTTATGTCAATTCTACTTACTGGAAACGATCTGCCCAGATTGTATAGTACATACTACGACCGATGTACAATGACGACCTGCGGAACAGGACCTGTACACGATGGCCAGAACCCGCCGCAGTCATCAACGGATCTAGAATAGTCGAACAGCGCTTCCACCAGCAAAACTGAACTAGCCAGTAGCGACACCATTCGACCTCCCGGAAATTCTACTATAATCATAAATATAAAAATTTAAAGGGGACTTGACGACGACAACAAAAGATGTCGCGACCATCCAGAATAGATTAAATCATAAAAACAAATTCATATGCACTAATATATATTAGATAAATAAAATTACAATGAAAAATAAACATAGTTCCTTACTTCAAAAATTTGCAAATCGAAAAATTTAGTCAAAACTTCAAAAATTTAAAATAGCATGAATTGAGAATTTTTAAATTGGCTACTGCTTATATAGTTTTTTTGTGTGTGTGCGACCAATAGGCAATTTTTCGCCATTTTGAACGTTTTTTAATTATTTTATTTATTTTAAATTAATTTTATAATTTTTCCTTCATTTTTCTCTATTTTTTGATATATGATTTATAATTTTTCGAATTTTATTTTTCTTCTTATTTTTGGGTTATATTTCTTTTTGATCTTTAAAAAGTTAGATTTTGGTCGCTGCTTTCGCCAATGTATTTTCTAAACCTTTTTTTGTAAGGTTTTGGCGGTTTTGTGTTTCAATGATGTCTCTGTCTGCTGCTGTCGGCTTTTCTTTTATTTTTAGTAATTTTGTTTTATTTATTAATTGTTTTATTTACGTGTGTATGTACAGTGGTCATTTTTACAATTTTATATTTTGTTTTAATTAAGCAAATAAATATTGTTTTTGTTTTAGTTTTGGCTTTAGGCCCAACAACAATAACAACTTCGTTTTAGTTAAGGGAAAATTTATAATGAATGATCATGTAGATATTGGCTTGTACAATTTTGCAATATTTAATGGTAATAGCAAAATTACTGTAACTGATTTTTGATTTTCGTATTTTCCTTAGATTCATGATGGTGTTCTGTGCCTCCTCTATCGGAGCATCCATCCGAGGTGGTTCAATGAAAAATAAATCAAAAATTAACAACAAATATCAAAACAAGTGATTAGAATGTGGACATGTTCGGAAATTATAGGATTTAGCGGCAAATATGTTCAATATACAAATAAAATCAGAATTATGATCTAAATGAGCATGTAATTTAATTTTACTCATAATTGAATAAATACAGTTTTTATTAAACACAAAACAATAAAAAATAGAATAGTGATTCAAGTCCTAAAAATTACAAAAATTGAACATTTATAAATACTGTGATCTCCAAAAGTAGTACAAGAGACCTTCGTGACGACATTTTGACAGAATAATAAAAATTTAACCGCAATAATGCACTTCGCAATTTGTTCTATTCTTTTTGATTGTGAATTCTTTCCTTCTTTTTCTCTTTTGGTATTCTGATATAAGAATTAATATCAAAGCATTGTTGTCCCTCTTCGGGATTAGATTCAAATTTTAAAATTTCTCCGTCTAGTGTTGATTTAGGGCAAACTACCCCGACCACCCTGAATCCAGGGTACCCTGAATGTAACTGCCAAATTCTCAACATGGAAATTTTCAATTACCAAATTCTCAACTTGAAAATTTTCAGGTGTACAACTGCACGCGATAGCAATCGTCAAATTTCCATTCTGGAAATTAACAATTTGAGAAAAACTGAATTGGTAACACGAAAGTCGTTTGCCCTAAATCAACACTACTTGAAATTTTATTCAGTGAACCATTCGCACATTGGTGATTTCCAAGTGATAAAATATATTTTGTACAGTTTTGCAAAAAGGAAATTTGAAATTTGACAAATTAGAAATTAGAAATTTCAAAATTTCAAAATTATATAAATTTTTGTTTTAAAAATTAAGAGTACCCTGAAAAAATGGTTGATACTTCAAGCTAATCTGAAATTTCTTCGGATGACAATATTGTAATTAATGAAGAAAACAAGTGTTATGGATATTCAAGGTCTCAAATCTCACAACAAAAGTCGACAACATTTAATAAAAGTGAATGGTTTAAATAATAAAAAGTCCAAAACATGTAAAAATTGTGGTGGGACATTTCTAAATTCTGGTTACGAATCTCATTTTAGATCATGTAAAGGATTGAGAAGAAGAGAGCGAGAAAAATTTGAAACCAAAAATAAAGAATTTGAAGAACAAGGAAAAAAACATCAAGAATTATTTCAAAAAGAAATAAAAAATATGGAATTTCTGCTGTTCGTTCAACTATCAAAATTGGAACACCCCGAGATTCAGAATGTGGTGTTAAAGAATACATTTTATTCAACAAGGATAAAATTATTCAAGAAATAAATATTGAAATGAAAAAATTTAAATATGTAAAATTTCGTGTAGACTTGTACATTTCATATGATAGACTTCAACTTCACGATAATCCTTTAACCATTGCAGCAATGACACCATTTTTTCAACTTTTTAACAAACCTCGAGATGATACAATTAATAAAATTTACAAAATTTTAGAAAAAGAAGTTGTAATAAAATCAAATTATATTATTGAAATTCATTTTTGGAAAACAATTCCATTTCAACCAAAAGTTTATATTCCAACACCTGATATTCTTAAAATTAAATACATTTTAAATGTTGAAAACAACGCCAACAAATGTTTTCAATGGGCAATTCTTTCAGCCATACACCCTCAAAAATTCATCCAGAAATCGTTTCAAAATATAGATAATTTGGACACGAATACATTTGGAATGTCAGTGAGAAAAATGAAGAATGTTTAGAAATTACAGATTATTTTTTAGATCGTCTTGTTGACAAATTTGAAAAATTAAACAATTTAAGAATAAATATTTATCACCAATCAAATCTTAATTCTAGAAATATTTATCCACTTTATATTTCTGAACAAAACAATTACGAGATTATTAGTCTTTTAATAATCAAAGGTAAAAATTTACAAAAACAAGACATTTATCATTATGTTTAGATTAAAAATTTTCAAGGATTTATAAAAACTCAACTTTCAAAATATCACAATAAAAATATTCATGTTTGTGAAAGACGTTTCAACATTACAACAACTCCAACCATGAAAATGAAACACACAAGACTTTGTGTTCAAAACCAACCAGCAAAGAGATTTTGAATCGATAAATGATCCAATAAATGTTGTTGATCAAATTGAGGAAAAATTAAAACAAGAAAAGTATGAAAATTACAATTATGATTTTAATGAATTTGAAACCTAAATAAACAAGAAAAAGAATTTTATGATAAATTTTTCACATACAATAAATCTTACACATCAAATTCCATCAGCATATAGACTCTATGTAAAAAGCAATAATCCCGAAATAATTGAATCTCGAGAATATTCATTTCGAGGTGGAAATGATTTGATTGATTTTAGAAAAACAATTAATAATCTTGAACATGAATTCCATCAAATTTTAAAAATTACTGAATTTGAATTAGACATGTCGGAAGAACAAGAATTAGAATTTCAGCAAATTGACAAGTGTTGGATGTGCAATGAAAAATTTCAAGATTTAGATAGTTCAAATAAATCAAGTTCAAGTGATGAAAGTTTAAATGAAAGTTCAAATAGTTCAAATTTAACCAAAATTTGAGATCATGATCATTTCATCGAGTTTAATAATTATCGTGGTGCAGCTCATAAATCTTGCAATCTCAATTGTAAAAAAATAACTAAAATTCCAATTGTATTTTATAATCTTAATGGTTATGACATCCACATGTTTATAAAATCACTACTTGAAAAAGCAAAAAACAAATTTGAAATAATTGGGAAAACAAATGAAAATTACATAATTTTAAATTATGGATGTTTTAGATTTATAGATTCACTAAGATTTTTTGGAATGAGTCTTGATGAAGTTGGAAAATATTTAGCACCAGATGATTTTAAAATAACAAACAAGTTTTTAACAGCGAATAAAATAGAACCAGAACATTATTTAAAATGGAGGCAAAAAGGAATTTATCCATATCATTATGTGGATTCATTTGAAAAATACAAAGAAACAAAACTTCCCAAGATTTAAAAATTCCATTCAATTTTAAATCAATCAGACATTACAAATGAAGAATATAATCGAGCACAAATACTGTACAAAATATCTAATTGTAAAAATTTGGGAGATTATACAGATTTATATCTCAAATTAGATGTATACATTTTAGCAGATTGTTTTGAAAAATTCCGAGAAATATCAACTTTGGAACCTTCTAGTTTTTTTCTCCTCCATCAATGGCTTGGAATATTTTATTACATCAAACCAAAGAAAAATTAGAATTATTAACAGACATTGACATGTTTCGATTAATAAAGAAAAACATTCGAGATGGTATTTCTTCAAACATGGGATCGAGAAAAATATCAATTAATAATATTCAACAATTTTTCAATTCTAGAGATCCTGATTCAAATGAACCATTTGTACAAATTAAAAATAATGAATTATCTAATGTACTTGAAAAATTAAAAAATCCAACTCAATTAAAATATTTTGATGCAACTGCATTATATTCTGGAATAATGACTCAACATTTACCATTTGCAAATTTCAAGTGGGAAACCCCAAGTGATGAGTTACTAGAGAAAATATCTTCAACTTCAAAAGATTCAAATATTGGATATTTTATAGAATTATATTTAAAATATCCAAAAAAGAAATTCATGACAAGACAAAACATTTTCCATTTGCACCACACAAGAGAATAATAAAATATGAAGAATTATCACCATGGCGAAAATCAAGAAATCCACAAAAGGATGATTCAATTGAAAAATTAATATGTGATCAACATGATAAAAAATTCTATCTTATTCATTATAGAATGTTACAATTTTATCTTCGACATGGAATGAAAATAAAAAGAATTCATAATATTATTTTTTTCAAACAAAAACCTTGGATGGAACCATATATTAATGGAAATATTACAAACATAAATATTGCAAAAAAGAACAAACAATCTTTTAAACAATGCAGTTTTTGGCAAAACAATGGAAAATCAAGACAAGTATAGAACAATAAAATTATTTACAAAACATGATCTCAATTTATATTTAAAAACAATTTTTTTCAGAAAACCTTACAGCTGTTGAAATTAGAAATTATGAAAAAGTATACAACATACCAATATATTTGGGTTTTAGTATTTTGGAATTGTCAAAATTACAAATGTACGAAGCTTATTATGATGTATTACAACCAGATTTTCGTAAGTAATTGCCACCCGGGGTTTCCAGGATAGAATTTCTTTACATCAAATGAATACAGATTCTTTCTTTTTAAAATTTCAATCACATGATGTTGATCAAGAAATAAAAGATGATTTTATTCTAAGTCAATATTTTAATGATTCTGGAAAATTATTTTCTTATAAAGATGAAAGACCGAATAATATAATAAATGAAGCAATATTTATTAGAGCAAAACAATATTCTTTATTCACTGAAAAACAATGTGGTGATAATATAAAAAATAAAGGAATTCAAAAATGTATGACTAAATTAATGACACATGAAATGTATTAAGATTGTATAGAAAAAGACAAGACAAGATTTGAAATTGTTCATGCTATTAGAAGTATAAAACATGACATTTATTTAGTTGAACAAAATAAAATATCCTTGAATAATTATGATGACAAAAGATGGATTAAAGATGATAGAATAACAACTTGGCCATTTGGATATTATAGAATCCCACATAGAAATTCATAATTTTCAATTTTATAAAATGGAAATTAGTAAAACATTTACAAATGATATTGATGTTGGTCTTGGAGGTTAAGTTAAAGAAGTAATTAGACAAAATAAAATAATAACAAGATTGAAAACTATCTGTTGTTTTTTATTAGTGCTTTTCCTTGTATTAATTTGTTTTTTATCCGTAATCTTGCTATATTATGGATTTCCTGAACCAAGGAATCTCTGTCAGGTTGGCGTTGTGCAAACATCTGGGGTTTAATTTTATTAGCGTTAATGTATTCTTCATTAATATTAAAATGAATTTTTAAATTTTCACTTTCGGTTTTTACTTCAAAATTTTCTGCAATCAAGTCAACATTGTCACTATACATGGCATGACATAAATATTTAAATCCTAGTGATTGAGCCAAATGTGTTTTACCCATTTCAGCTTGTGTAATGACTGCATTTGATAATCTATAACACTTTCTCTAGTTTCATTTGCAATATCTTGATTTTGGAAAACCATTTCAACCCTTTGTTCGCCCATTTTAAATATAAAAATTTTAAATTTTAATTACTAGTCATTGAAATTTAATTTTCATATATTAAAATTCCAGTAATTAAATTTTTTAAATGTTCATCTGTAATTTTATTTCTTAATTTTAATCTTTTGGATTCTAAATCATCGGGTTTGATTTCTAAATTGTTAAATTCTTGTGCACCAGCTTGAACAACTTCATCCTCATCTATTTCACATTGATGAGCATTAAATATTTTTATTGAATAAAATTTTTCTTTACATTCTTGACATCTATAAGTTCTAGGTTCCTGAGATATATTTTCTTTAACCATAGGTTCTTTAATTCTTTCAATAGTTTTAGTTTGTCCAGTTTTAGTTTTTTCAGTTTTAGATTGTCCTTTATTGCTTTCTTGACTCCCTTTATCACCTGTCCATACTGGATGAGGAATTATTCTTATACTTCTTCGTTTAGCAGGAACTCAATGTCTATAAGGTGAAGGAAGTTCCAAATCAAGTCTAATTCTTTCCATTGTTGAAACTGAAGTTTATATTAATTTACATATTTTTACATATTGGTTGTGTAAGATGAGGATTTTCACTTTTTAGTTTTGTAAACTGAACAACTTTATCCTTTAACAAAAACAAATTTAATTTATGGGTATCAATATCGCTAATTTTATTCATTTTTACAAGAAAATTATCAATTGATTCCGACTTCTTTATTTCTCTTGATTCCATTTTAAATATTTTAAATTTTTTATTTTGTTTTATTTTGTTTTCGTCAGTCTTCGTCAGTGACCACAAGTGATTTGGGATGATGAAATTTGACGAAAATAAAAATATAAATATTTAATTTTAAAAAATGAAAGTTTTTCACATGTTATGAAAATAAACAAGAATGGAAATTAAATTATTGTTATTTAAATGATTATTCTAATGAGCGGAAATTAAAACATGATTACTCAAATGATTGTCCTAGTGATTGTGAAAAAGAAAATATTGAAAAAGAGAAAAGAATATTTCAACAGATAAAAAAAGAAAATGTAAAAAATGTTCAATGTTAAAAAATTTAAATGAATTTTACTCGACAAAATATACGTGTAAAGAATGTTATAATGAATTGCAAATTTTTCATATTTGTAATAAAACAATTTCCAAATCTAACATGAAAAGACATTTAAAATTACAACACGACAATAAAAAAATTAAATGTCGGGAAGAAAAAATAAATAAAAAATGTAATAAATGTCTCGTGATTAAAAATGGTAATGAATTTCACAGTAAAAAAATATTTGTAAAAAATGTTTATGTGATAAAGTTCATTGTAAAAGTTGTTATGATTTTTTATGTTTTGGAAGTTTAGCAAAACATGTAAAATTATATCATTCGGATCAAATGTGAAAATTACAAGTGTGCACGTTCACACTCGTTCACACTTGAAAATATATAATGCAATGGTCAAACAAAATCTCAACATTTTAAATTTTACTAATAATAATATTCAAGTACAATTAATTAAATGCAAAATTATAAAAATAAAATTTTCAAGTTTTTACAATTACAAATTTTACTAATAATAATATTCAAGTGCAATCATTTAAATGCGAACATTATAAAAATAAAAATTTTTACGAATTCTTAATTTTCATCTTGATTTCATTTTTTATTTCTTGGTTATTTCTTTTTTTATTTCTTGTTCGATATACTTGGAATATTTAATCTTGGAAATGTTTTCATTAATCTCATTTATTATTTTGTTACTTTCCTGAATTTCATCAACTGTTAATATTTCATCTTCTGAAGCTTTAATCTGATACAAGTATAATTTATTAATCCCAAGTGATAATTCTTCACATACTTCACGATAAATCTTTTTCTTTTTTGAAGTTAATCCAATTGAAATTCCTTAACCCAAAAAAACTAACAATGCATTTGTACCAACAAATATTGAAGATGTTAAAATTGAAACAAATGGAGCTATTCCAATTAAACTTATACCAGAAAATACTGCAGTTGAAACTGTTAAAATTCCCGTGATTGAAAGACATGCAATTTTAATTCCAGTATCGCACTAGTCCATCTTGATTTTATTTTTCTATAATGAATTAATTTTTCTTTAAGTTTTTTCTTTTGCAATAAAAATTCATTTATTCTATTATCTCGATAGGAAGCAATTGGTAATTTCAAAATTGGTGCACTTGGAAGTGTCGGTGACCTCCGGTCGACCTCATTTATATTCGGATATATTTTTTTAACTGGTTTTCTTTCAATATAAACTGGTTGAATTTGTTGTTCATGTTCTTCTTGTTCTTGTTGAAATGTTTCCAGTTCTCGTTGTTCTTTTTCTTGTTTTTCCCATTCTAATTTTAATTGTTGATTTTCTAAATCCAATTGTCCATCCATTTTAAAATTGTATTGTTTAGGTTTATAGGTTCATATTTTTCATCCCACATGTAATCGTAAAGGTTTTGAAGATTCAAATTTTTTATAATTTTCATCGATGGGTTTTTCTATAGGAGCATTATAAAAACCATGTATCTCACTGAGAATGCTCTATGTTAAATCCATATCACGTAAATATTGATAATGATCGTGTTTATATCGAACCTATATAAAAAATCATAAACTATTACATTATTTTTAATCCAAAAACACCAAAAATTAAACTGTCTCCAATAACCATTAATTAGAATAATAAATTTTTGGTATCCTGGAATTGGTGAAGGTTCCCAACCATGTGGTAAAAGTGCAATCCTTGTTTTATTTTCCAGAATGAATTTTTGTTTTGAAATATTAATATCGCCAGTAAAAACCATAATGATTGGATGTTTTTTTTTCGGACAAAGGTTCTTCAATTTTATTTCTGGAATTTTTACATGATCATCTTTTATTAAAAAATGACCATTCGGTTTTACAAGCATTTCAATTTTTAAATAATAAAAGAAATTATTTGATTAATCTTTTTTATTATTCACCAATTTATTTATTTTAATCAATTCAATATTTGTTTTTGTCAAGTTTGTAATCAATCGAGTAATATTTTTTACTGTTTCTTCTTGAAATTTTTTAATTTCATCATTTAATTTCTTCTTTTAATCCTTTAATTAAATGTTGTACAAAGTTTTTATTGGTTGCATCATTTTAATGTTATGGATCTGGAAGATTTGAAAGAGTATTATTGTTCATGTTAAATTCTATTCTCATTCTATCACCTGATTCATTTAAATATTTACTTTCAACACGTTTCATAACATCATTTACATTAAATCCCAATGTCCCGCTGGCGTATATTTACATGAATAAAATTCATTTTTAAAATTTTATTATAAAAGAATCGAGATTTAAGATGGTCGGCCGGAGCGTGGAGCATCGCGACTCCCTTCGGTCGAGCGACTGCCGCAAGCGGAGGCCTATAAAAGATTTAAAATAATTTCTTTAAAATATTGACGACTTGATAATTTTAACAATACAAAAATACAAAGTTGACCACATATTTTTGTATTTTCTTTTTGAACTTATAACTTGTTGTAAATATAACCATCGCGCAGCTATAATTTCATTTCTTGCATTGGAATTTTTCCATATGAATCAAAATAAATTTAATATTTTTTAGAACAAAGAGCCCAATGAGATCCTTTTTCATTTGTTGTTTGAACATTAAAAATAATATTATCTGAATTTAAATAATTTTTAATTTCATCCTTCATTATTATTTTACATTTTAAATCCAATTCTTTTGAAATATCCCGTAGATTAAAATTAGTTGTACTATCTCGACCATATTTGCATAGAAATTTATTCAATTCCGTTGATGTCATTTTTAAAGAAATAAAGAAATAAATTTATTCAATTTCAACTTGGCTATTTTCAACTTGGTTATTTTCAACTTGGTTATTTTCTTCACCCGAACTTGATTCACCTGAAATTGATTCATCTTGATTTTTAATACTAATTTTTATTTTTATTTTAATACTATTTTTATTTTTTCCATCTTTAATTTTTGAAACATTTCCATTTTTAATTTTTAAATTATTCATTTTTTAGTATAAAATTTAGAATTATACCTGACGGAGATTGCTTGCTCTCATACTTGTCGTAAATTGGACTTCGCCCTCACACCTGACGGAGGTGCAAACAAAAAAGAAATATTTTTACTATTAAAATTTAATAAATTATCATCTTGATCAACAATTTTAAAACTTATAGTTGAAATAGTTTTTGATCTCAATGGAAAATATGTTGGAACAAACATTCTTTCTATAATTCTATATCTATTCGGAGCAGTTCCATATGGAAAACTATAAATACAATTTTTTCTTTTTCTATTCTTTTTCCTTGAATTAAATCACATATTAAATTTATAGATGTTATACTTGAAATATTTACAATCTTTTCAGCAATAAATAATTCATCAGTTGTATTATTTTCATAAATTTTATTATTAAATCCTAAAAAATACCAAATTTTTATCCAGAAATGAAATACCATATCGTTTTTGCACATTGAAGCATAACTTTCATACAACATCAACTCATCATTTTTTGCTTTATCAAACGTTAATGGTTTTATAGGATAATAACTTTCATTTAATTGAACGCTTATAGATTTTAATTGTTACATCGATGTTCCATCACCAATTGATTGTATAAATTTTTGAATTATTTGTTGTATAACTAATTGTTGAATCTTTTACTCCAATCAAAATAAATCTTGAGCGAGTGTTTAACATTAATGGTTTCCATGAAAATGTACTTCCTCCTAAAATATCTGTGGAATTTGATATTCTTTGAAGAAAATTTACATGTATTGGTTTTTCAATCTTGTTTAATCTTTCAAGAAGTTGAACTTCCAAATGAGGATTGCATGTTATTGATGGAACCATTAACATTAATTTTTCGAATTTTATTTGTGGTTTAGATTCTGGTTTTAAAGTTTTACCATAAAACATTTCTGATACATTTCATTCCTTTCCATGCTTAATTCAAATGGCATTAAAGAAATTATTCTATCATATTGTTGAAAGAATCCAAATATATTTTTTAAAGGATATTTTCCTGTAAATACTTTCTTTGAATATAAACTTTTTATACTTTTGTATATTTTATTATTTTCATCTCCAGTACCAGTATCAAGAATCCATCCACATGCGGAACCACGCTTATTATAAAAATTCTCATCAGCCATGACAAATTGTAATAATGAACTCATTTTACCATGAAATCTTATTTCTTCAACTTTTGTTGAACCTAAAGTTATTGAAATTTGATTAATTAAATTTGGAAACCAATTATGTTCAAGAGTTACATCATCTGTTGCATCAATACCACTAATTGAAATTTTATAATATATGAATGAATTGCAAATATCAAGTGAATTTGTTGATTGTTGAATTTGAAAAAATAAAGTTCCAGATGTATCTAATGCTTCAGCAGATGAAGTTGATGGTAAAACTTGTAAATAATCTTTCTTTTTTGTTAAATGATTAAATGTAATATTTTTATCTAGATTGAAAATTGAAATTCTATTTTATTATGTATAATTTGAAATTGTTGGGCTATAAGCTGTCATTAAAACAAAATAAAATGACTATGTAAAGTCATATTGAAAAATTATGAGAAGGGCTATTATAACACAAGCACGCACCGCAAACAGAAATTAAAAATACAATAAAAACATTAAATAAAACAAAATAAAAAATAACATAATTAATTAAAACAAATAATTAATAAATTTCGCACGCAATATACATAGAAAAATAAAGTAAAAATACAAAACCGCCTATAACCTTGCAAAATAAGGTTTAGAAAATATACTGGCGGAAGAGGCGACCAGAACAAAAATAAAAATCAGCAAAAATAAAAAATGTAAATTTAAATAAAATTAATATTAAAATATTAAGAAAAATAAATAGAAAAGAGAAAAATATAAAATTAAATAAAAGCCATTAAAAAACCCGAAAAAATGGCCAAAAAAGATTTGAAATTAACTGATTGGTCGCACACACGAACGAAAACAGTATAAATATAACAGCCATTTTCATAATAAAAAACCATTAAAACCAATTCTGAAAATTTTAAATTTCGAACTTTGTAATTTTTGAATCGAATAGTAAGCTTGTTGATTTGTTTTAATATATTTTATGTAACGTTTATGGTTTTTAATTCAAATATTTTTCATGGATGGCCGCGATACTTTTTAGTATCTGCGACAGGTCCCTTTAAATTCAATTTTATATATGCATAGGTATTAATCGTGGAGAATGGCAGAGCAATATTCGATTCCGGCCGTTAAATTGGCAGGACGTCGACGTGTTGCTTTGTCACAATGCACCCTTCGGTGTCTGTCTAGTCCGGCCAGGTCTCGTTCTTTGTGAAATTTTAAAATCCACATTCTCGTCGCGGAGCCAGAAAACTCTTTACATGGATTCCAATTACCGCATTCCAAAACTTTCGCAAGCAAAAACACCGTCAGTTATCCCACCCAACTTACAGAACGAAGATCCAAATTATTTACTTTGCCAACAGCGATATAATAAATTATTCGCAGAGCATGAACGCACGCTCGGTACGTGGTTCGCCCCTGAGGCTGTGAAAGCTCTCCATAAACAAATGAACCTGCTAACTAGGTGCCGAGAAGACCTAATCGCGGAAAACCGGGCTCAACGGATTATTATTAACAACCAGAGCGCCGTCTTGATAGCCTCCTTTAATGAAACGGAACTAATAAAGCGATTAGCCGGCCGCGATTTGGCAATAAAGTTGAATTTAATTCCCACCAATCACATACCCGAAAAAGCCACAACTGGTCCTCCACAAACCCCGAAAACCAGCAAAAGACACAACCCCAGTAAAAACCGGCGTCGCCGTGAACGACGCCGAGCTGAGGAAATCACTCTCCTAAAAAATGCAGCCCAAATCCTTGAAGAAGCGGCAATGCTAGTCGCTGAGCAGCATCCCCAATTTGTCAAATCTGACGAAAATCCGCCGAGATCAGTGATCCCAAAAGAACCCTCTTCCCAAATCTATGCCAACGAAGTGGATGAACTCCAAATTTGTTTAGACATATCCTCCGTCTCGACCACTCTGTCGACAATTTCGGAAACCAGAAAGTCATCAACTTCTTTCGGCTACTGGACCGACGAGTTCGGGGATGAGTTGGGCCATTCCGTGACTCAAGTCGGTACCACTCAATTTAAACCTATTGGAAAATGAAAATTTCCCGTGGATATCGACGAATAAAGACGAGATTTCGCTGGTGAACTGTGACTAGATCAGATTTACAATAGCTGTATATCTTATTTATATATTTTTGTTTTGCGTTTTCTTTTATCTAATTTGTAAATTTTAGCAAAAATAAATTTTGTATTTAATGTAAATTTATAGTAATCTTTGAATTTTCTATGAATAAATGAGGAATGGATGCATGAAGTCGTGTATGAGTACAGAGTAAGATTGGTGAAGCTTGATGCATGCAAGAAGTATGATTGGAAAGGTTTATTTAACTTAAAATGCTGAAAAATGAATAATTATAATCTTAGTAAAAGTCAATTTTAGCTTCATATATTAAACATTTTTAATAGAAGAGAATTGTCGGTAAATAAGAGATAAAGTGCGAACATTAAAATGATCTTATTTGTCTTTAAATTGAACAGGGAAGTTTATTACAGATGAAAACAGGTGATTTAACAGCGATTAAAATAATTTACACAAAAGTTTGAATTTTCGCGTATTATTTAGAGAAAACATTTTCCAATTTAAAACAAGGTTCTAGGTTAATAAAATTATTTTTATTTTTTTTTGTAAATTGCGGAATTTAATCAAACGCTTAGATAATTAGAGGAATTAGATTTTTGGAAACTCATTAGTAAACGTTTTCCTTTGAAAATTTCTTAAACCACAACGTTTAAGTTTTATTAATGAACTAGTTAAAATAAGGTGGTTTTAAATTTAATGGTTAAATAATGGAAAGGTAACTAGTGTCATATGATCATGTTTTCGACTGTAATAAACGCTAAAATTTACAGATAAACTTAATGAGACCTTAAGAGAACTCTACTCCGGACGTATGCATGGGATCGATAGTAACGGATGGGAAAGGGCGTGTTAATATCGAGAGAGTCAGAGGCATTAAATAGACGTAAGTCATTCTATCGGCCGTCAGGAACCCGAGAGCGAGATTATCACAAGGAGTAGTCTTAGAAATAGGGCTCACCTGCTTGTGGACTCTCGGCTGCTGTATACAGTACCAACATGAGCTTGCTCATGGGTATACAGTGGTAAGGTCAAAATTGTGGGGCGTCTGGGAGAGATAAAAATTAACCTAGAAAAGTCAAGAGTTAGTTGGAGCAATGGATTAAACTAGATGAGCGCAGATTAAAACAAAATTAGTTCTACCCAGTACGCCAACAAAATTTATAAATTATAATCTGGATAATTAAAGATATTGTTTTTATCAAATTATTCTTTCTCCAACAGTCTTGACAAAATTGCATTAATATGATTTTCACAATTGTTGTTTCCTGCTTTTCTTGCTGCTAAATTTTTTTTTGTTGAGAAAATAATTTACAAGGATCATCAGATAAAAAATAATATTTAGTTTTTTCTCAATTGTTGACTTGATTAATTTTTCATCATTTATTTTTTTAATATATTTTGTTTTTCTTCATCAGTAAATTCTTGTTGTTTTTTAACTTTAACTTTTTTATCTTCTTCTTTAGGCGAGGTCGCTGGCGCTTCATATGGTGATAGGGTGTTTTAAATGATTGTATTTTTTTATAATAACTATTTGATGAAATATGCCCAATATCTTGTGTTAAATCTAAATATATTTCAATATCATTCATTGGAACTTTTAATTCCCTTTTGGAATTAAATGCATTTCCTTCAAATGTTTTTTTCAATCCGTCAGTAAAGATTCTTTTCTCATTATTATATGATGATATACATATTTTATTCCCTTCCTCGGTTAATACAAATTCTTTATTATTAATAGATAATATGGTTCCTTCTTTTTTTAGAATATTTGCAGTAGTAATATATGGTGTGATTGTTTTGTGACTTCCTAAAACTTTATAATTTATATTCAATTCTAATTTTATAGGTTTAATTTGTTCGATGACATGTTGATTAATTTGTGTTGATTGATCTTTGGTTTCTATATTCTGGAAAAATTTTTGATCCTTGAAAAGTTTTCGTCTGAAGGCCCCACCATATTTGAAACTTGAAGAAGTCCATCTCGTGTCAATTCTTTTCTAGGTTCTTTAAAAATGTTTATCTGGCCAGGTTTATTTTGATTTGTAATTAATTCATTTTTTTGTTTCTTTGATAACATCAATTATTGGTTTTTCAATTTTTTCGGCCATAAAATTAAATGTTGATCATAAAGTCTTTTGGATATTAAATTTTCATTCCAAATATTTCTTTCAATATTTAATAATTTACAATCTTGAATATATTTATCAAGATTAAAATCATTTATGTTTCTAATCATTTTTTATTCAAGAAAATTAAAAACTTTAAATCTAACAAATCAACAGATAATTTTTTCTTGTACTTGATTTCTTTCCCTGTCTAGTGCAATATAATTATATTTTTTGGATTTTCAAAATTATAAAATTCTTGCTTGTCTAGGGTGTCACTAAAAAGGTCATTAAAGATGCCATCACGATTTCTTTTCCCCAATTTAAAAAATTAAAAAAATTTAGAATTGCCATGAATACTTCTAGATGGTAAATCATAATAATTTTGAGCTAAATAAATTACATTGCAATTGTTGTGTCGACCTCTGATAAAATAAGATTCCATAATTTCTTGATTTTTCATGTTGACACAATCATCAAAAATTATCAAGTTTTTTTTGTTACGATTTAATTTTTCACATGGAATTATTGCTCATTGTAACATTTATTTTATCGGGATTCCCATTGACACTTGGTATAATTCTTCACATAAATCTCTAATAGATACATTATCAGGAATTGAATCTTGGTTTTGAAATATTCCAATAATGTCTTGTTTTGATAAACCAGAATTTAATCCATGAAAAATTATTTGCATTTCAGGTTGATTAATTGTTTTACTAAAAATTATTAAATTATCATATTTTATAAAATTTGGAGACTGTTTTTACAGAACCAGAACTTCGAATTATCAACATTCTAAAAGAATTTGGTATAATTGGATTATGGTTAAATTTCATAATATTTTTATTCCAAGTTGGAGTAAATGTACAGGTAGAAGTAGTAGAACTAGTACTGGACATTTTTAATCATAATATTTATCAACTTGACAAATGTTTATAAGGAGAAAGAAAAATTCCATTACCATCAACTTCAATTTTTAAATTTCCTTTATTCAAAATTTCCTTTTTTCAAAACTTGTTTTAATTTTTCATCTTGTGTTGGACTTTTTTGATGAAAAAATTTTAGAAATCTGTAAATTCCCCAACCTTGATGTGGTTGTAAATAAATTCCTTGACCAGTTTTTGTATCTGTTGGTTTTCCTGTCTCTCCAGTTTTTATATCTTATTTAATCTTTTCTACCTGTGGTTGCTGAAAATGCTCAATCTCTGCATCTAATTTCTGTGATTCTTTTATATTTTTAACAGCAGTTGTTATTCCTCCAGCTGCTGCTGAAATTACTCCAAAAATTAAAGGTAATAAAGCAGCAAGTTGAAGAATGCAACTGAATGTTTGGCTTCTTTAATTTCTGCTATTTCTTTTACCAATGTAAGATATTTTACCGTCATATTCTACAGATGCAGGTTTATTTGATTCTATTATTTTTCTTATTTTTTCTTGTAATTTTTCGCCATCAACTATTTTTTAATACAAGTTTTTAAAAAATAGTTTTCTGGAGTTCATTTTGATAAAATTTACCTATAATTTCTTCACCAGTCAAGTCTTTGATTCCATAAGTTATTGGTTTTGTATTATTAATTTTTGAAATGACAAAAATTAAAAACATATCGAGTATACAAATCTACAACTGGTAAAATATATCTATAATTTTTATTATTTTTAGGATCTACAGTTTCAATTAAATCTGCTGACCAAATATCAACTTTATTGAAAACTTTTATTTTTAAATATTTTTTGGGTTTTCTATATTCTTTATGCAACTCTGTTGCTAATATTTCATCTTTGGTAATTGGTAATTAGCCACCCATAAGTACTTTTGCTTTCATTGCAGTTTTTACAATTGCCCTTTCAAATCTTTCTCTAAAATTTGGATTATGAATTTCGTATAAATCTTGAATTAAATCAATATCGGCTTTTTGTCGAGTTCGAATATCTTCATTTCTAAAAGCAATATCATGTTTTAAATCTGCTTGATCGACTCGGTTAACTGGTTCTTCTCCAGGATTTGGATTTTTATTTACATCAAGTCGAATGTCTAAATGAGTTCCTGGTCCTGAGAATGAATGTCTAATTAAATGTCTTTCACCTGGATATTTTTCAGTTGAAAAAGGTTTTAATATTGAGGATATAATTTTTGAATTTTGAAAATCACCACCTTTATAGGTTATAACTTTATTATTATGAATTGTTGTTTTTTCATGTTTGGCTTTGTGTGCTTTTGAAATTTCCTTGTTACAAAATTTACAAAAATATTTTCCTCTACTCACTTGTACTCGTGGTACTATAATTTTAAATATTATTCTTTAATCAAATTCCAAATTCCACATAATAATTTTAATAGTGAATAATTATTAATTTCCAATTTGCTAATTTTCCAATTTATAAAATTCCAATTTGTTAATTTCAAGTAGTGTGAAAATGAGCACTTTCAACTCTTTGACTACCCGACAACCGAAAATTTCCAAAAGAAAAATTTGCAAAACTGTACAATATATATTTTATCACTGGGAAATCACCAATGTGCGAATGTTTCACTGAAAAACATTTCAATATTTCAAAATTTCAAGTAGTGTTGATTTAGGGCAAACGACTTTCGTGTTGCCAATTCAGTTTTTCTCAAATTGTCAATTTCCAGAATAGAAATTTGTCGATTGCTATCGCGTGAAGTTGTACAGTTGAAAATTCCCAAGTTGAGAATTTGGTAATTGAAAACTTCCATGTTGAGAATTTGGCAGTTACATTCAGGGTACCCTGGATTCAGGGTGGTCGGAGTCATTTGTCCTAAATCAGCACTTCTAACTAACATGATTTTTTTTATTTTTGGATGCTTTCTAATGTTTTTCTTTAAATATAAAGATTTAGTTAAGTCTTCTCTATATCTAGCCAAAAATTCATTAATAGTCTGGTGTATGGGTTAATGTGGAAGAATCTAAGGTGCTTGTTTACTGTCACACGGTTGCCCTCCGTCAAATCACTGGAAAAAGTCCAGGTGTGATTTATCATTTCAAAAGTTTTCCATTTATTTAGTACAAAATATTTTAAAATATGATGTAACGAATGTGTGCAAATTTAAAAATGCAAATTATAAAATAAAAAAATTTAACTAAAAGTATATAAAATAAATAACCAGGAAGTAGGTAAAGAAGTAAGTCTAAATTTACCAAATTTCCTAATATAGTTTCTGGATCTACACGTAATTCGTAAAATCTACGAGGTTAATTATAGTTAATAAGCCAAAACAAGATTAACCCTCACTTTAATCATTTATTAAATGGCTTCAAATGTCGAAATATCATGATAAGGGTAAATATTAAAAGTAAAATTTAAAAATAATTAATTTTAAATAATCTAATAACGACACAGAATTCTAAAAATGAAATTGTTTAAATATGCCAGAAAAAATTTACATTTGTTGTATTAATAAATATTTTCTAATTGTTGGGTTTCTGGGTGTTGATATTTTGAAACTATATGGTTGTTACCCAGACAACCACCATACAAATATCTTTTGCTTATCACTCGGCACCCGTTGCTAAGCAACGTTGGAACTGTGTTCGAGTGGATGGATCGTCCGCAAAAAGTGAGCGCTATTGCTAATGCTATAATTGACTGAATGATCCATGGGTCCAACGAGCTGCCGATAGAAGGCCTGTGCTCGATATCGATTTTTAGGTCCCATTATTCTCCTATATCTTTCAAATGTTAACCTATACTCTCATATCATTTATCTTTATGTCCATTCGCTTAGTACTTCTTATTATTGTCCGTGTTGATGATTTTATATGGCTTGTAAACCCTTTGTTATGTTAAATAAACACAGTACATCTCTTACCCTTATCCCTATTATAACTACAATGTTCCCTATTATTATTATTAGCATTATCATTGTTACTATTATATGTATTACCTTTATTAATTGTTACTACTATTACATTTATTATTATTCTTATTACTATAATTACCATTACATTTATTATTATTAATACTATTATTATTATTACTATTATTATTATCATAATATTTATCATTATTATTATTATTATTAAAATTTTTGTAGGGATTCGTCCTTATTCCTCAGCTTTATAAAAATATTTCTCCGTAATCCATCCGTATTTACGGTTTTCGACAAAGTATTTTGTTGAGTCGAAAAACTTTAGCAGCGTACCGCCCTTATTTTACAGTTTTAAAAGGATATTATACTAACAATTGAACAATATTTCACTTTTACTTTACTATTTTCGATAAGTATTTTAATTAATTCGCAAAATTTGAGCAGCGTTCCGCCCTTATTTTATAGTTTTAAGATAAATGTTTTAACTATTTCCAAAAATTTGCGCAGCGTTCTGCCCATATTTTTCGTCTCCATTCAACATAATTTATTTAATTCTTAAATATTATTTATAACATTATTTTTCCTGATTTTAGTCGTTCGGATTAATCTTTTTCCGATGGCTATTCATTTTAACTTTTGCAACGATTTCTAAATTTTTCCCGCTACCTTTTCCCTCTCTTGGTCCTTAAGATCTATGTATGTTTATTTATATTTAATGAGTGCCCACTGGACTACTCGGTGTTAATGATTTTGAGTTGAATGTTGTTAAAAAAGTTTTGTCAATTTTATCGAAATTAAGTACAAGAAAGTTGAGCCAAAAGACCCACTCTCAAGCTACTCTCTTCAATGATTTGACGTTCGGTTCCTGCGTTCTCACGCCGGAGCCTTCACGGGTACGAACTATTGGCGGAATTTCACCGCACTTACACAGTTCGATAGGTGGTTTTATTTTACTATCTTGCGTTATGTTTTGGCTGTGGGCCGAAAAAGAAATAATAAATAAATTCTACCATATCAGTTGAGTAAAAGTTTCAATGCACAAAATTGTTGGCTTTAAAATATTTATTTGGTATACAGAGTCCATAAATTCATCCGGAAAATTGGCATAAAATCATTAATTCATAACACTTTGTAAATTCGCATAGTAGCAGTCATATAAATAAATTGGCATAAAATCATCTTGATCACAATTCATGTCATTAATTTATAACACTTCGTAAATTCGCATAGTAGCAATCATATAAATCAATACCCGTACACTATCTGAGAGTTAACGTGTTCAGTCAAAACACTTGTCAGTGTTAATTGGCTGAATGCACGGCTCTCAGATAATTATGCACACTAACTCGAATCAGACTAGAACTGCTGTTGAAAAATAAGACTACCAAATAAGACTGAAATTAAGTTGGCACCTAATCTACGTTGAAAATTTGTCAAAACACATCAGTATATATATATCTATAATTTGGCCTTAACCTTGCGTGTTAATTTTATTGCGATTAAACAAAATTCGACCCTGAAATTATTTGTGTTATCTAAATTAAATTTTTATTAATTTCTTAATTTAAATTGGTAATTATTTATTTTTAACATTTTTAATTACATTTTTCAGCCAAAAATATTTTATTTTTATTCATTTAATTCATTAATTTTTACTTTTATATAAATGGTCATTTTTCGGTCAAATTTTCTTGTTATTACGTTATTTTTTATGTAAATTTCGTGCGGTTCTTGATGCATTTTGTATTTATTTTATTTTATTTTTATGTTTTTTGATTTTATATTTATTTATGTTCTCTCAGATTTTAAAGTGTTTAGTTGGTGTTGTATATTGTATTTTAAGTTATCTTGGTGCTGGGTTTTCGTGCTGTATTACTGATGCATTTAAACAATTTTCAAGGCCGTATGTGTCTGGCCCAACATAATAATGGATGTTCTAACTAGATTTAATAATCATCAATAACAGATACGAATATATTAGAATTAGGCATTATATAACATTAAGCATTTAATATCAAAGTAAAAAATAATAACGGTACAAAAAATTAACAAATAAATTGCTCACTGATAGAGTTGATAAATAATAACAATTTGGAATAATAATAACAAATGTAAGGTTTAGTTTTTCAAGAATACAAAATTTGAAATATTAAATTTTTTTTCTACACCAGCTGTCACTGAGATAAATTCCGTTACAATTCAAGTTGATACATAAATTAACTTAGCTAAATTTATTTTTTGTGAATGGATTTCAGCCATTTTTTAAATGGCTGCTAAGTAAGTTGTTTTTTATATTGTTATATAACTTAAAGTTAAATTTTAAGAGTTGAATTATGATTTCATAAGGAAATATGATCATAATTCAAGCTCTTAAATATAACTTTGATCAACTATTTCATATATATTATTATAAATAATATTTAGGAAAATTAGTAACAATAACTATTCTCCAAAAATATGTATTTTTTTCGGATATTATTATTCAAAAAATGTGAGTTAAATTATTTTTGAACTTATAAAAATTATTATGTGCATTAAATAATTATATTTTTTATAAATATTTTGTAAAAAATCATCGATTATGTACACGAAATAATTTGGTTTATGATTATTTTTTAAAACTTACAAAAATAATTAAAAAATTTATGCTTTTTTTCGGATTTCAGGTTTTGCTTTTTTCTACAGAAATATCTGAAATATTAGATTGATTTTAGTTTTAAGGGTAAATCTTATGAAGATACATCCTCATTTACTCGAAATTTCCTAGCAAAAACCTCAAAATTTAAATTAAAAATTTTTTCCGCCATTTTTCTTTCTAAAATTATCTCAAAAATGTCTATAAAATTATTTTTTATAGGGATTTTTTCAACTTCGGATGGCTACATGTTAAAAGTTAGCATGCATGTTTTATTATAGGTTGAGTTAATGTGCATTATTTTATTTCTCTCTCACTTTTTGTGTCTCTATAGTTTAGGGTTTGTCTCATTGACGATTTTACAAGCAACCTCAAGGTGAGTTGGTGTGTTTATATGCTATAAATTTATTGATTTTCTTTTATATTATAGGTGATTTATCTTAGTGACAGCTGGTGTATTTGCAATTAGCATTCTGCATATATTTTTCGATATAGTAAAAATAAAACTTCTACGCGTTTTTTCCACATTTGGTTAGTTGGTTATTACTTAATGAATCTCGATATTGTCTTTTTGTTAATATGTTGAATTTAATTAAAAGTTTGAATCCTACATTTGTTTTCAATAATTTCATATTTTTCTATTTATTTGAAGCCGATGTTATTTTTGCTAATTCTTTCAGTTTTTATTGTTTATTTATTTTTAAATGTTTTAATTATTCTTCAGTGTTTTCTATTAATATTTATACTTTTTGATGATTACGAGTTATTCCAACAAGTCATTCTATACATCCATTCATTTTTGCTGCTACGAGTTTTTATGTATTGTCGTGCCGAATAAAGGAAAGTTTTCATAGTTTTAAGTTAGTGCTTAACATTAGTAACTTAATCCGTGACCACACCGTAACTCACAATTCACGAAATGACAAAATTCTGATAAACTGAATTTGCTCTAATATCAGCTAGTGAAACTGCATTGAGGTTATATTGAGGTATAAATGACACTATTAAAGCAGTAAAGTATTTCTCAACTTAGGATTTATCAAGTGGATATTATTATTGTTGGGGTTGTCGGTGAATTCAAATAGAAATTATTGTCGATCTGACTCCAAGCGTGCTTTAAACAACAGTAACGAAATCCAAACGATATAAACTTTATTGATTAATACACTTTATCTCCACTTTAAAATGACACAACGAATTATCAATCGATCACACTTAGTACTTATTGCGACCCTTCGGGAAGAATAGCACTTTTCGGATCAATTGGCTTTACAATCACCTGACTACTGCGCTGGGTTTCTGAGATCGGTAACTCTGATTTAGTTGCTTTGCTTTGCTTTGACCTTGCTTAATTACTGTTTCAAATTTCTCTTTAATTCCTTTTTGTCTTTCTTTGTCTCCTGCAAATTTCTTGTCTCTCGCAATTTTTGTTATTCGTAGATTTGGTCTTTCGCAAGTTTTTTTCTTAATTTTTTATGTAAGCCAATTTCAATTGCGCTTCCTTTTTATACTCCATCATTCAATAACAATTACTGATGTCGAATTGAATTTCTGATATCTTTTAACGCTAATTCCTATTGGGCCTCCATTATCACTGACATCTGTCCAGATAACTAATTTTTTGAAGATGCGCTTTCCGGGATTTTCAAACAAATTTCTTCCCTTATCTTGAAAGGGCTTTCGAGATAATTTGCGAATTTTGCTTTTGTTTTTGTTTTCCAAAATTTGCACTTGTTAATTATAAATGACCTTCTTTGATTTAATTGTCTGTTTCTATTGATTTTCTCTTATTCCTTTCTCGTTGTTCAACATTTCTTTTTCATTCTCATTTTATTAAGCTCCAGAACCACGTCTTACTCACTTCTCATTGTTCCCCCAATCATTTTACATGTTCATTAATTATTTTATTCCATTATTTAGGTATCTTCAACATTATGTAGAGGTTGATGAAAAACACATAAAAAATAGAATTTTATTATAAGATATCATCGGTATAAATTTTTGGGAATACCACTTGGATTATATGGAACAATGAAGACTAGCCCTCTTTCGGAGGTTGATTTAGATAGCTTATTTATTCACATATTTCAAAAAGATATTTTTGAATAAAATCATGAAAATTACTTTCTTACATTCATCAATTATTACAAGGTTAGAGAATCTCTGAATGTATATTTTCAAATTTCATTTTACCAGCCCCATCCTATCTATATATTCTTGAATAGTAATAGTAAAATCCGAAATCTCTCATTATTTTATCTATTTTTATTTTCAATTTATCCCCAATCTTTTTCTCGATTCACAGGAAGAGAAATTCGGCGGCTTTGATCTGATCTGTGATGGACGAAAGAATGATAAACCTGATCATGTCTAGAGTCGAATGGCGGCATTTATCAATTATTAATTGGAAAGTCTAAATTAAATAAGTGTGATGAAATAATTAATTAATTTTTTCTTACTAATCTGACAATCCACTGGAAGGAGGTCACAATTGATGGTTGAATAAATTAAATTTCCTCTATTAAAAAATAATTTAAAACCCCTTTTCATCCTTTACTTTTTTTTCAAATATTAAAGGTTTCTAATTGTTTACTTTTTATAAGTTAAAATTAATCTTTCATATGAATATCAAGGGGTGTGACTATTAGAGGATCCGAATTATGTCCCGCATTTATCCAGAATAAATCTTTACTGTGACTTTTTCAAATAACAATGCATTGGCAAATTTAATATTTAAATTTAAATGCCTATTTTGTTAATGCATAGATAATTTATCTACTAACCTTTTAAGCAGTTATGTTGTATATATTTGTCATGGTCTATTGTGTTACGTACCGCTTTTGACTAATACATCGGTTCCCAACCTGGGAGTTGCGTGACAATTTACCAGGGGTCGACTGAGATCTTCTGAAAATAATTTGTTTACGTTAGTCAGTGGTTTCTTACAATAATATTAAATTTAATCGATACACCTACAATGACTTTATAGTATAAAGTATACAAATATAAATAAAATCAGAATTTTAAAAGTCAAAAACATAATAGTTAGCTGAAAAAATGCAGTGACTAAGGAGCAACCCTATTAATTTTATTGATGATGTCGCCAAAACGTGGCAAGTTTTATCCAGGGTCACAGCACTAGAAAGATTGGGAACCACTGGACTAATATATTCACATTATTGAAATTCAAATTTAAATACAAATTTTAACTCAAATTCAAATTTTATTTCAAATTCAAGTTCAATCAAACTAACCAACTAATTAACCATTAATCAACCAATTTGAATATGACCCTGTTGATAACGAAATCGAAGAATAAACCGATGAAGATTTTTATTAATTTATCATCTTTTAGCTACTTATTGTATTTTATTTTAATTTAATTTACCTTACTTTAGAAACTTTACTTGAATATACTTTGCTAATTTTCCTTTAATTTTCATTAATTTACTTCATTTTAATAAACACACAAATTTATTCGGCTTTAAAACTTCAGAGACCATATTTACCTGTAGTAAATACTGAGACCAAATTTTAAAATATTTACACAAAAATCATATTGAAAATTGTAAGACCTCATTTCACTGTAGAAAAAAACATAAATATCTATGTGTATTTATCAAAAATTTATATTGTTAGTTTTTTTTTGAAGGAAAGCTTTTGACTTTTATATTGAGGAAATTCATTCAAGCATTTTAATCTAGGAAAATAAAAATTAATTAAATAAAAAATTAAATAAAGATTAATAATTTCAAAAAAATTAACTTAATTTAAACAAATAAATAAATTTTACTTAATTTAAACAAAATTTAATTTAAAAAGAATATTTTCATGGAGGGAGGGTAATATAGTACAATCGACCCCACTATAGAAAGTCAAGCGTTTATAGCGATATTCCAAAACATCACATGACTATAATGTGAGAGAGAGAGCCTAAATTATCCAGAGTTGAATATTTTGGTTTTTAAACAAGAGTCAATAATACACACTGAGTTTAGTGTTTGAGTCTAGTGTTCGTTGCGAGATAACAAAAACAATGTTTTTTAAAAATAAAAAAAAGTAAAAAAAAAAACTTCATTTAAACAAAAATCCATTTTCTTCCTCCATACGTAGTGTAAGCATTCAAAGTCGGAATTTACAATTTATTAAAAAACCTATGTGCTATTTAATCGAATATTTAAACAACTTTCTAATTTTCGATGACTTGTGCATTTTCTAAAACATGGTGGAATTGATATAAATACTACATAACCAGTGGTGGGATTCAGCGGAATCGCACAGGTTCACACGAACCGTTTCTTAAAATTTTGTAGGTTTGCAAAAAATGTTCACTCAAACTGACTTCTATTATTACCAAATGCAAAAAAAAATTAAATTTAACAATCGAATAGGAAATTCGAAAAAATTGCACCACAACATGCCTTTTCCTTTACAACAAATTTAAATTTGATTATTGTTTTAAAAAGTATTCGCTAGTGTGGTCACAAACTTTGTTTTGTTATATTATTTTAATATATCGTTTGTTGAAATTTTGATCTTATTAATAGTTTGTCCGTTGTTGCCAGGTGACCTCACGATTATGTCACGTGCCCACTGGTCAGCGACTACCCGGAGACACACTTATTACAAACCGATTACCTAACCCTTATTATGTCACTTAGCTGTGGACCAACACACCGATTCACACTTATTATGTCACGTAGTTGTGGACCAACAAACCGATTACCTAACTCTTATTATGTCAAGCAGTTGTGAACCAACACACTCACCTACCTTCTAGAACCTTCCAACACTACCTTCTAGGACCTACCATTCTTAAACCGTTCACGCACACACACACCAACCAACAATCACCGATCCGCACCAATCAACACCCATCATGACTCACTAGTACCATTCATATTATTATTATTATACTGCTTACTTCATATAAACGTAAGAGTTTCGTTTACCTCATTGATTTACGTTACTTGCATGTGATATATTAAAAAATTATAATTACATGAAATTTTCAATTGTTAATTATATTATTACATAAAAATTATAAAATAATCATTAAACATAATAAATTAACATCAAACTCGTCTTAAAATAAATATTCAATCCTAAATTATTTAGCTTACTGGTTATTTTGTTAGTAGTATATTACGTAATAATTCTATCAAAATAATCATAAAACTTTAATAATTTTCATTAAAATTTAAGTTAACAACAATTATAGTATATTGATAGTTAATTTAATTAAAAATATGTCACTCAAAACTTAAATTTGAACACTGGATTTACAAAATTTAATATTTTAAGAAAATAATTCATAAAGTTTAAAATTTCAACTTAATTAAATGTAAAAAATTAAATTATACAAGATTTACTCTACCAATTTCTAAAAAATTTGAAATTTACAGAAATAAAATACACAGATTTATATTCTATTAAAAAATTTAATTTTGAAAATAAAAATTAATTCGCCCACGATAGGATTTGAACCCTTGGCTCAACGAATTATTACCGACACCAGCCTGTTGCAAGTCTCATTTTATTACCCAAATTTCTAACAATAATAATAATAATAATAATAATAATAATAATAATAATAATAATAATAATAATAATAATAATAATAATAATAATTACAAAACAATAGAATATAAAGACAAACACATTTTTAAGACAGATTTATTTAAATAAAAGCTTCTTCGGTTTTAATCTTCCACATCAGTGGCATTGATACCTAAATAATGTCCGAATGCAAAACTTTTGTTTTTACTTACCCATTGACATTTATCATCGTTGTTACTTAAAGAAATTTTACAATTTTTAAAAGTAAAGGACTAATGATTTCTCGTCCCTATTCTCGTTTGAGGAACAGAAAAAATTGTATCGTTTCTATAACAATCAAGATAAGAAAGATGCTTTATTTCAGTTCCTTCCAAAGTAGATCCATTTGCTTTATTACTTTCAGTTTCACCTAAAAGACTATAGGATTTTGGTCTTAAGAAGACTCATTCCTTATATTCAAGTCCCTTACTCTCATCTTTCAAGTTTTCATGAATACAAAGGATGACTAGGATCATAATTCGAAGTGTAAAAAAGATTACCCGAAACCCTTGCAGGTAAAAGAGTACCTAATTTACAGTTTTTAATTTCAAGGAAGAAAGAGTCAGTGTCGCCAGCAACATTGTCAATCCTACAATTGAAAAGATTCCTATATTTCTCTAATTAAAGATACAGGAGCTGATACATCCGTAATTTCGTTAAATCAAGAACCGTTTGACCGATATAACTAAGTCAGTCTAAATAAATTAATTCTTTATTTAGATGAGCTGCTATTAGATCATCGTTAATCTTTATACACTTTCTGAAAGACTGTTTTGATGAATAAGTAACCATCTTTCAAATGAATTACATAATCTTAAATTCATTCGTTTTTTAAGATTTTCCACACATTTTCCATAAAGACTATTATTTGAAAGTTTGAAATAGTTTTTATCAAGATTATTTGTAGCATCTGCTCTCAAAGAAGTGTTTGTATCAATATACTCTTTAAAAATTTTTGCCTGTTTAAACCTTATAGCTCTATGAATCTTAACAACCTTAACACGATGAAAAACAAACATCTTTAGAAGTCTCCAATGAATAACATAGTTTTTATTTGGATAATAAGTGAGCATTATTTTTTCAACTTTAGAATCCAGTGGACACATCTTTTCAGGTGCCACAGGGAATTTATCCAAAAACTCATGTACACTTTCAGGAATTTCGAGATCAACTTCCATCGTGTAACCATATGAAAGCGTTTCAATATCTGTACTCATACACTCATCCAAAATAGAATCAAGATTATTAATTACCCAACTAAAATCACCGAAAGGAAGACTTTGACTAAGAGCCCAACCATACTGATTGTTGATATCAATTTATAACAATTCCGTATTATCAGAAGATTTAACATAATGTTTATTCGCAAATTTTATTCTACCCCTGATCCCTCTTTCATAGAAATTATACATTTCCATATCGGTAAGGAGTTCAATGGGTTCTTTCAATATCATCAAAGAAGAAGCCCAACTCATCCCACGTTTACCGTAAAAAGTTAAGGTATCTAAACCGTTATGTGCAATACTCTTTGAACGAAATTGTTGAAAAAAGTCAGCAAGAAGAAATACATCTAATTTCAAGGATATCATCATATAATCTAACAAGCTAATACAATTATTCTCATTCCAAATCTTTTGAGCTCTCAAATATTTTGATTCTGTCACTTCAGTCCAAATTGGTGGTAATTCAAAAGTTGTTTCCAAGATTCCCAAACTCTTTGCAAAATTATAAGGAAAGATACCTTTACAACCCATTATTGAACCAGTAAATACAGAATCTGTTAAAGGAAAGTTAGAAAGAGTTTTAACGGCATTGTCTAATGATGCGCTACAAAACTGATAACTATCAATGAACCTAACTGATACTTTATCGATATGCGCTATCAACGATATAAACTTTTTTGTTGTAGTTGGAATGATATGCAAATCCCAAGAAGGAAAACTACTAAGACCATACTTCAAAATGTGATGAAAGTCATAGCCCCTAAGATTATGAAAAATAACAGGGAAATGCTGACGATTTCTTCTAACATTACGACAAAGACTACAAGCAGCCCCAAGATAACGACCTGAAAAGTGTTCGTAAACTATAACACGATTTCTAATGGGTTTCTTACACAGATAACAATTCAAGCAATGCTTAAAAGTATTTTCCTGATTAAATGATAGCGGAATCATGTTTGAATCACAAAAAAGATCAAAATAAGGTTTTACAATGGTCGCTGCAATTTCTTCTATCTTTTTCAAAAATTTCAAGACACACTCTAAACCAATGAAACTAAAATACGATTTAGTATTATTAAGGTTATTAATTAATAATAGTCCTGCTGATATTGGTAGATGTTTCTGATGAAATCTTATGTTAATGGGTAAAATTGACTCAAAGTCAGCATAAATTACAAATCGTGGGGTTACTGTTTTTGAGTAATCACCATACTCTAAATATTTATTTTGAAGAAGAGTGTATAAAATTTTTCTACCTTATTTTTGGTGTATAAGGCATAATGACTGTTAAAAGCATCCTGCAAACGAAAATCATTAAGACATCTAGGACACCATTGACATTGTATTCGTACACTAACCATATCATTAATATGTGAATTCATTAAGAGTTGCAATTCAATAACAGCAGTATAATGATATTGGTCATCATTTTTGAGAAGTAAAAGATACAAAGGATCAACGTCGGTCACTTTAGTGCGATGAATAATATCTAAATGAGGGTGATGAGGAACAAAATCGTCATTTTCATTTTTACTGGGTATTATGCTTTGTTTAAATCTCCCTGTGGTTGCCCTGGTAACGCCATATAAATATTTTCTTTACTGCCACTCGACACCCATTGGTAAGCAACGTTGGAAATGTGCTCGAGCGGGTAGGTCTTTCGCAAAAGTGAGCGCTATTTCTAATGCTGTAATTGCTCGAACGATCTCTGAGTCCAACTTATGCTCGCTTTAGGTCATTTGGTCCCCTTTAAGTCGTAGGCTTTATCACTCATGTTCCCTGAGTTCTTTAGTCAAAGCAAAAAGAATATTAATGAATATATGTTGAGAATAAAACTAGTGAACACTTATTAATGAATGAAAAACAACTAAAATAAACTAGATAAAACAAATTTTCTACAAGAAGTGAATCAATTTCAGTTTGTAAGTTGCGTTATATTTAGCAGTCGCGCGGCCCGTCGTTTGGCCTGCTCCTTGCGTCCTGGACGATAACTGTTCTTCATTGTTGTCGAGGTTGAAGGCGTGGTTGTCATTGGAGTTGCCGCCGTCTCTCAGTAAGCCAATTGGGCGGGAGCAAAGACAAGGGGGTACATTACCGCGGCTCCTTCCTGGCAGGCCGATAAGGCGACCTCCAGCCCCCTTATCTGAGTCCGGAGGCTTTGATTTATCTGTCTTTCATCTGCCAATCCCTTTTGGGCTGCAGTCAGTCGCTGATGGAGTAGTTTTACTTTTCTTGGCTCCAACCATGAAGCTTTGGTTTGTTGAACTTCTCTGGACATCTCACTAAATGAGCGTAGAAATCCTTATTGAGCTTGCGGGAATGTTCTTATTCCTTTTGTAGAATTTCCAGCGGATCCATACAAAACAATGATATTAGCTTAGGATTCACCAATCGTAATTCAAAATAATGTTCAGACAAATCTTTATAATATAAACTCTGGTCAACAAAATTCAGAAAGCAAAAACAAAACAGTTAATTATTTATTGACAAATGACATTCAATCTTATTAGAGTCACTAGGAATATTTCCCGCTGTACCTGCAAGTGGAGTCGGGCATTGATGTTACTCGACCACTTTCTCATCCTCGGTTGACTGGGTGAAGGAGTGACCGATGTATACAAAGACGAGTCTCTCTGTATTTCGACTGGGCCTGGAGCTGGGTTGTGTCATGAAATGATAGGACTCCGCGATCCTACCATTCGCAATGTCATCCTCGACGTTTGCCAGGTAATTACTGGCCCAGTCTACCAGGAAGTTGACCCGGCGCTGGCGATCCTTGAGGCATGCCAGAAGTGCTCAAGCCCTATCATGAATTTCTTGGGCCGGGCTTGGGCCATTTGGTTGTCCTCATTGCCTAAATTGTCTCATGGTGTTTTCCACCATGAGCATATCATCCCGCCGGTTTTCTCCGGGTTGGGGTATATCGGGGTATTTCTCTTTCCAGATGCGTCTCCATATTTGTCGCCACTGATCTGCGACGCGGGTGGGAACATAGACGAGGGATCCCGATTTTTCTGAATGAGAAATAAATTTAAAGTGAACTAATTGAAGAATTTTTATAATTAAATCTGTCCATTCGATTAGAGTATATTTGAGAACGTTACCACCTAGGTCTAGGTCGGGTGAGCGAAGATCCTAGTTCAATGGATAAGTAATGGTTTTAATGGGTAATCAATGCGGCGTAGTATCAATGTTAATTTGAAGAGAAATAAACAGATATTGACTGAAATTATAATCCTCATGGCAATAAACAATTAGTCCCAAGTAATTAGAAACACCAAAAAATTATGAGTCAAACCCTTAAACACAACTCAAAATAGTTAGGCCACTCAAGGGTTCATTAAATAATTCGAAGATAATTGATGTATCTAAATTCAGACATAGTTCAGAGTAAATAAAATTTTAAAGCTTTCGTAAAAATTAATTTGAAATGGGCGTCATACTCGAAGGTTTTATGGAACTAAAATACCTAAAATGATTTAAGAATGGTTTAACTACTTAACCACTTCATAAACTAGTTCAATTTTCTAAAAGAATTCACATAAGTCGAAAAGCCTAGTAATTTGAAATTTCTAGAGTGGTTCAAAATAATTAAAGTAAAATAATGCAGGTAATCAGAATTTCCCAAAAAAAATTGATTTAAAATAATTAGGACTTTCATAAAATAATTCACATAATTAGGGTTTTCCAAAATGATTTGGGCTAATTAAAATTTTTCCATAAAATAATTTAAATGATTAGGCTTTCTGGAATAATAAAACTAATTAAAAATTTCGTAAATTAGTTTAAATAATTCAAAATTTCGTTAGATAAATTAAATAATTAGAATTTTCTAAACTAATAAAAATAATTCAAAAGTTTGTTAAATAAATTGAATGATTAGAATTTTATAAAGTAATCAAATTACTTCGAATTCTGTTAAATAATTTAAATAATTAGAATTTTTTAACTCATATAATTAAACTACCTATTACATCATATATCTAACTCTAGCAGTCAAAGTCTGGGATCAAAAATTCATAACGATTGGAATTGAATGAGAGTAAGTTAAGATCATTATTTATTAAAAATTTAATTTTACAGCCGCTGCATTTGGATTGCTATATCTTATTCCCATTATTGGACGGGACGTGAAGATTTTCCTACGGTTTACACCGGATAAATAGTAAAATCATAACAACAAAAAATATATAATTTACTTAAGGGCTGCCCTTTTAATATGAGGTCCTCTCTTACGATCCTGGCTATGGTATATTTATCCAACGAATTTTCTTGTAGGTTGTCCAACGAATTTTCTTGTAAACTCATTTCTTTTTCCATTCGAAATTCAATCTGTCGCGTGGAATTATCATCGTCTAATATATAGCTCGGGTGCTACTTACGGACTCGGAAGAGAAAATGCACACTGGTCGGCAGTGCGTGTGTCGAAAAGGTCACTGCTAGTTCGTGATGATTTATCACTATCATCTCCAGAAAATGTCACGACATGCATCATTCCTGGGTGCGTGACTTGGTGTGTACACATTAACCGCAGTCGGCTAATTGGATTTCTTCTTCAATAGGTCATCGCATTAATATAATCTATGTCGTCCGTAGGTGTCTCGCATTCTAATGGATTCGATATTCTGGAGGGTAATTAATTTATTCGTTCCTAACTGAATTAATCTTTTGTTATAGATGATTTCTACTGGATGTAGAATGCGTGGTCCTTTCATGTTATTCATACTAGATTGCTCCAGCAGGGATTACAAAATTTGTTTCTGGTATCGGGTCTACGGGCGCGCAGGATTTCTATCCTCTCTTGGATTTTAAGGTAACCTTCTGAGATTATTGAAAATTGATTATTACCGATTTTGGAAATGGGGTGTCCATTCAACTACTCTACTCTTTCCATATTCATTCGAAATCGGCCATTATCCACCAAACTGCGGTTTTCCTATTGATCTTATTATTTTTATCGAGGAAATGTTGAATTACGATGATTCTTATCCATTTGTAATATGATGGTACGATGTTTCTTATCAGGATTTTTATTTCGCTTTTCTTATGTAATAATTATTTATTGTGTTTGTGGGGAAGTAATTTGCATTTACCGTACTATAATACTGATTTATTTTATTGTGGCAATTTCTTTAGTTAAGGAAGGATTACAAGCCGAATTTCTCAGTTCTTCAGTTTCTTATTTTTAATTTGGAATTTATGTTGGATAACCAGGTTCATCGGCCCTACTTGACTTCTCTGATTTTTGTTTAAAGAATTTTCAATTAGAATAAATTTAGCGTAAGCCTTATCCTTATATCTTCTGCGCTTTACCTAGATTTTATTAATTCTCGGCCTTATTTCGGCGACTTATTTATTCCTGGGGTGAAAATTTACGAATTTCCGTCATCATTTTTGTGTCTATAAGGTCCCAATCAGCTAACCTTTCCTTTAAATATTTCGTTAGACTTTAGGCTATTTAAATTCTCCTTTGATTTTTGAAACGTTAAGTCGGGAGTTCCTTAACTATCAATTTCCTTTCATATTTGTATTCTAGATTTGTAATTAGTTTTTAAGATGAATTTGGGAGTTACCACAGTTATGATAAATGATATTTTAAGGATTTTATCAACAAAAAAATTTTTATTTTATTATCTGGGGTTTGCGGTGACTACCTTACTCTATTCTGCCCTCAAGTAAACCTATTGATTCTTAACGTACTATTGAGAATAATTGCATTAATTTTATGTTTGTTTAAAGGCCCTTAACATAATATTAAGCTCGTACAGTAATTACCTTAACTTAATTTATTTTTACGTAAAAAGTTTTCATCTAATTTCAACGTGACATTGGCAGTTTAAAGAAAAATAATGGGGTTTTATACTAACGAAAGCTTATGACCTTTACTTTATTGGTTTTATTACGGAACGATAGCTTGAAGTTTATATTTACGATTCATTTAATTTCAGTAAATTAGATTCATAACAACGATTTTGTAATTTTCTACTTTTCCCGGTTACCTTTCCCTAGGTTGACCTTAGGCGCATTGTATTCATATTATAGTTAATGAGTGCCCACTGGACTACTCGGTGTGGTGATTTTGAGCCGTATGTAGAATAATTTAGGTCGAATTTAAAGAAATCGAGAGACGAGGAAGTAGACAAAAGACCGCTTCCTTATTTCTCATTTCCTCTATACGGGCTAATATTGACGTTCCGACCCCTGCTTTCCGCACGCCGGAGTCGTCACGGGCACGAATCATTGGCGATATTCCACGCACTTACACGAATTCGAATAATATGTAGATTTTACTATCTTGTGATGTGTCTTTGGCTGTGGGCCGGAAAAATTTCGACAATTAAAAAATAATTATAAAAAATAATTTTAGGTATTATAAATAATTTATTAATATTAAAAATAACATAACAATTACTTGATCCAAACATAACGAAATAAAAAATACCACTCTCCCCACGCCGACATCCAAGCAGAGCTCTATTGAGGTTGCGAAGATGTGACGTGGAGAGAGAGTTTCAAAAAAAACTCATACTTACATCAAGTGAATTGATTCAAGTTTGAAAAACTAAAAAACGATTAAAATTGTGTAAAAATGAATCGGTATATATACCTATTTTTGGCCCTAACCTTGCGTGTTCTTTTTGATTTAGTAAAACAAAATTCGACCTTGGAATTTTCTAGTGTATTCTAATCTTAATTTTTATTATTTTGCAATTTTATTTGATAATTTTTCTTTTGAAATTTTTATTGAATTATTTCTAATTCAAATTCTTTGATTTTTATTTCATTTTCATGAAATTTCACATTTTTGTTAAATTATCAAATTTCAGTAAAATTTGTTAGGTTTTCGTGTTATGTTTATATTTATATCGTACGGATCTTGTTGCTTTTTGTTATTATTTTAATTTATTTTTATGTTTATTATTTTATATGTAATTGTCTTCTTTCTCATATTTTGATAGGGTTTAATTTGTGTTTTAATAGGTTTGAGTTTAAATCTGCATGTTGTGTTTGCATGTGTGTTACCGATTCACTTAAACATTTACAAGGCCGTTTGTGTTCTGGCCCAACATAAGACATTAATTGCATGATATTAATTGCAAGATATTAATTGCAAGACCTGGATTCTTTTCCTCAAACCTACTTATATTGCACAATCTCATAGGACAGTCATATCTCATCATAATTTAATTCATTCAGGAAGTTAGTATAGCTATACATATTACTACGACTATTTACAAGAACGTCATGCTTCAATAAAGCCAAGATACTATATATAAAACAAAGATTGTCACTATTCTTAATATTAATAATAGCTCTTTTCCCTTTAAGCGCAATATGAGTTTCAATAAAACCGTGACCAGTTAACCTATTTATTTGGGAATATTTAGTCAAGATAAAATGAATTTTTCGAATTCTAGAAATAGTCCATCCAACTAACTAAATCTTTCTATTTTTTCATTTAATTTTCTAACTGCTTCAAAAAGAAAATTATCTTAGAAATCCTGGGTGTTATTAGATATAAATTCATCTTTAGTTATATCCTCTTTCTCAAATTGAATTTTAACGTTCCCCATTTTATTAATTTCAATTCTTAGCCGGGTTAAAATTCTATCTGTTAATGTTATTTGAATAACATTAAATTCGTCGATATTAAATTTTAGTACCCTACGATATCCTCTTAAATCTAATTCCACAATTGGTTCATTACTAATGTCGACTGAACCACCTATTTGGATGTTTTCCTCATTATCACTAATTACAGTTATTTCGTTTTTAGATATTTTAGGCGCCCCTAAATTCAAAACAATATCAGCTTTTCTTTTCTTAATTTTAAAATCGTCAGCCTTAAAAATCAAACGAAAGAAATCTAGTTTATTCTGATTAAACTGTGTCAAATGAACCTTATGATCAAAAAAGAAATCAAGATAGGGTTGGGCATGGTAAGTTTTACGTGAGGGACATATAAAGATTTCAATGCCATTGAACTGATGACGATAATATTTCTTCCTTAGGTGATGGCATTCATCACTATGATTCACGGACGAATTGCAGTACTGAAGATTTAAATTGCCTATTTATATAAAAATAATTATAAGTGAAAATTAATTATTTTTGAAAATTATGGCGTAATTATTAAATAATGAAAAGATTTTTAAAAGGTTAATAAATTAACAAATTCGAACTCTTTAATATGAAAAGGTTATACTATTTTCAACCTTATGTAAAAGGTTATAGATATTATATAATTAAATATTTATAAAAACAAACAGTTTACAATCAAATTATCAATTTAAACTATTTATTTTTAAAGATTTTTAATCTCTAATTTATATATTTAATTTTAAATCATTATAATAACTAGAATTTAAAAGTAATATTATTAAAATTATAAAAATTTATTGTTCTTTATTTAAAATATTACTTAAAAATCATTTAAAAAATTCAAAGAATACTTACATTTAATTTTCTTCACATTGAATTTAGCATTGATATGGGGCATATTTGATGAAGAATTTTGAAGATTCTGATTGTTGTTAAAATTTGGAATATTTTGCATGTTTTGAAAGTTTGGAAAATTTTCAATATTTGGAAAGTTTAGAATATTTGGCATGGTAAATTGGAAATTTGGATAATACCACATGTAAGGCATGTTGGTATATGGCATATTCTAAATAAATAATTACTAAACATTTAATTAAAATTTTAATCTTACAAAGTTGGCATTCAAATTCTGCCAATACATTTGACCTGGAAAGTTATTAGAATTCTAAATAAACTTAATAATTTTCAAATAAAATTTAAAATTTACCATATGATTTGTATTTGCTATTTATTTGGAATTATTCGTGTTAGATGAATTATTATTACTGTTATAAATAAAATAATAATAAAATTAAAATTAAAAATTTTACCATATTGATTATTTTTCGAAGTTGGGTATATGTAAAAAGTGACCATAAAATGAAAAATATATCCTTATATATGAATAATTACGTTATTACTACTACAATAAATTAACCAATCAAAACACGGTAAATTGCACACATAAAGTTTTAATATTTCAGATAATCTAAAGTACCAAGTAAACAGTTTTTATAAGCACAATCAATATGGACAAAATATGTTTCTTGAAAAACTCTGATATTCTTTTAATGAATACTTTACAATTCTCAAAGATTGAAAATAAATTTTTAAAATCTTTTCTTTTGTTTCATCTGTCACATAGAAAATATCTGTTTTTCGATCAGAATCGATAGTACTTAATACACACGTTGGACAGAAAACATTCTGACCGTTAAGTATTTGATCTTCATGATATTCGTTTGCCGAAAACACCCAATGTAATGTTCGTAAAATATTATTAGTATTGATCATACATAATTCTTTTATAACTAATCCACCAAATTCATTTTCAAAAACACTAATATCAATAAAATAACTAGACATTTTATAAAACATTTATTTAAAATCAGTACGTTTATACATTGAGTTTAGCCAAACAAGACAATGTTGACCACAAGTTGTTGTTAAAGGATTTTGATATCGATGTTAATTCTGTACAATTGACTTTCCTATTGTTTGTAATTTACTAACTATAAAGCTGGATAATAGAATCTCATTGGATCGAAAACATGGATCTTATTTGGTTTCACATATACAGAAATCCACTGTTCACTGCCAAGATTAGATGATTGAGTATTAACCACTATTGCATTGTTATCATCAAGATATGGAATTTTATCTAAATGATATACACCAACAAACTCTTTCCCCAACAACTGTTATCCAATTTTATCAACCTAAATAAAACTAATTAAATAAAATTAATTATTAATTAAAATCTTACTTCATGATAATCTGATTACATAGAGTTACTATATTTATACTAGTACAGTTCGATTTGCAGTAATTTGAATTTCGTTTTCAAATAAGCCATATATTATTAAATGTACTGGATCTTCAACAGCTGTAGAAAACTTTATATCCAATCGTAAATTTCCATTTTGAGGTAATTGACTTTGATTTAAATCAAAATCAGGTGCCAAAACAAATGTGAAAAATGGATATTTTGATTCAAAATCATCAAGAGATATTCCACAATTTAGATTTTTATCTAAATAACTCATATTTCTCACAATACTTTGCATATATATGTGGTACAGAAATTGTTATTTTCGAAATCCTAAGTATATGTTTCGCGATAATCTGTGTTTTTCGATAAAGATAATGAAGTGACATTATAATGTCTGAATTTTGAGCTTGAATCAGTATATGAACAGTTGTATTGAGATTCACTTTGAAAAGTTACAAGAATAAAATTAGGCATTCTTCTATCTCCAAATATCTGTTCTTTATAGAATGATGATGCACCTTTACCAATAGCAAACTGAACAATTTCTTTTGTTTTAATTGGATAAATTGCCTGCTTATACCTATGATTCAACACGACCTCTTCGAATCATTAATTTAGCATCTACTAATTGACATGTTGGTTCCACAGTTTTTGAAAATAATGATAATGCAGAATCAGATCGTTTCAATCTAATGTGAACACCAGGAAGTAAATATTTTGGTTGATCCATAAAATCGGGAACACATTGTAAAAACCTTTGAGTCTTTTATCCAACTTTTTCTTTCTTCAGAATTTCCATATCCCATAGGTGTAAGACAAGTATTTTTAGTATCACCGTTATAATTTAATATAGTTTCAATCATTGATTTTTGTGCATAAGTATTGTTACCTCCCTCAATTTTAATATGATTAAACCCAATAATTACGTCTTTAAAAAGTGTATGAAACATGTAATAGTTTGGCTTAACATCTGAAGTATTCACCAAATTTTTTCTGTCGACATTTACAACTTTAATTTGAACAGTTAATAAAGTATCATTCAAATCCAAATATTCAGTTTGGAAACCATTAATGTAAAATTCAACATCATTTCTACTATCAGTAATTGAATTCATCGGAAATACTTCTTCAAATGCACCATATTCAATTACTGCTTGAGGTGACGGACGATCGAAAATGCATAATTCAGATTTACCACAAATCATTTTTGAAATATAGTTCCATGTCCTTTCATTCGATTGTTTATATACCTACCACGTTTTCTACGTTTTGGTATGGACCCACCTGATGCAGTATATTCAGGCTGAGGTTACTTACTTTTAAACATATTTGCAACACCAGGTATCATTGTTGATATAGCCGGTAAAGCTTTACTAATTTCAGACAGAGCATTTGATTTTAATGATGGTAATATTTTCTTATCATTCATTATCACATCCTTTGCTGTTTTCATTCCAAAACTACCTATACGCTTAAGAATTGGTAATGCAAATCTTCCAATTGTCCGTAACCAACCAGAACCATACTGCTTACCAATAAAAAATGGTATTTCGCCACCAGTTTGGCTATTACTATACAATGAAATTATATCTGGATTAATCATTTAATTTACTAAAATGTTTTTGAATTTTTTGGAAAGTTGATAAGTTTCCCACTATCATCACGAATATTAATTTCTATATTGTTTATACATGACGTGGAAAGTGATAAATACATATGGATTATCCAATACAATTTGTACAACTTCATCATGTTCATATTTTTCAATCCATACTGCTTTCAATAAGGGAACCAAAGAATCGCCAACAATTATTGATTCAATAATGTTACTATAGATTAACATTTGTTGATGATGATCATATAACTTTGCTTTATAAATACTCTCAAATTGTTTCACATTATATGTTTGCTTCTCTAATCCGAGTGAACTAACCAAGTTTTTATCGAATACAATCTCTGTAATATTATCGCGAATACTGAATGTGAATATTTTTTCTTTTATTTGAAGAGATGTAAAAATATGAGGACAGTTGTACACTATATAATCATACAAGTCTATAAGTTTTGTCAAGTACAAATTATCACGATATTACAAAACTGATTGAATTACAGTGTTATATGTTAACTTTATTTTTACTACATTATTCATATATGTATTTGGTGGAACTACTTTTTGAAATGTCTCACTGGGACTTGTAATTATTGGTTCAGATACACACATTCTTTTTGCACTTTGCGTATCTTTAAATGATATTTGGAATGGATAGAAATTACAATAATTATGTAAAAATCCTTTGGTTATGTACATGTAACTATGCTCGTTGAATTCTTTTATTGGCATTTCTTCTTTTTCCGGTTCAATAAAGTAAAGACTGTACTAATTTTGATACAATTTCTTTGTATTCAATTTTTGCTTTACTATAGAATGAAAACGTACTATACAAAAATGTAAAATCTTGCAAAGCTACTTCCCAATTACCCTGTAAATAAATCGGGTTTTGAAGATTGACCATAGATTTACTGCTTGATTGTCTGGATGAATTGTTGGACAACTATTGTTCGGTAAAATCATGTAGAAATTCATTTTAATAGATCTTTTGAGGATATCCATGATGTGTTTTGATATCCATGCAACTTGATTTAATATTGTTTATCTTTATTTACCATTTTAGTTTTCAACATCTTTTCAATTCTAAATACTGTTGGTGGAGGAATAACTTGTAGCTCTTGTTCGTAGAATTTACCTAATACCTCATTATTTTCTCTATCTTTTATAATACAAATGATTGGATTTTGAGCTGTATTGATCTTTGAGATTCGAAAAACTACAATTGTTATCAAAATTCTTAATGAAATATGATGCTGATATTTTAGATATTCTTACATAATCATTGACATTATATTTTGGCTTTTTAATTTGTTCTTCCTGAATAAACCTATCTTTTGAATTTACATCTACCGGTTTCAATCGCTTTAAACCTCTATGAGACGAATTATTGTAACTGTAAATCATTTTCGGTAAAATATTTATCCATGTTTTATTACCCTGATGCACGAAATAACTTTTAAGTTCATCCCTTAATGTTTGATTAAATAGTTCAACATGAGCTGCTTTGAATTGTGAAAATACTAAGTAATGATTTATTCCTTTTATTATTTCTTTAACTTTACTGTTGTAAAATTCAAATTTTTTACCCAAATCAGTTTGTAAATTTATCGATTTTCCATTTTAAAACATTGATTTTATTGCCAAAGCCATTTCATTTGCAGATTTTGTTTTGACTGATATAGCGCGAACAAATCTACTAAATACATCGATACATGTCAAAATATACTTGTACCCCTTGTTAATTTTAGAAAATGGTATCATTTCCATCAAATCCATTTGCCACAAATCATTAATTCCGTATGTTTTATATGCTCTTGTACGGAAACCTTTTCAGCATCCGTTTGTTCAAACTGTAAGCCAGTTGACCGGATAACCATTTTTGCGTCTCTTTTTTCGAGTTTGTAACTTTTTTCTTTAGCTTTTCTACCCCACTGAAACCTGCTTCGTCTTTTGGATTTGTCCAAATTTTCTTCATTACAACAGGTAGACTTAAAATTAAGTATAATATAATATAAGGTAATGAAGTAGTTGTACCCATTGTTTATGATAATGAATTTCCTATTACTCCACCTAATAATGATAATGCTAATGGTAGCAACGCCGCAATAAAACCACCTTGTTGTTTATATACGATTTTACGCATCGCATTCGATTTTTTGAATTTACGAGTGATAACAGTGGTTTTTTGTGTTTGTTTAATATCTTTTTACTTGATTTACTGATTTCAATTTTACCTTTGACAACTTTGACTATAATATCAAGTAAATCGTCAATAACGTAATTTGGAAAAGATTGTAAGATATTCATTCTTTTCACACTTGAAGCCTTTAGTAAAGCATTAAAAAACGGAAAACTACGATGACTTGATTTTATAGACTTTTCATTTTTATTCGTAATTGATTTTGTTTTTAAATTGTGTGAAATAAGACTTTGCGCAGGAATATTTTCAGTTATAAGTTTTTTAGATGGGGTGAAACTAGTCGTTGGCGGAATCAGTGGTTCACGAGTCTTTTTAAACACTTTTGGAAGTCTTGATAATTTTGGATGTTTAACACGAGATTTAAGTAGCATGATTGGATGTAAATAATATCATTTTCAACTTTGTTTATAAAACATTGCACCTTCTTTATAGAAAATATCAGTTCTAACTCGTAAATCATCTGGACACTGCTGTGTAAAATCAAGAAAAATATATCCATGTGGAATTTTGGTTGCATCTTGAAAAGCGTTTATCAAGAAATTACGATTATTACGGTAAGCCTGTATTTCAAGGAAATCAATAACAGTTGCATCTCTAGGATATTTGAAAACAATAAAATATTGGACATTCAAATTGCGAGTTCTGTGAGATCCTCCTTGGTGAAAAAGATTTTGTTTTATAAAAATAACTGTAACACCTTTATGTCTAGCTAAGTTTGTAAATAAATTATTAAAATCCTTTTCTTCATTTGCTTCTTGATATAAATCATCGATAATTAATTAAATGTAATCTAGATACCCAAGTTTTATCAAACCCTTTTATAATTATCATTTTTATTTTACAAAATTGATCCTGTGTCATTCGATTTTCATCATCGGCTCCCATATGCCAATATATTTTATTAAACTTTGATTTAATAATTTACAAACAAATAATGTTTTCCCACGTCCGCTTGGACCAACAATTTGATATTCTGCATCATTTCTTAATTCCATTTAAAATATTAAATTTAATTATATTGTTTATATTTGTATAAATTAATAATATACACGAATAAAAAATATTCAAAAATAATTACGTCATATATGCTTAGTAGCATAAATTATAAAGAAAGATGTTCAGTTTCTCACATAAATTTTCCATTAAGGAAACCGCAACAAATTGTAGATCGAAGTGATAAGTATCCAATTATGTTTTTCAAGTCAGGTAAGTGTCGAATTATGGGATGTAAGCAACCTCTAAAAGTTGAAGGTTTACCATTTACAATTAAAGATGTTCAAATTCAATCAATTACAGTAACTGCCGATATTGGAGTAGATATAAATTTATATTATTTTTTGAACAAAATTAATTGTATATATGAACCTGAGATATTCCCAGCTTTACGATATGTTAAATGTAATCCTTCATGTGTTACCGTGTTTGCTGGTGGTAAAATAATAATTTTAGGTCTTAAAACATTGGATTATCATGAAATTGTTGCAAATATCATTGATGATATTAAGTCAGTAATTGAAAAATATGAAATCTTAAAGTTTTTACTTAGCATTACCTAACGTAGAATTAATAGTTGTGTATAGTTTAAATTGGCTGTGATTTGTTTGTAATTTGTCTAAATGATTCTGATTCGTTGAAATGAGTCTGGTGTGTGTTAAAAATTAGTATAAATACAAGTGAGTTATTCATTCAAATAACAAAATGAGAAAAAATTCAACTGATGGTAAGTTTCTTTTATTATAAATTGATATGCTTTAATTTATGTTTTTAGAAATGGCTATCCAATTCCTTATTGAAAGGATAATTCTCTCATATCCCGAACTAGGGGAAAATATGGTATTCTGAGCTCCGGAGGTTGTCACATACAGAATCTTTGACGCGACTGATATCAGCGTCGAAAGATTCTTATGGAGTATTAAGAAAAGAAAGAAATTTCAATCAAAACAAAACCTATTTGTGGATCACCCTGCAATTGTTGCACCAATTGGAGGGCGGAAAAGGTGAAAGCAGATCTTCTGTACGTGCTCGCAAGATGGAGCGAAGATTTTAATTAAAAATAAATTATTTTTATTTAAATTATGTAGTCCTTTTATATATGTTTTAGGTTAGTATGTTTATATTGGTTTTCATAATTTTGTTTATATAGTAAATATTTTATTAAAATGATTCTGATTGGATGCATACGTGTTATTTTAAGTATAAATAATTCGTTCTGAAAGAGACGATAATGTCACAGTTATGACAAAAGGATTATTGTATTTTATTATGAGAGATAAGAAAAAATTTCTACTTAAAAATAGAGACGACTTTCAGATATCAATGAAATTTCGGAAAACTGCACTAAGGAAATGAGCTTGATTATTTTTAATCTCATTGAATCTCTTGAAAATTTGATAACTTATGAAGAACTGGTTAACTCTGTCAAACTCACCGATAAAATTGATAACTTTAATAAAGGAAGTAGTTCTAACATAAACAATATCGAAAAAAAGTAGTTTTAACGGTTGATATTGACGAGGAAGCTGTATTTTTTTTGGAATTAAAAATTTCAGAAAATAAAAAAATGATGACTAGACAAAATCTAAAAGTGTCAAAGGCAATGTCCAAATGAAGGTACGTGCCAGCATCAGTCTTAGAATCTGCCAATCTCTGAAGAGACTGATGCAGAATGCACTTAATTAAAAAATACTAAACTTCGGGATATCAGTAATCCTACATTTGCACATTTACCTTGCTTTATTATTAGTATTCTATCTTCAGACATTAAAGAAAATATTATCTCAATTCCAGATGTAGTATTTAAAGCTGAGGTTATTCTTTGTCCGCTAAATATAAACATTGCCTATTGGATTTTATTTGTGTACAGCAAGTTGTTGCTTAAGTCATATTTTATTGACCCAATATTTGCAAATAGAAATCTGTTTAAAAATAAACAAGCTACTCTTAAGATTAACATTGCTTTAAATAAGATTTTCAAACTTCAAGTGGCTTCATCTTGTCACCCTTTCCAAAATCTTATATATCAAGAGAACAGTTTTGATCGCAGTCCTTTTATTTGTGCGAATGCAATTCTTATAAGCCAAGATTTGGACACTTTTCCTTACAATTTTATTGATTGAATAAGACCAGAGGTGCATGATTTTCAAATTTTTGGATCAAACAAAGTATCCCAAGTTTTCGGTGGGGGACTTCCTAAAAATAATCTGATAGGAATTAATTTTAAAAAAGCTATTGCGCTTACTCTTGAAAAACAAAAACGAAACACCAATAACAGTATTAATATTAAAACAAAATTTCAAAATTCATGTGTGTCATTCTTCTTAAGTAAATGGTTTAAAAGCAATACTAATATACTTGTTCTTTCCACGGATCTAACTATCAATTTAATAGCCCAAAATAATAATTATATCATTGAGAACATCAACTTTCGGCAGTTCAAAGACGTTCAACATGTCATTAGCATAATTCAAATTAAAAATTATTGCTGTTTACTTCTCTATTCGACCTGTCGTATGACTTGTAATATTTTCGATTTTAGAAAGACTGATATTTCTGATAGACTAACCGAAATAGGAGGAAACTTTACGGATTATTTAAATAGTTTTTTCTTGAGTATGAAAATAAAATTTCAAATAAATCATGGTATTCTCCACCACTGCTTCATTTCAAATGATCCAACTTTTCATGCCACTGCTTTCATTGTGTTTTGGGAAAAATTGATTTTAGATAAGGATTTTTAACATGATAAAATATATAAGCTACTTGATGATATCAACACTAAAGAGTGTGATGAAATTTCAATACATTTAAATTTAATAAATGGAAAGATTACCGACAGCATTTTAATAAAATATTTTAATAATTTAAGTTTATCAACAGACTTCGTTCTTTTGGGTTTCACAATGTGTACTGCTATTCTTGACAATTGTACTCATTATTTGAATGAAAATTTGAATTATAAGTGCCTTCAAAACGCGAAGGTTGTATTTGCCATTTTTGCTCCATCAAAGTCTCGGGAAACACTTATGATAATTGATTATAACACTGACGAGCATTACTTCCTGGATCCAACAACACTTGATGTCAGCCTAAACTATACATTTATTTGTAAAGTATTAGTTACTAAAATAAATGAAATAAGAAACTCACGTGGTTGTGCCATTAGAGCAGGCAAATGTCCACATGATGTTCGTGGTTCAGGTTTGCTCAGTAAAATTCTAACATGTACTTTCATCAACAACTATGCCCATGATATGTCTATTTTTGACATTAATTTGAGAGAAATAGCAAGAATTATCAACTCTGTTCTTCCAATTGTTTCTGAGATCAATAACAAAAATAAAGAGAAATTTTTAACAAAAGCAAAAGAAACAATTAAATTTGACTTACAACAGCGTAAAAATAAAGTATTTGAATTAATTATTAATTTTGAAAATGTTGATGTTAACCAAATAATTGAAAGCATTATTCGACAAATTCCTCACTTAAATAATTTCACTGAAATTAAATCCCACGAACCATACCTAGGAAGTAAACAAAACTCAAATATAAAAAGTAAATATAAAAGTAGATCAGAATTTTTAATAATTATGAAATTAACTTTTTATAAAATTATTAATGACTTACCAGTCACTGTCAGGCATGAAATTCAGGATATTCTGAACCAATTTAACCACGAAGACCCAGTATCGAATTCATGGAATAAAATTCTTAAAGATTGTCGAAGCACGACAAATGTTCACGATCTTGTAGATATTTTACCGTTTGAAGTTATTTACGAATTAAAGAGAGCTGATAACACTTCACCGGTATTGATGGTATTCAATACAAAGATCTTGCTCTTCTTGACCCTGAAGGTATCTTGTTAAGTTTCCTGTTTAATAAAATCATCAGTAGTAAAATCATTCGGACTAGCTGAAAAACCTTCAAGACTATATTAATTCCGAAACCTGATAAGACAGATAATTATGATAAAGTTTCATTGTGATGACCAATAGCCCTGCTGTCTGTTATTTATAAAGTCTTTGCGTCTATTTTAACTATACGTCTAACATCATGGGTGATTTGTAACGATATTTTGCATATTGGGCAAAAAGGTGGCTCTGTCCATGAAAGTTGTGTCGAGCACAATTCAATACTTTCTTCTGCACCTGAGCATTCGAAATATAGCAAGGATTCCCCATTAGCTATTGCTTGGTTAGATATTAAGGACGCATTTGAAAGTGTTCCTCATGATTACTTGTGGAATTTTCTGAAAACTATTGGCGTTAGCGGAGAGTTTATTACAATTGTCAAATTACGTTACAATGACACTCAATCTTTCTACAGCTGTGGCTCAATTGTAACACCTAATCTTTCAATCAAAAAATGAGTTAAACAAGGATGTCCTCTTTCAATGATTCTTTTCTCGATTGCCATTAATCCTGTTCTTGAAGCAATAAGTAGATCATGTATTGAACCTTTTATTATTGGTGATTTTCCCGTTCAAGTTCTAGCTTATGCAGATGACATTGCACTTGTTGCAAACAATGTCAATAATCTTCAAAAAATTGTTGATGTTGCTGTTGAAGCTGCTACATGCAGCTTCCCAGAGTTAACATCAATGATGAGATCTTGATTAATGAAAAGGAGATCAAAAGGTTGTTGTCAAAAGAATTTTATCAATATCTTGGTGTTCCAGTAGGCGAGGACAATGATCAAAGTCCCTATGCAATTCTTGATAAAGTTGTTAGTGACACAAATAAAATTGCAGATTATGGTTTATTTGGTTGGCAAAAACTCAAGGCCTACAAGATTCTTATTCATTCTCAACTAACATTTGCATTCCGAACACGTGAAATTAAAACTATGGCTTTATCAGCTTCTCAAGGAAATACTTATCCATGTAACAATAACTAAAGTAAGTTGCGTGGCCATCTGAGAAGAATTTTGAACTTGCCGCAAAATTCTGAGACAGTGTATTTATAAAACTCAACTGAAAATGGTGGAGCTTCATGTGTCGATTTGCTTGATGAATATCATACTCAAACAATTGTGCACTTTTTCCGACTCTTTACTTCCAATTGCGATTACTCGATAAAAGTTAATATTGACTCACTAAAGTTTGTAACGGGTCCTCGTCTTGGAATCAAAGAGCATACATTACAACAAAGTTTTGATTGGATTAATGGAGCTGAAACTAAATTGAATCATGGTGGAAAGAAAACGAGATTTCAACGTGCACGTACTTCAATAATTTACTTTAAAAGAGAACACTCAATTAGCGCGAACTAATACACTTAACATCAATGCAAAGCCTAATAAAAAAGGGGATTCTAGACTTTGTAGACGTTGTGAGAAAGATGATGAAACTATGTCTCATGCCTTACAGTCATGTAAGATTTACCAAATACTAACATTAGAGAGACACAATGACTGCCTAAAGATAATAACGAATAATCTAAAAAATAATAATTTTATTGTCGTGGTTGACCATACTTGTTCTCTTGTCCTGAATTCTAAACAACGTGTCGATTTTATAATAACTGATACTGAAAGTAAAAGAATATTCATGATTGCAATTAAGTTTCCAATGGATCCTGTTTCACATTTTGACTTGACTGATAATGCAAATATTGAAAAATATAGCTTTCTTCAGAGTGAATTACAGGTCGCCAAACCTGATTATTAGATAGAGCTTTACACTTGTATTATTGGGGCATTAGGTTCGATTCCTCCATCAACTTATAATCTGATTTGTAAACGTGGCATTGAACCACTTCAAACAGAAGGTCTGCTTAAAGAATGTGCAATGAGCAATATCCCTCACTCAGCTAAAATATGGTATTACCATGTGCACGGCATTCTACCAGACTTCTGCAATTAATTTAAAATTATGGATATTTAAACTAACTTAAACGTTTTCATTGAGATCAAAATTATTTTTTTTATTTGAAATGATTCAGATTACATTTGTAATTTATCTTAAATTCAATATTATTAATCTTTTGAAAAAGTCGTTATTGAATTTAGGAAACTTAGAAAATCAAATCAGAGCTTAGTTCGTAGTATTTATTATTGTAAAATTTATATTTGCAATGCCGGATGACGACGCCGATGAATCCTCATATCAGATCAAGCAAAAGAAAATTCAGAAGACGCCAATTGCAGAAGAGACTGATTGATCAAATATTTGATAACTTACATTTGAATTCATCCTTCTCTACTACGATTGCAGTATGAATTGCATGTTTCATGTTGAGCATATTCTTTTCACTGTGAAACAAACTTGTTTTATTTAATAAAATTTTAAATAGTACTTGTGAGTGATTTTGTTTATTCTAAAACCTATGTGATCGGTGTGGATCAGTGTTGATGATCATCGACTACAACTCTGATGAACATTATTTACTTAATCCTTCATCTTTACTTCCAAATTTTCCTTATCTGTGTACAGCAAACTCATTATTGACTAAAATCAATGAAATCAAAGAAACTCCTGAACTTTGTAAAATACTTGGTAACTGTCCTCATGATATTCGTAGATCTGGTCTTGTTAGTAGGATTCTCATATGTGCATTTATCAAACACTATGCCTTAGATTTGTCTTTGGAAAATATTAATCTCCGTGATATTGGATGTGTCATAAAGTCTTTATTACCAACTGTACAAGGCATTATAAAGGATTCGATAAAGAATTTACCTAATAATAAAACAAATTTAAAGCTAAAATTAGATCAACGCATACTTTTGATAAATGAGAATTTGCTGACTTTACAAACGCAAGTGTAAACCAAATCAGTAACTTTATTAATAATGAAATACGTATTCGTAAAGAAACAAGTGTAACTAAAATCAGTAGACCATATTTTGGAAATAAAATGAGTAAATTTCCACCACCAAAAACTAACTTCAAATCATCATTTAATAAAAATATGAAAACGACGGTATACAACATTTTAGTTAACGATGAAATAAACGAGAGGCCAACAATTAAAGATCACATTAGTAATTTTAGCCATCAAGATCCGATAATTAAAAGTTATGATAATGTTTTAAACTTCGGTCTAAAATCTCAAAATACTCTTTTACTCCGACCAATCAGTGGATAAAGAGGTTATTTCTGAACTGAAAAGACCTATGCCCGACGTTTTGAAATCTTTTAACTCCTAAACCTGATAAAGGTGATAAATATAATATGATCTCTTCTTGGCGACCAATTGCTTTGTTATCCGTTGTTTATGAAATATTTGCGCCAATATTAGCTGGACGCTTAACATCGTGGGTAAATCGAAACAATCTACTTTATATCGGACAAAAAGGGGTTCTGTGCATGATGGTTGTGTAGAACCCAATTCTGTACTTTCATCTTGTCTTGAGCACTCGAAATATAGTAAAGCTATACCTACCATAATTGCATTTCTTGACATCAAAGACGCTTTTGGCAGTGTACCCCATGATTACATGCGGAAGATTTTACGATACATTGGAGTTGGTGAAAAATTTACAAACACTTTGAAACTTTTATACACTGAAACTAGCTCATACTATATATGTGGTCCAATTGTTACTCCAATTATTCCTATAAAGCAGGGTGTCAAAGAAGGATGCCCTCTTTCAATGATTTTGTTTGCCATTGCAATAAATCTTGTCTTTTAAGCTGTTACTCTTTCTAAAGTAAAAACTTTCACAATGGGTAAATCTTCAATCCAAGTTCTTGCTTATGCTGATGATATCGCTCTTATTGCTAATAATACTCATGATTTGCAAAATATCTTAAACATTGCTTTTGATGTAGCTCGTAAAATTGGATTTGAATATCGACCTAATAAGTGTGCATAAATTCAACTGCCAAATGTCGACACGATTAGTGAAATTTCAATTTATAATATAAAAATAAAGAAATTATTGAGAAAAGAATTTTATCAATATCTTGGCGTTCCAATAGGTGAGGAACCTAACCAAAGTCCTTATGAAATCTTGAATAAGGTTGTCAGTGATGCAAACAAGCTAGCGGATTCCGATTTGTGCGGTTGGCAAAAGTTGAAAGCTTATAAGACCTTCCTTCACTCTCGCCTAGCTTTCCCATTTAGAACGAGAAAAATTAAAATTAGTGCTCTTTCTGCAAACGTTTGTAATAATACTACAAAACTTCATAGTCATTTGAGAAAAATGATAAGTTTACCTAACAATTCTGAAATCAGTTACTTTTATAACTCGATTGAAAATGGATGCGCATCTTGCATTGATCTTTTGGATGAATATCACACGCAAACTATAAGCAACCTTTTTAGACTTTTTACTGCTAATTGTGAATTTACAAAACGTATTAATATAGATTCTTTAAAATTTGTCACTGAACCTAGGCTTGGGAATAATAACCCATCACTCCAAGACAGTTTCAATTGAATTAATAAAGCTGATATTGTTCAAAAGCACTCTGGGAAAAAACTCATTTTTTCGACCTAGAAAAGTAATTCGGTTTTTTGTAAAAACGCATAATATTACAATATCCTTTGAAGTGTTGGATGATAAGCCAATTCTTCGCCTGACAACATCTTTGAAAGGAACAATAATATTGACTGAGTTCGATCGTCGTTTGGTTTCGAAAGTTCTTCATCTTGCTCTTTATGGTTCATATTTTACTAAATGGAAAACAGTAACATTAGTAATTCATCAACATTTTAATTGCCCCCTAATATTAATAGAACAATATTTAAAGAAGAATTACGAGAGGATCATTGGAAATTTATTCATCATGCCCGAACAAACACATTGGCTAATTTTGCAAAACCCTATATAAAAGGTGAGAATAGATTGTATAGGCGTTGCCATAACCAAGATAAAATGTTGTCACATGTTTTGCAAAATTGCAAGGTTCACCTTACTCTTGCACTTAATCGTCGCAACAATTGCCTTCAACAAATAGTACATTATTTGAAAAATCCTTCACTGATTGTTGTTGTGGACCACACTTGCTCCTTAGTATCAAACTCTAATGAACGAATCGATTTGATTACAACTAATAATGAGAAATAGATAATTCTTGTGGTTGATATTAAATGCCCTTTTGATTCTTTGGTCACGTTTGAAACTGTGAATAAGGAAAATTTGCAAAAATATGATTCTTTAAAAAACAATTACAGGCTTTCAAACCTAGCTTTGCTGTTGAAATCTTTACTTGAATAATCGGTTCTATAGGATCTGTTCCACCAGCATCTTATGATCTACTTGGTAAGATGGGAGTTCCTTTTGAAAATGGCGCTGGTCTTGATAAGCATGCGCAATGAGTAACATCGCAAATTCTTCAAGAAAATGGCATTATCATGTCACTGGCGTTCTAAAAAGCCAATACATTGATTTTTAATTTCATTAAAAATTATTTTTATAATATTCAATTAAAGTTTTGTTATGAATAATTTCAAATTCAAAATAAAACAATAGAAAAGTTTCAATTTGTTTTAAAAATATTATATTTAAAATAAAATGAAAAACAAAACTATTTCAAATGATGCTCTTTTGAGCCAATTAGATCCGCTGGAGAAATATTTAGATTTTCAGCAATCAAGTAGTAAAAGATTGATGGATCTTCTCAAATCCCAAATTGTCTCTTCTGAAGCAATTATGGATTTTATTTTAAAAACCTCATTATCATCTGAAGACATTTCCGATCTAATGAGTCAAAAGAATGAGAAGAAATTAGATGGTTGTAAACATGTTCCTTCCACTTTTGAAGACTCAATATCTAGGAGGACTAATGAATTTATACTACAAGAAATTCATAGATTAGACATCCGCTCATAGATTAGAGTCTCCTCTGAAGCAATTATGACTTTATTTCAAAAATATGTCAATCTACTCTTTATGTCAAACCTTCGAATATGACTTATAGCGCAAAGCTGGATCAGATAACTGATGAAAATCAGTAAAGCCAGAGAAATTTCGAAGAGTGGAACTTTATTGAGACAAATATTTTCTCAAAATTAAATGATAATAAACCGAAAACTTTATCTCGATCGTTCAACCTCCTCGATTCCAAACAAAATCATCTCAATTCATATGAATCAAGAACTTGTTGTATTAATAAAATTTTAAATAGTGTTAGTGAGTGATTTTGTTAAGTCAACAACTTAGTCGTAGACGTAGTTGTAGGCGTGTTAGGCAATGATGGGTGTGGATCGGTGTGGATTGGTATGAATCGGTGTTGATCGGTGTTGGTTGGTGTTGATCGGTGTTGATCGGTGCGGATCGGTGCGTATCGGTGATCGTTGGTTGGTGTATGTGTATGAACGGTTTAAAAACGGTAGGTCCTAGAAGGTAGGTGTGTGGAAGGTTCTAGAAGGTAGGTGAGTGTGTTAGTCCACAACTACGTGACATAATAAGTGAAAATCGGTTTGTTGATCCACAACTACGTGACATAATAAGGATTAGGTAATCGGCTTGTAATAAGAGTGTCTCCGGGTAGTGCCTGACCAATGTGCACCTAGCAACATCAGACAAATTATTACTAGGTAGCAACTGACTGGACAGAGGTCAAACTCCAGGTAGTAACAGTGTGGACAGAGATCAGATATTATGTAATATTATGTAAGCCAAGGTGGGGTTTGTATCTGACGGGCTCACATCCTACTACTCAACATGTTTTGTCTGATTTTTTTCTAAAGATGTCGAAGCCTGACTAAGATATAACGCCAGTAAAAATTTCTTATTCATAGAAACTTTTTTAGGGAAGGCATAACGAAATAATTTGCAACCCAAATAATCTACGGGACATAGTTCTCATTTGACTCTATTCATTTCTGTTCAGGATTCTGTCTGTCTTAGTTCTATGCATTGAACACCCTAGAAACCAGACATTTGTACTATGACCTATTTTAAGCACAATCGATGAACTAACCTGGCAACGAAAAATCTAGTCATCTCTTAGATCTAACCCAACACCACTTCCCATGGACACAAATAATAATCAACCTAGTTTACAAACTGAAAACCGAGTGACAAGTTACTGTCGTCAATATACGACACTGTACCATTTATTTTCTTAGCAGAGAAGATTTTCATAAATGTTTTTAACACATTGACCGCCAGTATATTTTTGTATCTTTACGTCACAAAATATTGTAAATTTTTAAAATTTTAATTCTAAATATATATCAAAATGTTGAAAACATGGTAATTAATATTCAAATGACACCCAGTAAAAGATAAGTTTTGTGGAAGAAATGAAAAATTAATTTATTTTGTGAAATTAATTGAAGAAGCAATTTATGTAAAGTACATAATTAAAAGTTTCGGAAATTATGTAAGTAATAAAACAAAAGTTATAATGAAACATTTGGGGGTAGAGCACACGAAATAATTGTTTGCTCAGCACTTTTTATGACATTGAAATAAATCTTATGATGGATATTAAGTCTTTTGAAAATGTAACTACATATAATTTTTTGAAATAAATAAATCAGAAACATGAAAAATATATTTCGCAAACATCTTCATAAATCAAAATAAATTTAATCAAGACCATTCTTGAACATTTGCTAATTGTTTCCAGTTTTGAGTAATAAGAGAAGTACTGGGAAAATCCGAGAAACTATCCTCTTTTTGGAGACATGGAATTCTAACTTTATATAATCCAGATTTCCATTCGATAGGTCGATTAATCTCTTGGATAAATTCATCCAATTTCAACAAAATAAAGGCTGTCATAGACAATAGAACTCCAATCCAACCAAGCGTATAGGCATAGCCATACCGAAACCAGGTAAATTTGTTGAATTGATTCTTCGAAAATAAAGTAAATATTAGCAGACCACTTCCATACGATAAACCTTAGATTATAATTTCAATGAAATTAGAATTTATGGCAAACCTTAATAATAGTTCTGTCAAATGTTATTAACTTCCATCATTCCAAAATTGGAAACTTGAAATAAAATATTGCAATAAAAACTTTTAGTTCTAATAATTAATTTGCTTGGAAAATTAACAAAAAGAACATTCAAAAAAATAATTTTTAACATAGAAATCACCAAATAAATGAGGTTAAATTCTCCCAAGGGCCAAAGTAAAATTATTGATTAATTAAATGACTTAAACAAATACGATTTATGAATTATTTCTTTAATTCATTTAAAGGAGAATACAAATTGAAATATATTGTTTCAGTTTGATAAAGAGTTTGTTAAACTTTTCAATGATCAGCATCATCTGAATCTAAACATAGGTTCTCCAACTCATCGGATTTTAATGGCTAGGTGATGTTTATTTGTTGTTAAATACAAATGAATTATTTTATTTATCTTTATTAAAAATCCAAACCTACGTAAACCCTTATAATTAATGTTTATGATTACCTCCATGTTTGATTGTCTGTGTTCTCAGACTACATCATTGTTTATTATTTATCCCAATGATACATGTGCTGTAGACACACATGTAGTATATATGTGTGTCTGCTTTTCATTAATAAATTTTTCAGACATATTGTTGTTCTTACACTAATAATATTTTTTGTAAATGTTATTTTAAAAATATATAGTGTTAATAAATAATATTATATTTATATTATTTACAACCATTGTTAGTTAACATTAACATAAAGTTTAACATATGTAATATTACTTTTAGATGAGGCTGCTTTTTTTTGAAAAGACTCACACGTATGTCATCATTTCATTCTGTATTTTATTTGGATCTAGGCATCAACCCGTTTCTTATTTAGGCAAAGATAGATCAAAACATTCAGACCTACCTTTGAATGAATTCGTAGTTTTCAATCTTTCCAAAAACTATGTAAATTACAGGAGAATTACAACAACCGATAATTTATTTACAAGTATATAACTTGCGAAGAATCTACTTAAAAATTAAACAAGTCTAGTTGAAATAATATGAACAAATGAAGAGAGAATAACCTAAAAACAGCAAAAGTTGAAAAAGTAGCATGGGTCTTTTTTCCAAAATCCCAATTAATCAAACGATATTACTCAAAAGAAACCTCATAAAAATGTATAACTTCTTAGCTCTAAATATAAATCTGCAGAGACGACATCTAATAAAAAACGAATTCCTTAAAACTGTATCTTTTTAGAATGAGCCTAAGTTTGGAGTGGATTAAACTGATCAAACAGCCGACTTATATTGAGTAAAAGCAAGAATACGTTGATGGCCCTTGCAGTTATTTTATAATATTTTGTACTTGACACCAATCAATGAAATTTGTGAGTAAAATATAATTAAATAATTTTGTTTCAACTTTAAGTTTACAAGCAGGATTTATACTATGGTTCATCATAAACTATTTATGCCACTGAAAGGTTTTAGGATTACGCTGAAAGTTAAACATTGTCATTTTAAGATTTTATATTATTTCTATGGTAGATCTCAATCACATCACGTGCAAACCTTACTTGCAACACAAAAGAATTCTGATCCAGAATGATAGTAATAGAGTTTCTTTGGAAGATGTTTGACGAAGACTCCACTGAATCCGAAAAACGTTGCCAACAAATTGCACAATGACCCAATTATTGAAAGAAATATTACGGATTTAAGCCAATCTACAGTTAAAATAAAAATTATTATTTTAAACATAAAACAATAGAAATTTTTTTTTTAATTTTAGTTATTTAAAATTCACATAGTTTTTTCAATCTTTCAGTGTTAAGAGATTTTTTTTTAATGAAAAAATTTCAAGATATTCATGCTGGATTGTTCTTCATGCAATATATCGTTTTTGGAAAGATCACATCATTTAAACGAGAGTGCAATGTTGGCTGTCAGATGAATATAATAATGAATTTATCTTTAATATATGTATATATACTTAATGTTTAAAATTATATATCATACAGCATGTGTATGGTTGCGATATATTGAAATCGCTTGTTGATATGTCAAAATACCTAATTGAATTCTCCAAGATTTATTCAAAGATTTGTTCAAATAATAAATATTTTGAAAATCATGAAATTATTTTGAAAGTTATAGTTATGAATAAAAAAAGTTTAAATAATCTTAATTTCGGATTACAATGAATAAGTTAAAGTTAACTAAATAAAATTTACATAAAAGCAAATTCTTTAATTTACATCGAGCAAATGTTTCTCATTATTAATCTGACTATAATAATCTCAATAAATTCATTGTTGATTGAATACTGATTCTGATGATAGAGTTTTATTCCCTAATGTTTACACAATGCCCTCTACTAATAGTCATCAAAGATTAATTTTAAATTTAATCATACATTCCTGAACTTGTGTGTAGAGACGATGAGAGGAATCCAATGTATGTGGCATTACAGCAATTATATGCAAATTTATATACTAAATCTGAAATTTGGTTTGGGATTTATTCATAAATGTATTTTAAAGTTATAAAGTTAATTTAAATCATATCATAACTATTTGAAGTTTCCAACACTGAAAATTAAAAACTTTTCAGTAGTGAATATTTAAATTATGTATTTTATATTTTGATAGACTTCCATTGTTATTCCTCCACAAGCTTAAAAGTCTATTTTTTAGGTAACAGGTCACCTTAACCCCATTCCAGTGGCGGTTCTAAGGGTAGTTGCACATGTCGCCCGCCAGGAGCCCCATCAAAAACTAAAAATATTTGCAAAAAATAATCTACAATCAACATTTGCAAATGTTGAAACTATCCTTAGAATCTTTTTGGCTATGTCACTTTCCAATGCTTCTGGGAAAATAAGTTTTTCCGTTTTAAAACGGGTCAAAATTTACCTAAGAAATTTCATGAAGGAAGAAAAATTATAATAAATGGCATTACTTTATATGGATTACGAAAAGATGAGCAATATTGATTGTAGTGTGATAAAAGGAAGTTTTGCAGAAGCTAAAGCAAGAAGAAAGCATATATAAAAAATAAATACAGTAATTGTATGTTTCTTTTTATTATTTTTTTATTTAGTTTATTGAAATAATATTTAAATGAAATTTGTTTTTGTTTAAGTTTTTTTTCATTAAATTATAATTAATATTGTTTTGTTTTGTTTTTTTAATACATGATAAAAATTAATCAAGGATATTTTTATTTATAATTTAACCATATAATTTACAGGTAGGGACCTAATTTTCTTTACCGCCAGGGAACCCGATGCCGTTAAAACCGCCTCTGTCCCTTCTACTAGGTAACCTAAAAGAAATAACTTAATATTTACAAATTTGAAATTTAAATAAACTAGTTTATAATTATGTTAATAATAGTTAGTAGTAGGATGTAAGCCCGTCAGATACAACCCCTCTTGGCTTATGTAATGTTACATAATATCTGATCTCTGTCCACTCAGTTGCTACCTAGTTTTCTTTACCGCCAGGGAACCCGATGCCGTTAAAACCGCCTCTGTCCCCTTCTACTAGGTAACCTAAAAGAAATAACTTAATATTTACAAATTTGAAATTTAAATAAACTAGTTTATAATTATGTTAATAATAGTTAGTAGTAGGATGTAAGCCCGTCAGATACAACCCCTCTTGGCTTATGTAATGTTACATAATATCTGATCTCTGTCCACTCAGTTGCTACCTAGTAATTGACCTTTATGCACTGTTGCCAGGTGACCTCGCGATAATGTGACGTGCCCACTAGTCAGTCACTACCCGGAGACACACTTATTCCACACCGATTACCCAACCCTTATTATGTGACGTAGTTGTATACCAAAACACCGATTACCTAATTGTTATTATGTCACGCAGTTGTAGACCAACACACTCACCTAACTTCTAGAACCTTCCACACACCTACCATATTCCATACACCTACTAAATTCAACACACCTACCAACTTCCACACACCTACTTCTAGGACCTATCGTTATTAAACCGTTCACACACACCAACAAACGATCAGCGATCATCACTGATCCGCACCGATTCACACTGATTAACACCGATTCATACCCATCCACACCAATTGTTAAGTCGTAGACCTAAAAAAATGACTCAGTTTCACCTAAAAGACTATACCATCAACTAAATTCGTTGTAACAATTATTTTAGATTTAGTGTTTTTATGAAAATAAGACACTGGGTTTACAAATGAAAGTCACTGTACTCACTATATAAATTGATAAAGAATAATCGATCCATGAGTTTTATATCAATATTTTTTAAAAATTCACGCATACTGGATTAATTAATGGTAACAAAATTCACACAATTATGGTAATAATAATGCTATTGATAATAATAATTTAACTTTGACAACAATAAAAAAGACAAACAATTTTTCATACGTAAATTTATTACAAACACGTATTTGGTAAACACTGTCCATATCAGTCAAGTGAATACTAATGATATCTAAATAAACTTTTGTTTTTAATAAGAGCTTTGAAAATATCTAAATAATAATTAAAACTCATCATTTGTAGTGTTTACCAAAACGTGTAAAATTAGATTTACATTCATTAACAACTTGCTAATTAACCGATAATTTTGGACATTAAAGCTTTATGTAACCAAACATTGATTAAATAACCATTAAAAATTCATCAGGTCTTATGTGATACCTATTAAGTATTTTAATAATTTATGATTAAAAACTAGGTATATTATAATACTTTTCGATAAATTTATGAATAAACTATTATATGATATTTTATAATGTTATTTAAAAGGTTAAGAATTTTATCCCTATGTGAAGAAATAGGTAATAACTTTAACCCTAAGTAATTAAAGAAGTAACAATTTTAACCCAAAGTAATGAAATATTTAATTATTTTAACTCTAAAGGATAAAAGAAGTAATAATTTTAACTCTATGTGATTAAAAGTTTGAACTATTATAACTTTATGTAAACCAATAATTACTAAATCCCAAGTATATTATAACCTATGTCTTTAATAAAGAGTAGTTGCTTAATTGGTAAAAAACATTCATATATTTAAAAATCGTTGACAAATTTTAAGTACCTGTTTAATATGGTTTGAAAATATGAATAAATATTTTAATTTAAAATCTATATTAATAATTAGATTAAAAAGTATATAAATTTGTTAATCGTCGATGTAATAAACTCGAAAAATTATTGATTGATTAAATGCAATTGTTAATTAACTGAACTTATTTTTCAATAAAAAGTTATTTTTGAAACAACATAAAAATTATGTTTCAATAAGTTTTCTTTAAATTAATTTTTAAAAAGTAGAAATCAAATACTTGATTTTGACTGGCTGGTAATATTTACATATTGCTATGGACAACGAAACTATTTTTCGATAAATTTAATCGCTAAACTCATGTTCAAAATACTAATAAATTTATCAATATATTAAAATTATTACAGTTTTCTTGAAAATAATTTGAAAACATACAAACTATTTTTCAATAAAACTATTATTAAACTAAAAATAGATGAAAAGTTGAATAGTTTTATCGATATATTTATTGTAATTTTTCTTGAAAATAATTTGAAAACGTACAAACTATATTGAATTTTTCATTAAACTTATTATTTAACTAAAACTGGTTGTTGAAAATAGTAATAAATTTATCAATTAAAATAATTATAGTTTTCAAGAAAATAATAATTTGAAAATGAAATTATAGAATACTTGATTTTAATTGGTTAATTCTATTTATTACCAATGACAGAAACTCAAATTAATTCAAATTTTAATGTTCTAAAACAGTACTTTATCACTTCAAATTATTTTCTAAATATTATTGGTATCGCATTGATTAATTGATAGGAAATCATACTATTCAATCAAACATAATTTCATTTATCTTTTTAAATAAATCAACAAAACAGAAGTCTTTTAAAATTGTTATAATGTTGAACTTGTTGCTTATCACAGATAATTAACTTATTTCATTTAAAACGATACAATTACCATAATTCATTACTCTAAAGTTTCCTTATAAAGAATACTTCAACAATGTTTCCGAATCTTTTTATATAAAAGTTGTAATTATAACGATTCAAGCAAAATCAAATAGATTGACTAGAAAATTTTCATGTACAACAAATATTGGTTAAATTGACTATCAAATGTCGTAATTTATGGTCATTTTATGTAAAACTCTACATTTATCTCACATACTCAATATTTAGCCATAATTTGTCCCTTAAAATTGATATATTACTGATAATTTGCATGTAAAATCTAACGTTAAATGATTATTTCTACTCAATATTTACCTTTGATTAATTTCTTTTAACACTGTATAATATGAAATTACTCATACTGATATCCTTATTATTACGCCATAATTAATCAATTAAATTTCTCACTCAATATTTCCCATATTAATTTACTACATCTAAACTCGATATTCCATCTTGTAAAGCATACTAGAATTGATCAAAATCCCAATCCATAGTAATAAATCTAACCTTTCCATTTTATTTAACACTCTGAAATATTCATACATTGGAATACTCTCTCTAAAATTGATACAGTTCTCTTAAAAGTTTACATCAAATTCTCAATAAATTCTTTAGTAATATCAATTAACATTCGATTAGATATAAAATTCATGAAAACTATATTGAGAATCCTAAATTTAAACTAAAATATTTAACAGGCTCTATATTATACTAAGTGGACATACGTGATAAATTAATATATTAGCTATTATTCAATACGTTATTACAAGTTTTATTATAATTAAACACAATATCCATATTGATAAAAGAAAAATAAATAGAGCCATTTAACGATGTAAACGATAAAAAATATTTAATCGAATATCAAAAGTTGATAACTAATTCCTTAATAAACAAAGACGTAGTATTTTCAAATTGAATACTAAAATTAATTAATTCTGAAATATAATTTCTTAATAGTTTTAATGTCCAAAATTTTGGTTCATTTAAAATTATTTAAAATCTGTACAATTCTTCTCAATTATTGTTATCAACCTAGATCAATAACATTTCTTATTATATAAGTAGTTTAAATGAAGTTGGGATTAATTTTAAGTCAGATGGTTTAGTATATCTAATCTTCACTCTAATTTTTAAAAATAATCTACGTGACTTCGTATGCTACAGCTTGAAACATAGGGAAAGTGTTAGATTTTAACAAAATTTAATGTTTTTTAAATTGAATACTAGTATTATTATCGACTTTTATCCATTATGATAATGATCAATTGATCATTCAGATAATCTTTTAGTATTCTAGTAATCTATGCTAAAAATATATGTTAATATTCTAAATATATTTTATGTTGTTTATTAAAATTTCAAGTAATTTATGTAAATACTTTATTGTGAATGTTTAATTAGTTTCAAATTTAAAAACGGAGGTAAATAATATTTAAAATTTGTGATATAATCCTATTAAAACAATAAAAATATATAATTATTATACCTAATTAAATTAATTAATAAAAATGTTGTTTTAGAAAGGAATTGTGTTTTTGTTCAATAGAACCATTCCAAGAAGCTTGTGTGTTATATTTTAGTGAAATTTCAAATAATTATGTAAATATTTTATTTGTAAATGAGATTTAATTATTTACAAATATTTAAATATTGCGGTTAAGTAAATTTAAAAGTTCTCGCTATTGTTTTCATCATCACTTATGTATTTCTATGATGATAGAACCCTCTTTAAAAAAATCCGCTTTTTCTTTAATGCTCTTAAAAAATTCCATGTAATTCGGGTCCTTGAAATTGTAGGTTATCCTGTTTCTCTCTTTTGTCCATTAAACCTGTAATTGACTGAAAATACGTTCAATGTTAGCATTCTGTGCAGACAAAGCGAAAAACCTTTGACATAATCAATAATTCAGAATAATACTCTGTGTTTTGTATAGAGTTGAAATATGATACCCAGTTTTCACTCGACAGTTTCTTCTGAAAATCCACACTGGAATTATTTAACTCTACAAACTTGTTTCAATTGAAAATCTGATTAAATGTCTTTCTATCATTGACTACAATGTTATTGTTTTGCAAATAAATAATCCTAGCTTCAACTTCTTTCGATTCAAATTTTTTTGATATATTCATCCATATGAAATGGGAATATTCCTCAAACTGTTTAGTCCACGTTTGAAGATATTTGATTGAGTGGTGTTAGCACAGATAGCATCATTTATTAAGCTACTTACAATCATCCTCTAAACCACTATTCTCATGTCTTCGAAGAATCGTATTCACAGAAATCGGTGAAAACAACTATTCTAGGTAGTATTTAAGTATTTCTTCCAACGAAATGAGAATTTATTTATAGTATATTATTTTTCTCTGAATTTTATATTAAAATTTCTTTACTTTACATTAAAATTTAATTAAAAAAGAGATTTTAAGAAAAAAAGTAATAAAACAGTTTTAAATGAAAAGTTATTTAAAATTTTAAATTCGATAAAAAAGTAAAATGTCTTATTTAAAAATTTTGAACGAAAAAGTTAAACCAATCAAAAAACAAAAAATAAACTTTAAATGAAAATCAGAATGTATTTCGGGATTAAAGATAACTATTGCGCTAGAAATCGAAGTGGATTATTTAATAATCGAAACCTTTTTCATCAATATAATAATTACTTTGCAACAAGGGCTTGTTTTATTATTCACTTATCTGAAAAAATAATAATAAAATCATATTTTTATGTTTTCTTGCACCAATTTTGAAAATGGTTTCTTAAAATTACACGAATAAATAAAATGTAATTTTTAATAGATAATGCAAAAATTTTGCAAATGTGCCGATCTTTTAAAATTATTGCTATCTGAAATAAAAAATTTTAATTTCAAAATATATATGATAAAAACTTGTTAATAATTAAAAATACTTTTGAAAATAAATTTACTTGGAGTTTGAATAGCTAAAGAACAAGTTCTATTTCGCATATTGCATTTCAGCCACAGTCCTGAGTGATTCGGTATTTCCTCTGTAAATAAATTAATGAAATTTAATTAAGTCAAATTAATTAATTAAAATGATTGGTGATTTATTTTTATTACATTATTCATTTAAATAATGAATTGTAATGTTGTTTATAATTTTAAAGTAATTTATAAATAAAAATTTCATTTTTAATAAAATTTTAATTGTTAATGCTATATTTTTGCTTGATTTGAGACAAAAACTATAAATGTGAATTATAAATTATGGGTCTAAATAAACTCTTGTTAGTTATTACTCGATTAAATTATTTATTTTTATTTTTACTAATAAATAAAATATATTGAATTTTCATTTAAATTTATTTCCTATCAATATTATTATTTATTTAATTATCTAAATTAAATTTTAATTTTCTTTATTATTATACATTTTTAATTTAAAATATTTATGACCCATGCATATTGGTTATTAAACTTATATACAACAAATTTTTATTTAAAATTACGAACATAACAATAAATAATAACAATTAAAACAAATATACATTTATTAAATCGATGACATTTACAATGATAATCACAAGTATGTTAATTTTTTTATTAGCAGTTTAATAAACATTTTGATGAGCAAAAATAAAAAAATAAGATATTTCAATGGAGATTAACAAAATTAAGAAATATTTCATCCAATTATCACAAAGTTATAAAATAATGCAGCAGTGTTATAAAATCTTTCTTTAAATTGTAACAAAGTAAATAGTCTTAAGTGTATTACACTAAAATAATAAAATATTACACCAAATGACAACAAAATAATAAAGTATTTCAGTAAATTTGTAACTAAACTAATTAATTATTTTTATCAAAGTGCAACAAAGTTATAAATTATTGCAGAAAATCATTTAAATGTTTAAGTGATTTGCAAAAACTTAATATTTATTTTATCAAACTACATTGCAACTTATTTAACCCGGTGAAAAATGCAAAACTTTCAACAGATCTTGTGTGTATCACCCATAACACAATATTTTGAATTGTAATAAAGTCATATTATTGAAAATCAAATTATATTTATAAATTGTTACAGTACAAACTCAATAAAATTATTTTAACTAAGTAAAAATCAAATATATACAACAATACACTAATGTGACGCACATACACCACTTTTAATAAGATTAGTGTATTTTGTAAATATTCTTTGTTTTGTGTGTTTTCGGTCATATAATGGTTGCCTTCTTAGTTATAGTAATAGATGTTTGATTTATTCACAAAAAACCCAAAAAATCGAAAACTCAATGTTTATAAAAAATAAAGTTGTAAAACAAACTTTCTCCGTAATATATCCATGTAGAACTGCAAACACTAAACAACTGCAACCCAAGGGACAACAAGCCGGTGCACAGACCCCATTTTCTTGACTTGATAAAATTTTTATGATCCCAATATTCTGTCAATAACTGAATTTCACTATATGTCAGTTTTGCGGTAGAAGATGGGATCTGGTAACTTATGGCACCCCTCCGACTGCCTTTAATGCAACTTGATTTTCGTTTTTGGGGTTCTTGGGGTAGATAGCTAAATCGTTGATATTTTAAAATAAATTTAAAAAATTATAAAATAAATGAAAATTTAACAAATCACTAAAGTTTCATGTTTTAGTTAACTTTTCAAATTTTACGCTTTTTAGAAAAAAGTAATTAATTTTTGATTTGTAATTTTTATTTTATTAATTATTTGAAAAGTTTTAAAGTTAAACGATACTTGACTGCTTTGATCTCTTTACTATATTATGTTATCCATATAAATATTATGTTTCGTTGCTGGCAGGTTTGCAAAATATATAATTTTAAATTATGTTAGATATCCACTCTTCGAAAGTAAGGCTGGCCAACTTTTTTGCAACTTTGTGTTTTGAAATATACTTTAAGACCTCTTTCACTGTATTTTAAAACGATTTCTCGAACTGTGTTTGGAGAACTTGGAACATTTTCATACTTATTTGTCAGGACTTTCTGCAAGTCAAGGGAAGTGCAAATTTTACTGAAAAGAATAGTATCACTTGCAATCAACCGAGACACAACCGCAGGAAAGAAATCATCTACTGCATTTAAAAAACTAGAAATATTCGAAATAGAAGCTTGGCTATTCGCTGGCTTATTTGTTATTATTATAGATGAAATTTCTTTATCACCTTTTCCTCGTTTTAGTAAATTAATATCATGACTAGTTCGTTAATGAGTATGAAGCCCGCGTCAATTTATAAGCAAAACCAATTTTCATCACAGCTTAGTCCATCTTTTCCCCATGTTACTAGTGCTAGGTCAATTGATATGCATTGATTACAACTTGCAATTATTTCCGAGATTTTATTATCCACATTTATTAGACCTGTTTCCAATGCTAAGAATCACATACGATTTTACCTTACATGGCAGTTCTTGTGAATCTCTAATATCATATATTTCGAGCTTTTTTGAATGATTAAAGCTGTGACTTATTTTTTAATAACCATCTAGTTGACTAGTACTCTCGTTAATACACCAGCTTTGTTATTTTATGTGGATACAAACTCAATTTTCATTTTAAGTTCATACTCGAACGCTAAGTTTCTTAAAAGCTCCTGCCTTTGTCGAATTTGCTTTTGTATATATTTTTGTCGTTCGATGATATTCTGTTAATTGAGCACACAACTGATTTACTATCGGATTTAATTTTAATATACTTTAAATTCCATTTGATACATAAATTAACATCTTTCAAAATCGCTTTCAATTCTAAAAGATTTATATGTCTTGATTCATCAAGTTTCCACCATAGTATCACTGGATAAATTTTAACTAAAGTTCATCATTTGAGTCATTTATCCGAATATCGCTTGATTTTTTCCAATGTAGTTCGCTATTCTTACAAAATACATCAATAGCAAATAATCTTACCCTAAGAGTATCCAGTAGGTAGTTAGTTGCTTTCTGTCCCCGCACACCATTGCATAATAAAAATAGGGGGGGGGGGGGGTTGCGATGGATTAAATTATATAATGACGTAATTTAATCTCTACCTATTACGTAATCATGATAACTAATTTTTTGTGCCACCTTTTTTTGATAAATTTTTTTTCTCGAATTTTTTTAAATTCAAATTTTGGCGATTTTTTTGAATTAAAATTGTTTGAAATATTTTTTTTGAATAAATTTTATTTTATCCACAAACTTTTTCAGTCGCACTATAGTCAGGGGGTATTTTTGATTCTCGATAAAAAAGACTAAAATTAAAATGGCTCGGAATCGCCTACCGATAAAAAATTGTCAGAGGTATTTTATAGGCTTGTTAAAAAACACATGTAATATTTGGTCTCACAATTTTCATAGACAAATTTAGGCTATAGATAAAAATAATTTAAAATACTTAAAGTACATTAGAGTATGTTAGAGAATATTAAAGTAAATAAAAGTAAATTAAAGGGTCTGTTAGTAATTGAAAGTACATTAGAGTAAATTAAAGTAAAATTAAATTAAATTAAAGGATCTAAAGTAAATTAAAGTACATTAGGATATATTAAAATATATTAAAGTAAATTTAAGTGCATTAGAGTACATTTAAGTAAATTAAGGTTCATAAAGTAAATTAAGGTACATTAAAGTATATAAGAGTAATTTAAAGTACGTTAAAATAAATTTAAGTAAATTAAGGTTCCTAAAATAAATTAAAGTGCCTAGAGTAAAGTATAGTAAGTTAGGTAAGAATTTTTTAAAATTAAATAGAGGTTCGAAAGGTAAGTTACATAAGTTAAGAATTTTTAAAGTTAAATAGTCGACAAAATTACAAGATAAAATTTTTTAAATAAAATTTTTAGTATAGTTTTATCGATCAATTTTTTAAATATTTTTAAATGATAAAGTTTTTATACATGATTTTTAAATATAATTTTTAGTATAATTTTATCGATCAATTTTTTATATATGATTTTTCAAGATGAAATTTTTAGTATAATTTCACTATGAAATTTTTATACATGATTTTAGCTGATAAAAATTTTAATGTTATCTTACAATGAAATTTTATATATCACTTTACAATGACATTTTTAGTATAATTTTTACAATGAGTTTTTTATGCAAGTTAATAACGATAAAAATTTTTCAAAATAAGATGTAAAAAAATAAATTAATATGAAATTTTCAAAATAATAATAATAATAAATTATTTTAAATAATTTTACATTTGGATAATAATTCTTAATAACCATAAATTTATACAGATGTTATTCAAAAGGTTTTTATTTAATTGAAAAGTTTTATTAGAGTATAAACTAAATCAAATATCCTATTTACTAATCAACAAAAAAAATATTTTCACTTTAATAACCTTTTAAGTTAAATAATAGAAAAAGTTTAGAATTTACATTACTGTGTTGACAATAGTTACTACAAAAAAAATATTTAAATATAAGTTTTACCGAAATTAATTTTACATTTAGAAAATATTTGTTAATAGCAATAAAATTTTATTATGTGAATTCAAAATATGACATTCAATGTGTTTGTATTAGATCTGTCCGCATTTATTGTACATTCACCCTATTTGTATATATTCGCCCTTTTTGGTATATCCGCTCGCATTTAATGTACATTTCCCTTATTAATTGTTTTTTTATTAACTATATTCTTCTACACATAAGTATCTATCCACAAATATCTCCCTTATTAAATATAATTAACCAATGAAATCTATCCAATTCTTAATAATTTTTAATTTAATGTGTGTTAGTAATTCATTCACTCTTACAATTCATTCTCAGTAAATATTTCTCAAGTAAAATTTGAATAATTCCAACGTATGTTTAATAGATATTTCAACTCTTTATTAAGTAACTTTACCCCTTCTTATTTGTTAAAAAACCAATTCTTGATTCAATGAATATTTGTTATCTACAATTCATATTTTCCACTTTTCAATGGATGTTTTCTATCTTCAATGATTGTTTCCCATATTCAATGAATAATTTCCCAATTCTCATGATATCTTTCTCTCTTCAATGAATGATTTTCCTCCTCAATGAATGTTTTTCCTCCTCAATGAATGTTTTTTCCTCTTCAATGAATATTTTCTCTATTCAAAGTATATTATCTTGTAAGTTTTTAATGTATCAATTGATATTTCATCTATTTAGTCGACATCATTAGTTTTCCAACTTTTTTCAGTAATTTCACTGACTTTTCCGCACTTAATATATTCTCCCACCAATACTACTTGTTCAATAAAAATTTGCTTCGTTGAATATATTATCTACTAATTAAAATTCCATTAGTTGACTTGTTATTTTCAATGAAAATTTAATTAAATTTAAATAAATTACACCCTTCAATAGATTAGGTTGTACTCGAGCTTTAGGAAACTTTTATGATAATTTTAATAATATCTAGTTTTAGAGGTATTTATTTTAGTAAATTTTAATCATCTTTGTGAATTTTATGGTTTTCTTTTGAATTTTAATAGATTTAGGGTTGATTATGTTTTTAATAAAATTATTGAAGAAATTAGGGTAAATCTATAATTTTAGAAACACTTAATTTCTTGATAATTTATTAGATTTGACTTGATTTTAGGATTATTTTAAATAAAAGTTAAATTTACGAACAAAATGTTTATGAAACATCTATTTATGATAATTATTTACCAATTAGAATCCAATTTGACTCATAGATTTTGAATAGTAAATGATATTTTTAATTATAATTTTATTTTCTATTTAAAAAGTTTATTAAATTAGTTGATTTTTAAAAATAGTTTAGTGAAACCTAAAATTTTAATTGATTTTACAGTGTAAAAAAGGGGGTTAATTAATTAATTTCATTTTATTGATTTCGTGGATATCAATCACAATAGTAGTATAATTTAGAGATTGTTAAGAGGATGCTCAGTATGGTTATCAGTATACATATGAAAATCGTTGAATTATATCTATGGGTTGACTGGTAATATTAATTGAATTTATACTTGATTTACTGATTAATTTTAATTATTCTAACAATATTATATATATTTTATGATTTTACAATAATTTAGTGAAATTTAATTTATGTGGGAAACAGACTTTATTCGATTTTAGTCATTTTTGATGATTTTTTTATTTGCTTAATTTTTGTTGCAAGAATGAAATTTTGATGATTTTTGATGGAAAATGTTGGGTATCGATATCAATTTTATAATACTTTAAAAATAATTATTTTCTATTGGTAAAATTCAGATTTTTATGATCATTTTAAGGAAATTAAATCGATTGAATACATATGAAAAATATGATTCGAATGATAGCTTTTTAAGGAGTAGAGTCGGTTGAATATAGAATTCTAAAGGAATTTTACCTTGTAAGTTTTTACGAAAAATATGTATATTGTTGATGCAGTGGGAGAAAATGACATTTGAAGGGAAATGATTGGTTAAAAGTAAATTTTATGATATTTTTAAGGAATTGAGTTAGTTAAATATTGTTATTTAAATGGTAATTATTATCTAAATGTGGATTTTTATGAAAAAAATAATGAAATAAAATGGGAAATATTGTCATTTGAAATGATTGGATGAAGTAAATTTTATGATATTTTTAAAGGAATTTATTTGGATTCATATCGATATGTGGGTGAAAAGATGTTATTAAATGAAAAATAATGGTTTGAAAGTAAATTTTATTTTAAAGGAAAATGATTGGTTGAGAGGGGAATATATGATATTTTTAGGGATATTTCAAGAAATTTTTTCTGCTGAATATTGATATGTCGGTGATTTTTATGAAAAATATTGAATATAGTTTGAAATATTGTAATTTAAAGAGAAATGATTGGTTAAGAGTAAATTTTATATTATTTGAAGGGGAAACAATTGGCTATAAAGAGAATTTATGATCTTTTAAAGGGAAATAATCGATTAAGAACAGATTTGTTGATATTTTTAAGGGGTTGAGTTGGTTAAATATCGTTATTTAATAGGTGATTTTTATAAAAAATAATGAATATAGTTGGTAGAGTAGGGGAAAGTGTTATTTGATGGGAAATGATTGGTCAAGAATGGAATTTATTTTCGTGAAAAAGCGACGATTAAGAACAAGATTTTTATCATTTTTAAGTGGGTTGAGTTGGTTAAATATTATTATTTAAAGGGTAAATATTATCTAAATGGTTATTTTTGATTTTTATTAAAAATGTTGAATATGGCTGGTAATATTGTTATTTGAAGAAAAATAATTGGTCAAGAGAGGAATTTATAATATTTTTAAAGGAATTTACTGGGATGAATTTCGGTATTCAAATTTTAAATATTATTTATAATAGTTTTTTATGAAAACTATGAATATAGTTGGTATAATGGAGTGAAAAATGACATTTGAAAAGAAATGATTGGTTGAGAGGCGAAATTATGGTTTTTTAAGGGGATTGAGTTTGTTGAATTTATAAGATACTTATGAAAATTGTTACTTTTTTCATTGAATTAAGGTTAATCAGAATATATCGATAAGATTTCAGTACTAAGAAATTGTTTGATTCATGTTACTATTTGCATAAAAGTAAGTATTAATTTGATTTTATCAATATATTTGTAATTTAATTTAATTAAAAACTAAAATTAACTAGTATTTAAAAAATTTATGTTACCCATTACATATGTTATTATTGACAATTTTCTGAATAATTTAAATATTTATAATTATTTCCCGGAATGAAGAGAAATTGTACAATTAAATATTATAAGCAGTCGATAACATATTAATTTTCATTCAACAATTACCTAACAATATTATAAAATTTTAAAAAATGATATAACAAATTTTTTCAAATATTTTACAACTTAGTTAATTTAATTAATTTTTTAATTGATAAGTACTATTTTCTTTACAATTTGCTACTATGTTGAAGCTTTCTTTAAAGAAATTTATTTTAAGAGCTAACAAATTTAATCAAATTTATTTAAAATTTACATCTTTCCCACTAATTTAATCAAATTCTATTCACAAGCTAACCACAATTTAATAAAATTAATTTCAACAAAAACTAATAGACAATCACATACATTTTTCTTATAAATTTGGGTTTTCAGTAAGTAAAATCAGTACACAAGAACCTATGTATGTATTGAAGCATGGTATTGAAATTTAACATATTTGGTAGTAGTTGATAATTA